>JAAXCT010000798.1:0-328884 GCA_012490785.1 Eragrostis nindensis
AGCTGACACCAAATGTCTATTGAGCATGTTTTATTTGGGAGAGGTTGCACTTGATCACTTGAATCCCTATTTTGTTAAGCTTTGCAACCACCGGCTTGCTTGTCCCCTTATTTTCACGATGCATATAATACTGGTTATTTAGCAAACTGCAGATGATTGTGGTCAAAAAAATGTTTATTACTGTGAACAAAGTACCTGTTGGTATAGATTTTCATGGGAAAATTATATAAAGAATTTTTTTTCGTGAGGAATATAAATAAATATTGCTGGAATAGCGTACATCAACATTTTTTTTTATTATTGTCTTTGGCAGCCACATTATGTAGGGCTTATCTTCTACTAGTAGCACACTGGCTTGTGTCACACCGACCTTACGACAAAGTATCTGCAAAAGGAAATGAATACTCCACCTGTTTTTTACTTGGACGTGTGCATCTTCGCATTGATTACAGGAAACAGAGAGGGCAATCAAGCATCCTGGAATTTCAGTCAGGAAAATACCCATATCTCGCAAAAGTCTCTTCTCCATCTCCATTCCTCCTGCTCTGCATTATCTGCTGTGATCGAGTATGGCTCAGCGCTTGAGGCTGGTCCAAGGATCCATCGCAATCCATAAAGAAAATTCCAAAACTTATGAGTAACTTTGTTCGAGTTTCTGTTGCCTGACGTGGTTTTCCACAGGGTTTTCGCCGCTTGGCAGTGGACTTTCGCCGGTAAATGATCGCCCCTGGTGCTGCGGATGACAGACAGCACCACTTTGCTCCTTATGTCGACTTCAACCATCCATACCTTCCTTTCGTCGAAGCTGCCAAAGTCTTCCTCGGTGACATTGAAGCAGACAACATCGGGGTCATGCGAGCTAACAACAGGGCTCTCCGGATACACGCGTGGGAGGCCCTTGTAGCCCGGGTGCTCCCAGATCTCGTCGCAATCGACAACCATGTCCTTCATCCATGTCAGTGGCCCGTTTGTCGTCAGTCTAAGGTTCCAGGTGGTCATCGTGAAGGCATGTCGGGAGCGGGCACACGATCCCCTGCCAGGGCTGCCACAGCAGCATCGAGGGTCAATGCTAACATATGTTACTGCATCGGCGCCGACGCCGCACATGTTCCGGAATCCTGAAGGGGACGAAAAGAGCTGTTGCCATAATTGGCGTTGAGTGCGAACATTGGCATCTGCACATACCGGAGTTTGAGACACTCCTCTGCCAGGTCGCAGAAGAGCAATCCCCATTGGTAGTCGACCCAGCACAACCGGTTGCCCACAGGGACCACAGCGTGACCACGACGGTCAAAACGATAATGATTAGACTGCCACCGCACCAGCACCTCGTCTTGGACAATAGGCACTCCTCCTTGAGCTCCCACTTGTGCCCGCCGATGCCGAGGCGGAGCAACCGGAGCTCAGCCGTTCCCCGTAGTCCACACGTCGACCTGAGCTGGACCACCAGAGTCTCGTCGTCCGCCGCGCCGTATGATGCCTGTTGCATCTCTCAACAGCATGCGGTCGTGGCAGTGGGCACTGTCGCGATTGCCGAAGGCGGGAAGCAGAGACAGCGACGGTGCCTGGGGAGTGGGAAGCGCCTGCCCTGTACACCAAGTAGTCGAGCACCTGATGAAAACCGATCCAGCGCCATGCTTCCAAGAGGACGCAATCGTCATGGGCCGCGATCACATGCGGTTCCTTGAGGTGCTCCTTCTCGGCAAGCGCGCCGCCTGCCCATTCGTAGAAGAGGAACGAGCTCGCCGGCGGCGTCGCGACGCCGAAGGAGACGCGCAAGTGTCGCCCCGTGGAGTGGTCTAGCACTGGCGACTCTGCCAGGATCTTGGCGTCTGCGATGAACTTGTCGCTGCTGCGGCCCAAGCAGTTCAACATCACCCAGGACGGGGCTTTGGGAGCTGCAAGTGCATCAGATCGAAGGCCAATAGAGTGTCGGCATCTCAAGAGGCTCAACCCGTCAAAGACTCCCTGAGCAAGCCGCGTCAGCATTTCATACTGTTTGGGGATTTGATTTGTTATTGCCTGTAAGCCGATCAAGGAAGGTGATGCAGAGCTCGATCGATAGCTAATGGCGGCTGCGTGCCTCCGTTGTGAGCCGCAGCCCTAGGTTGATGATTGATTAATCAGTCGGGCTATGCAGCCGAAGTGCTTAACGGGTTGATTAGGCAGCCCGGCCAGCAGGCATCATGAACATGGTCCAGCCCATCTAGACCGCTAAATTCGTACGTGCAGCAGTATTCGTCAAGCCCAATCTTTGATAGTACGCAGGCTACACTAGTACAAAACAGGCCTAATCTGATAGATGACTTTTCTTCTAAACCAATAAAAAACCAGTTTTGAAGAAAATCAGTTCTACCCTGCCACCCTATCTACCCTGTCATCTGAACTGAACGTCCTGCCATATCATGGGCCCAAATCCAACGCACCGAATCATTCCATCCCGTCCCGGGCGTAACGCCTCCCACCCCTCTTACGCGAACGACGTTATTTTTTCCCTCAGCGTTACGGTCTTTCTTCTGTTTTTTTTTCACCGTTTCCTAATCGTACCCGCCGATCAATCCCGCCCGTGAATCACGCTCTGGTTTTCGTCTATCCCTACCCAACACCGAACCCTCACCTGCTCTCCTCTCCCATCTCTCAATCCCCACCTCCGCCGCCGCCACCTTGCAGACGCGGGCAGGCGCCGAACTCTCGGCGCCGGAGCTGTGCTTGTTGGGGCGTCGGAGCTCTGCTTGCTGCTCCGGCGCACGGCACCCTGGGGCGAGGGGAGGTCGCCTGCACATGCCACATGGCCCCCGAGGACGACCTCCGCCGCCGCCATCCCGACGAGTAGTAGTATGAAGACGACCTCCATCCGTGGCCTCACCCTCACCATGTGGAGAGCGAGCCCACGGCGGCGGCGGGCGCGTCTGATGGTGAGAGCATGCCGCAGCGCCGGGAGGATGGGCGGCGCGGCGAAGAAGCACGCGAGGAAGGCCGCGAAGAAGCACGCGAAGAGGAGAGCCAGGCCACGATGAGGCCGAGGACGAGCACGTGGTTCGCTTTTGACTGCTCCACGCGGATCTGCATCCTCTCCAGCGAGCTCATCTTCGGGATGCTCCACCTTCCCGATCTCCCTAAGGCCATGAGCCACGCCCTCGTCCTCGCCGCCTAGAAGGTACGACACTCACTCATTCCCTCTGTTCCTTCTTGGCCTCGCCACCTGCTCCCACGCACGACGGTGGCGTCCGGGACCGATTGCATCAGCGCCCGGCAAAACATCGTCTCGATCGCAAGGTGAGACGGGCAATGGGGCCGTGTCCGCGCCGCCGGCCGTCGAGGTCGACGATGCCCGAGCGCCGTCCTGGTCTGGTGGTCGGCCTCAAGGTGATCCGGTCGCTGCTGCCCACCCGGCCCTGACTGCGACTTGACCATCAAGCTCTCTTTCCATGTGAGCACGCAGCACCAAAGCTCTTCATGGGGGGCTCTCTGCTCCTGCAGACCAGGTGTTTGTGGTTTTGCTTGACCAGACACCAGGCGTTAGGTTGAGTTTCGTTAGTTCTTTGTTGCCTGCAGGGGCTCATCACTGACGGCATGATTTTGCTGGTCACTAATGGGACGAATTCAGTGTTCAACGAGGACCTGTTTATTATCTACTTCCTCCCGTTGATCATCTTCAATGCATGGTGAGCTTGCTGAGGGCCATGATTGTTTTTTTTCTTTATAACTATATCTGCTCTTGGAGTTAAATTTTGCATCTTGAATTTAGACTCTGCCCACTTTATCATGCAATGTAACATGATTCTCTCACCAAATGAGTACATCTTGAAATACTCAATGCTTTATTTACCGAGTTTCTCAGACCCGTGTAATGTGAGGCAAATCAGTGAAAATTCAACATCCAATCCATTCCATTTTCTTGTATATTTGTTATTGATACTCTTTGGTGATTCATTCTCTTCAGCGTCTTCACTGTAAATCAATTTCTTCAAAATATCTAAGCAAATAAACCTCATAGATCTGTAATATCTCTAGGAAATTATATTAGCATTAGTATTTGGCATACAAAAGGCCTGATATTATTTGCAGAAATATTATGTGGCATACAAAATAATGTCTGTAACATTTGCATAGATATCTAGGCCTATCAAGTACTTTAGATGACTTTTGTGATATTTAGCATCATTTTCTTTTGAAGTACTGTAGATGACTTTATTTAACATCAAATGATTGTTTACTGTCCCTGGTATCTTTTAGATTATAATATTGGATTATTATAGGACAATTTTTTTCTATGGACAATTTTTTTTATAATCGATTTTCTGGTTGTGGCAGCAAATTGATCGGACATGTTTGCTTTTGTACTTTGTATATCCATTGCCGCTTATTCAATTAGCAACCTGAAATTATTGTTAAAATGAAGTAGAACATGATTTGTGGAGCATGTCTCTGGTGGACTGCAGGTGTGGTTTAACAATGTGCCTCACACACGCTTGGTTGTGACAAAGGAAGATAGAATTGGATTACCGGTTATAAGGTTTGATTTGCTAGAGCCTGGAGGAGGAACACAAGTCATTCATGGAGCAAATCAATACCTCGATCAGATTTTACAGGTTTGGTGCAAAATAGTGTTTTCATTTCTTATGTACATTTCTGAAACTGAACTTCCATACAAAGCACTCATGCAATTCAGTCCTAACAATTTGGTATAATGGGGGTACGCTCTTTTGGGTTGAACCAGAATTTTATCCAGAGGCAGTTTTCTCAGCCATATCAGAGAAAATGATGCGGCCTAGAACAGGATGCATCATACTTTTTGGGCAGAATGGCATGAGAAAGAAAAGTTTTATTTTGGTTCGACAGTTTTGTTTCTTGTAGTTTTCTTTCAACTTTAAAAGCCTTACAGATTAGTATATTTATCACTAAGAAACCATTCAGATCAGAACGAGTTTGTGTTTTTCCTATTATTTTTATTTGTTGATGTACCAGTAGAAATCATATACTAAGATAAATTATAATTGACGTATTTTGTGGGCAAACAAAGAAAAGATTTTGATATTGAATCTCCGTAACTGAGACAAGTTTCTTACTGTATTACATGTGTATTTATGGAGAAATAATTGTGGTCAAGGAGGCTACTTAAATTTGTTAAAATCGTAAACGTTGATTAATTTATCTCGACCAAGATGTGTTTTTTTTTTCTTTTTGGAACAACCAAGATGTGTTGTACACCTGTCCTCCACATACATATTGTAATGATTTTTCATTCATATGCAACGATCCTCAGCTGACTTCATCGAGAGTGAATTTCCTCATCAGCAGGTAAATCCACCAAATACTTCGTCTCAGAGCAATAACTATGCACCATCTTTTTAATCGTTCTGACTTGTGGATGTTCTTGGATGAAATTTTGCATTTTCTTGTGGATGCTATTCTCAACCCAGCTGAGAAGATTGAGCAAGAGTGTCGAGTAGCAGAAGCAGCTCAAGGAGGGAATATATGGATTATTAAACCAATGAACAATGGCCCGGCATCAATGAAGTGTTGTGTGTGGATTTTTCAATCATTGTAAAGTAGTTATTAGCAATAGTAATTGATTGATAAGTGCTAAGTGCCCATGAGGCACCGAAGCTAGAACTCTGTTCGATCAGATGCATCGATGATCCATTTGGGAAACAGACTCTTTATTGTGAATGATTTTATTTGTTGTGCCTTCAGTCAAGTGAAAATGGTTAGGACAGTACGGCTACAAAGTTTTGAATTACGAAAAAAAAATTGGATCTAGGTAAAGTTTATTTATATTTGATATGAATAGTGGTTATGTGCAATCCTGGACCATAAGACTGGTCATGCGTGATCCTCTTCAAAATAATTAGATTCTAAATCATGAAAGAACATTTTAGTCAAGTTACCATAAATCTTATGGTCCTGTCAAGTGATTCAATTTTTATACACGTGCGTGGCGCACGTGCATTTTTACTAGTTACAGTAGTGGCGAACATCCATCCATTCATCACTACAAACTCGCAATCTCAAAAAAAAAAAAAAATCACTACAAACTCGCGCGAGATACTGTAACAGATCCAGCAGCGACTCTGCGGCACGCAGGCACCGGGGTTGCGGTGCTTGGGGCGGCGTGGCAAGGACGGCGCGGATCCGGGAGCTCAAGGACGTCGGATCCCTCAGTGGCGGTGCCGATTGCTCCCTCCTTGTGGCGGTGCAGGCGAGGACGGCAGATCCGACGAGCTCGAGGAGGTTGGATCACTCGGTGGTGGTGCGTGCTGCTCCTTCCCTGGTGGCGGCGTGCTAGGACGGTGGATCCGGGTGGCGGATCGACGACGACCGAGGCGGCGCCATGGTAGACGGCGTCTTCGGCGGCAGATCTGGCGCCTCCCCTCCCTACTCCCACTCCGGCGTCTCCCCTCCCTTCTCCCACTCCGGAGCCTCCCCTCTCTGCACCTACTCCAGCGTGCGCGAGACGGCACGGCCGAGACAGCTGGGGTGGCAAGGCGGTGGCGGCGTGGGTTTCGAGGCGGCGCGGTTCCGGTGGTGGCTAGGGTTCCGTTGGCGGCGGGCCAGCGCGGCGGGTTGGGCTTGGCCCAGCCCGTCTTCTCATTTTTTTTAGCAGTGGGGGACGGAACGTCCGCCACCGCTCTCTTCACTTTAGCAGTGGCGGTTTGCCCGTCGCTGCAGCTCCATTTCACCCATCACTGAAGGCGATTATTGTACTAGTGCCACTTTAGATGCTTACGCGGGTGGTTCTCGTACCCCGGAAGCGCCCAAAGCTAGCTCCTCGCAGTCGAGCACGCTATTACATATTTTCTGAGAGATTTGAAAACGGTTGGATTTCCTGAATCAGGGAACATTATGGGGATAGAATACAATTTGCAACACCATCTACATAAAGCAAAAGTCTACAAGTACTGTGAAAACTTCATCTATTATGTATATAATTGACCACGAAAGAAGCCTTTACGTTCGCTCTCAAGGCCTAAAAATTAGCACGTTAATTCTAAAATGCTAAAAATTACCACGTTAATCCGAGAAAATAAGAAGAGAAAATTACCAGCACTGCTATTATGAAACAATTAGTCAGAAAACCCCCTAAAATATTTATAAAATAGCTAAATTTGAAATAATAAAAATAACAAAAAATATCCTTCAAACCTATTTCTAAATTACCCTCCCTGCCCTTACAAGTCCAAAAAAACTAAATTTGATTATAAAAATAGCTAAATTATCCCTAATTCTTTTTTTTCAATTTACCAACCATACCATTATGAGCAAATAGCTAACATTTGGAGTAATAAAAATATCAAATAAACACATCCCAATTTCTAAATACACCCTTATAAATACACAGTGATATATGTCTAGCTCGAATGGCACATTGTCTTATTTTTAGCATGACACATTTCCTTTAAAAGATTTATTTATAGCATGACACATTCTTTCCTATCATGAGATATGTCAGTTGTATAGCATGCACGTCTGTATCAACATCAGTTCTAAAATAAAATCAAATATATTGTTAGATAAATGATGACTCATCTCACACTCAAATTGAGGGACGGTGATAAATTCTACAATCTATTTTCTATTATTTATAAATATAGATTATAAAATAGGTAATAATAATAAATTACGTTAAACTTCTATAATAATATAAAATATTTTAAATAGTATAGTATGTCTGCGCGGGCAGCCATACTAGTTGGTAACAAACTTGAGTTGAGCTAGATAACATGACCGACCCTTAACGACGCTGATTTCAGAGAATAAACGACTGAACCTTGTATTCCTTTGCAGATTTGCTCACCTGTTTTGCCATGATATGTCTCTGTCTGTATATACTCCCTTGTAATTTGTTTACGGCTAACAATCTTGTGATAAATAATTCTTATACTCCCTTCTTTTCTAAGAAAAACTGCCAGAATTAAAAAAGCTAATACATCAAACTGAATCTTGTATACTGTACGAATCTAACATAAATCCTTGTGACTTCCCAACAGCGCTGGAATCTCATTACAGAGTGCAAAACCCTATTATCACACATGCCCTTAAACTGACTCCAACAAGGAGAGGCAGTATAGAGAGCCAAATTGAGGATTGCCTCTATTTTGCATCTCCGTCGCATCGCACCGGCTCCAACAGCTATTGCATTTTCTTCGCATCGCATTGCCCATCAAAATCTGTCTCCCCCAGCCGCTCGCCCTTGCGCCTTGATTGCCCGTGCTCGAGCTCGCCCCGGTGGCGGTGGCGACGTCGCGGCGAGGGCGGGGGTCGTCGCCAGGGTGCCGCGGTCCGCCGACAATGGCGAGGTTGGCGGCGAAGGTGCTTCTGGTTGTGCTGCTGGAGGAGGGGAACAGGGAGGCAGCAGTGAAGGCACGCCGTGTTGGCCAACCTCGAGCTCGGCATGGAGAGCGTCCTTGTAACGTCCTGCTCCTCAAGCCGGGCCCGCTCACACCTAGCAGCTCTATAGGATCTCAAGACTGCCCTCACAGACCAACACAAGTATTTTCTGCACACTTTGTCCTCACCTCGTGCGCACCCGAGAAGAACTTCCCAGTCGGTCACGCATCCCTAAATTGCTCCAGGCCAAGCACGCTTAACCTCAGAGTTCTTTCGAGATGAGCTTCCGGAAAAAAGTTGCAACTTGTTGACATGAGTATTCTATCAATCTTATTAAGCCCTGGGCTAGGATGTCACATACTCACCCCCTTAGAAGACCGACGTCCTCGTCGGTCAACCCCAGTCAAGGAACGCCACGTCCGTGTGTCCAGTGCCAGCACATGTGCCATGCTGTGTGACCACTCTGGTCCCACACCAGCCAAGCGCCCCATGCCTACGCAACTGCGCCCACACGCGCCCATGAAACCGCGAGACTCGGCTCTGATACCACTGTAACGTCCCGCTCCCCGAGCCGGGCCCGCTCACACCTGGCAGCTCTATAGGATCTCAACACTGCCCTCACAGACCAACACAAGTCTTTTCTGCACACTTTGTCCTCACTTGTGCGCACCCGAGAAGAACTTCTCGGTCAGTCACCTATCCCTAAATTGCTCCAGGCCAAGCACGCTTAACCTCAGAGTTCTTTCGAGATGAGCTTCCGGAAAAGAAGTTGCAACTTGTTGACATGAGTATTCTATCAATCCTATTAAGCACTGAGCCAGGATGTCACGGTCCTCACCGTCGGCACCTCGCTCCACGCGTCGTAGCCGCATGCTGGCGCCACAGCAGCAGAGGGCCGCAGCTGCAGGGTGCTCGACTCCCACCTCTCCGCGTGCGCCGCAGCAGCCGAGTAGCGAGCCTTGAAATGCGTAGAGGAGAGAGGGATTGCAATTTTGCATCGTCTCTCTCCTTCAAAGCAAACTGCCTACCCTCTTTGCCTACTCTGTTGGAGCATAATTTGGTGGTGCACAGTACCTGTTTGGAGTGGCATAATCGATTTGCCTCTCCTGATGCCTCGCCGCTTGGAGTCAGTCATCTAAAAGAAGCTAGGCTCAAGCATCAAAGTTCTGAATCAGTTTTGGGAAAGATTGCTGGCGCGAATATGCCTCATGTTTTCACTAATTAATTTACTTATATTGCAAGTACCACTTGATGAAAAAGTGAATGGTATGGGAAACTTGGAAGGCAAGACACATCTGGGGATACATATGGCAGTCCTAGATACATAATCTAACCTACCAAATATACTCTAACAGAAACTAGATGAAGCATCAGAACTTTTAATCGTACTGCTGATCGAACACATGAAATTCTTACCAGGGTCCATTGTCCTGATCAAAAACAAGGGACAAATGATTACAGATTAGCAGTGAAGGTATGCCGCTAAATGGTATTCTACTTGGAATGAATTGTCGGTGCAGCGAACCACGGATAGCAGTGACTTCGTCTTCGTGTCTACCTCGAGCATCCATACCTTTCTGTCATTATACCTAACGAATTCGTCCTCAGAGACAACGAAGCAGACAACATCTGGGTTGTCCGAGCTAATGACAGGGCACTGCAGATACACGCGCGGGAGGCCCTCGTAGCCTTCAAGACCAGACCTCGTCGGAATCGAGCACGCTGTCTTTCACCCATGTCATTGGCCCATCTGTTCTCAAACTCATGGTCCAGGTGGTCACCCTGAAGGCAGAGCTGGATCGGGAACATGAGCTCTTTCCATGGCCACCACAGCAGCATCGAGGGTCAACACTAACGAATCGCACTGCACTGGCTCCTGTGGCGCCCATGCTCCTGTAATGCGGCAAGAGGGGCTGATCGTCGTAGGGTTGACGTGTCACGGGCAGCGGCACGTACTGGAGCTTGGGATGTCGCAAATGAGGAACGTGCTGACATCGTAATTGACCCAGCACAGGAACCGATCGCCGACTGGGACAACATCCTGAGTATCCCGCCACCTCAGCGGCTCATTGGTGCCGACTGGAACGATGGGCACTGCCCGCTTGAGCTCCCACTCACGGCCGGGGCGGAGCACGCAGAGCTCGGCCGTGTCACATGGTGGATTGTTGTACGTCACATCAAGCTGGGCAACGAGGAAATCGTCCTCCCCGCAGCGCAACAGACCGGTGTCGATCGGAGACATCATGCGCGCTCGGATGACATTGTTGCTTCTGCCGCCGCTGATGCATGCCCGCATGCAGAGGTTGGGAATATAGCAGGGTGGGAGCAGTGACAGAGACGGTGGACGGCCGACGCCTGCCGTGTAGACGAAGTTGTCGAAATCATGGGGGCCACAATTCCAGCGCTTATCGGAGGCCATCATCTCGAAGAGAACGGAATCGCCATGCGCCGCGATGACAAGGGGGGCGCTGAGCCTGAAAGCATCTTCTTCGGTCAGGCGATGTCCAGTCCAGTTGTAGTAGAGGACGGAGCTCGCCGGCGGCGTCACCAGGTCGAAGGATACGCGGAAGGGTCGGCCGGTGGAGGTCTGGGCCGATACAGAGGTCTTGTTATTGGCGACGGAGGGATCCCTTGGCTTCCCGTAGCGGTTCAGCAATACCCAGCGCGGGTGGGCTGCCGCCGACGCCGGCGTCGTCCCAGAGAGTTCCCTTGGGTTGGTTGCTGTTTCCAAGTGACGGCATCTTGGAAACAGGTCGATGGAGAGCCGGCTCTGAAGGAATCTATGGCGGTTCAACGCGTTGAATCCGTAGGAACAATCTAGACCACCGAATCGCCTGAATAGATTCATGGCGGCTGCGCGGATACGTGTTTTGCTGCCCTAGGTTGATGACGAATTGACGATCTCTCGGGGGAATACAATTGGGCTGGGAATGTATTTGCTAGCCCACCAGTACTTATTTCCTTTGCCAAGCCCAAACTAAAAAGTCCAGCCGTGCTGCTACCTTACATATTGACTGGAGTTATCTAAAAAAAAAAGATATTGACTCGAGGAAAAGGACATTCCACCGAGGGTGAACAGAACACAACTAACAAGTGTGCTAACGCGAACTTTCTTCGGTCCCTCATGAAAATTCTAAACAATTGGGCTATGCTTCAGTTTGTAATTAAACCAAACCGTCATGAATTGCGGACTCTGACTAGCATTGCACTTTCCACTCCTAACACACGACATCCGTGACATGGAGCTGATGCTAAGAAGCGTGTGGCAATGGCAAACAGCTCTCGCGCATGAAGACAAATATGATGAGAACCAGGCAGCCGGACAGGTGGAGGAAATACGAAAACGGAAACAGTTGTGGTGTTTTCGGTCCGTTCCCGTCTGTTTTCGTCCCTAGGTGGAGCTGTTATTGGGCATCTGCATGGTCTCAATGGCCCACGGGAGAGGAAGGAGTTGCTCTGTCTGACCAAGAGCTTGTAGACCAGATCAATGCCTCCCACTGGATGACGGTAGGAGGTAGTGTATGCAGCATCCATACCATCTTCGTTGTCCGTCGAGGTGCTCATAGTATAGATGGTGATTAGGACACAAATGAGCCGTGCCTCCATCATTCTGGCCAGCATGGTCTACCTAGCTAAAATTAGACTAATAGCCCAAAGATCTCTTTTTAGCTCAATTTTTTAATTGGTGCAGCCAATCATCATATCATGTTACCTACACCAGATTAGCTGCTATTCCACAAATATTATTGCAAGTGACTAACTGAATTTTCTTATTTGAGTGACATTGATTTCCTTACAATCATCACATAAGCTTTTCTGGTAGGCGAAAACATTCTTTCTGTGGATTGATGGTGCACTGGACGGCAGACAACAACACCTTCCTCCTTGTGTCGACCTGGATCATACAATCCTTTCGATCCTCTGGCCTCGCATAATCAGGGACAGTGAAGCAAACGACATCAGGGTTATCCGGGCTCACCACAGGCCACTTTAGATGCTTACGCGGGAGGTTCTCATACCCAGGGAGCGCCCAGAGCTCCTCACAGTCGAGCACGCCGTCCTTCACCTACGACATTGGCCCGTCCATTCGCAAAGGTCAGTGTCCATGTGGTAACCGTGTAGGCATATCTGGAACGAAGGCATGTGCTCCTGCCTAGGCCGCCACAGCAGCAGCGAGTGTCAATGCGAACAAACCTCAATGCGTCGTCACCGGCAGCACCAATATTTTCAGAATTATAAAGGGGAAGCATGTCCTCGTTGTAGAGGCTCCTATCAACATCATGGGGCGAGACGGGCATAGGCATGTACCGGAGCTTTGAGGTCTTCTCCTCTGCCATGTCGCACAGGAGGAAGCCTTTGTGATAATCCAAAAAGCACATGAACCGATCGCCGACAGCAATGGCCTTGTCTCCACCCGGCCAGTACAGCGGCTCACTGCGTTTGGCACTGACTGCCTGAGCTCCCACTGGCTCTTGCCGAGGTGGAGCACGCAGAGGTCTGCCATGTCCGGTCGCCCGCGGTGTTCGGACCCCACCTCGAGCTGAGCCACCAGCAGTTTGTCACAACCTTGTCGCATGAGGCACGTGTCGAAATCGTGAAGCACGCGGCGGCCCGGGTCCAAATTGAATGAATGATCGAGCTCCATGTGCTTCGGAATGTCCCGGGCAGGGAGCAGAGACAGTGACGGTGGCCGGGCCAGGGTGCCTGCCCTGTACACAAAGTGATCGAACTTGTACATAGATGAATCACGGTGCGTGCGCTTCATGATGAAAAGGACAGAGTCGCCGTGGGCCGCAACGACATGAATGTCATCTGGCTCAGCGCCCTCGCAGTGGTAGAGGAGGTAGGAGCTCGCCGGCGGCGCCGCGAGGGCGAGGCCGAACGAGACCCGAAGTTCGAGGTCCGTGGAAGTGCGGCACTCTGCCGTAGTCTTGGCATCGGCTTCCATCGAGTGTTCCTCGCAGCATTCGTTGCGGCTCAACAAAACCCAGCGTAGATCCTTGCTGGCGGCGGCTGCCGGCGAACTGGGGGCTTCCCTTGGTTGGCCGCAACTAGGAGCGAGATGGACCGATCGTCGGCAAACGGAGCCTGGCCATCGGAAGAGGCTGGACCTGTTATAGCCACCAAGAGCAAGCCGAAGCAGCAGCTTCATAAGCAATGGAGCTCGTATCAATTGCGGCGGCTGCGTTGGTGACCTGAATCGGGTTAGCCCTAGGTTGATGATGATGATGATGATGATGATGATTTTTGCAGAACAGGGCACAGCCCTGGAATTTCATTACTGGTGTAACGAAATCACATAATGTTCAGGTGCAAAGTTCAAAAAGTAAAGTGCAGGAAAGTAAAAACTGGCCCAAGACCAGCAGGAGCTTGTACACTGTCGGATGACACCCAGGGTCATCCGGCAGGCACCTCCACCAACTTCTTCTAGCCTATTACAGCATGATAAGTTCATATGATTCGCGCTACTGGAGCTAAGGAAGAACTGATTGACTGGATTCCTGTTGCTTTTCCTCGCGTCTTCGCTGTTTCTCATCACATTTCCTGTTTGCTTTTCATCCATTGGTGATTGCTCTGTTTTGGGAATCTGCCGCCCCTCCCTGTCTTGGGTGATGCTGAACAGCCGCCTACTGCAGCACCTCAGCGCCCTCTGCAAGCGCTTGTCCGTCTTCCGCGCTCTGAAGACCTGCCCAATATTTCAGAAATGAACACGCGTAACAGACGATCTCTGTAGGAGATCTCACAAATTTTTTGTCAAAGCAAGCTCTATTGCGTAATTTCCAGATAGCCCAGCAAATGCCTGCCAAGCCAACCATATGGAATTTTCTTCCATTGGGGATATAATGGTTCACCCAAGCCAGATATTGGTCAATGTTTTCAGGTCTATAGTTAGCCCCAATTACAAGTCCTACCAAGCTCCAAACATATTTAATGACCATACAATCAAAGAACAAATGCTTTATAGTTTCAGGTTGTTCACAGAAGGCACAAGTGGTATCACCAGACCACTTTTTCCTTCGCATATTGTCCTTTGTCAATGTCGCCCCATGATACATTTGCCACATGAAATCTGGATTTTGAGAGGCAGTTTGGCCTTCCAGATTATGTCAAATTGAGGTTCTACCTCTTCGTTACATAGTTTGTCGTAAAGGGATTTTACAGTATATTTTCTTGAGCCCTCCCACTTCCATTTGGGGAGGTCCTCATTGTCTGTAATTGTCATGTATGTCAGGGTATCTCTGAGCTCCCTGAGCTGGTTTTGCAAGGGTTCATCTAACCATCTACTAAAGGACAAGTTCCAGTTCCTGCTGGCAAAAGAGGCCACAGAACCACTTTTTTGGTTACACACCATGTATAGTTCAGGTAACTTCTCTTTCAGAGTGAACTGGCCACACCACTTGTCATTCCAGAAATCTATTTTCTTGCCATTTCCGAGAATCCATACTCTCCCCTTTTCATAGCATTCCCTTACTTTGAGCAGATCAGTCCACACAGGGGAATCTGACTGCTTGTGAGCGACCTGGGAGATGCACTTATTTTTAATATACTTCATGTGTATTATTTGTTGCCATATCCCAGATCCTTGTTCGATCTTCCACCACCATTTACACAACAGACTTATGTTCATTTTCCTCAGGTCTTTAATTCCTAGACCACCCTTTTTTTTAGGTTTGCACACAATTCTCCATTTAACTAAGTGATATTTTTTCTTTTTTCCATTACCCTGCCAAAAGAACCTTTTCCTTATAATGTCCATTTTCTTTATTGTGGTCTTCGGCAAGAGGTACATGGACATATGATAAATTGGTATGCTTGATAGACAGGAGTCAATGAGGGTTTTTCTTCCACCGCTAGACGTGGAACCCCCTTGCCACCCATCAAGTCTTTTAGCTAATTTTTCCTCAATTATCGCCCAGTCTGCTACATGAAGCCTAGAGTGTGACACAGGCACACCTAGGTATTTAATTGGCCAGCTACCAGTGGCGCAATTGAACATTTCTGCATAACTGTTTGCTTTCAGATCATCTTGTTGTATCATCAGGATCTCGCTTTTCTGGAAGTTAATTTTAAGCCCTGACATTGCTTCATACATGTACAGAAGCAATTTCATGTTGAGTGCATTCTCCCTTTCTTCTTTTAGACAGATGATTGTGTCATCCGCATATTGAAGCGCCACAATTCCATGCTCCACATAGTGTGGGATTAATCCAGTTAGCATGTTATTCTGCTGAGCTTTACTGATCATTTTGGCCAGAGTGTCTGCAGCTAGATTGAAAAGAAAAGGGGAAAGGGGGTCCCCCTGTCTCACCTCTTTCCCACTTTGGAAGTAGTTACCCATCTTGTCATTCACCTTGACACAGAGAGTCCCTTTTTTAACCACTGCAGAGACCCATTGGCACCATTGATCGTTGAATCCTCTTCCTTTTAAACAGTCAAACAGGAAGTCCCAACTAATTTTGTCATAGGCTTTCTCAAAATCCAGTTTGAGTATGATCCCATCTTCCTTCCTAGTTTTTGCATCATGAATAATTTCATGGAGGCACATAATGCCATCCATGATGTTTCTGCCTTTGATGAAAGCATTTTGACATTTGTTTATGATCCTGTCCATATATTTTTCTAGCCTGATTGTCAAAACTTTAGTAAAAATCTTGTATTTTACATTCAACAGGCAAATGGGTCTATATTGTTGTATTTTGTTTGCTTCTTTCAATTTGGGCAGGAGAGTTATGACCCCATAGTTAAGTCTGCTGATATCTAACTGATTTGCATGAAAGTCCTCAAAGAGATTCATCAGATCACATTTGATAACCTCCCAGCATTTTTGATAGAATTCAATAGGTAAGTGGTCAGGCCCAGGAGCAGTATTTTTACCCATTGAGAATACAGCTGCCTTGACCTCTTCCTCAGTGAAATTTCTTGTCAGGTCTGCATTGTCATTCTCTGATATTTTTTCAAGATTTTCCCAACAATTGTGATCCATTGAGAAGATTGGTTTCTCAGATGGACCAAAAAGCTCTTTGTAGTAATCAGTTGCGTGAGACAAAAGGTTCTCATCGCCTTCAATAATTCTCTCATCTTTCTGCAAAGAATAAATAGTGTTTTTCCTCTTTTTGCCATTTGCAATTCTATGGAAGTACTCTGTGTTATTGTCCCCTTTCAACAGCCAGGTGCAGTTTGATCTTTCATTCCAATACATCTCTTCTTGTTCAAAAATTTTGAGTAACTGAACCTGGATGTCTGTTTTTCTTGCTAACTGTGAGGCATCTAGGATTTGTTCTTCCTCTAAATTTTCTAGCATCAGGAGTTCTTCTTGTAGGTCATTTTTCAGTTTTTTATCATCTCCTTTTTTCTTATCACCCCATCCTTTAAAGAATTGTTTGACTCTTTTCTCTTTAATCAGCCAAACATCAAGATGTGTTTTTGCAGAGACTTGTCTATTCCATATCTCAGCCACCTTGGGTACGAACTCATCATGCATTAGCCATGATAGTTCAAAACGAAAAGGTTTCTTCTGATGGATTTTAGTCTCCCCAATTGAGTATATAATTGGGTTGTGATCGGACATAACCCTTGGCTTTTTTCTTATATTGGATAAAGGGAAAAGGGTCTCCCAGTCATTATTGATGAGCACTCTATCCAATTTTTCCAGAGTAGGATTATTTTGATTATTACTCCAGGTATACTTCCCTCCAGTGAGGTAAAGTTCCCTCAGCTCATATGTGTTGATGATTTGGTTGAAAATGTCACTCCACTTATTGGAAGTGAATTTCTTGTTTTTTTCTGAACCAAATCTGAGAATATTGAAATCCCCACCAATGAGTGTGGGTATATTTTTCGTGTTGCATATCTGGGACAATTCAGAGAGGAATTGTTCCTTATCATCCTCCTGTGCAGGCCCATAAACCGTAATGAGACATAGTTCTCTGTTTATTTTCTTGTCTTTCACTATGGTAGAGACATAGTGTTTACCCGTATGAAAAGAAATTACATCAAATCTGTCTATATTTACCCCACAAAGAATTCCTCCTGATTTGCCTCTAGAGGGCAACCAGTGCCAGGCAAATGATTGTTGGAAATCCAGTTTCCTGAAGAATTTATCACTATATTTTTTCTTCATGGTTTCTTGGACTCCAATGAAATCAATTTTATTATCTACCATTAATTCTTTTATACAGGGACCAAGGCCCTTCTTTTCGATCCCTCTGCAATTCCATATGAGACCATTCATTGTTTATATTGGAGTTTTTTTCCTGCTCTGAGCCTAACCCCAGGGCTAACCTTTGGGTTATCTCCACTTTCCTTGGCTCTCTCAGCAGGAGAGGCCAAATATTTTTCTCTGGACCCACAAAAGGATTTTCTATTCTTTTTCTTTTTGTATTTCCTGCTAGATACAAGTTGGAACCCCTCGTCATCCTCAGAATCATCAGAATACCACTCAAGAAATTTCGGCTCCTCAGAGGGGAGCTCGGGTTCTTGCTCATCTTTTTTTTCTTTCTCTACACAAATACTTTGGCTTTTATTGTGTGCCTAGCTAATTCAAGGTCCTTTACAATATTGATTTTATCCATATCTTCTATGTTAATTTGTACTCCCATGCTAGCAGTTTTAGATAGTAAAATAGGATTGTCCAGCACAGCAAAAGAATTTTGATGAGAAAGATTAGTACCTTCCAGATTTTTCTTCTTGGTGAGTTCCTCAGCTCTCTCAGCCACCCTGCCATATTGTCCCTGGAGTCTTGTGCTTTTCCTCACAGCATCTGGATCATACTCTTTCTTCTGTCTCTGCCTTTTCTTTTGTATGCCTTCTGCTGGCCCTGTCTCAGACTGTACTCCCTCTTCTTCCTCTAATGTTTTGCTACTGCCCTGCCTCACATTCTTAGTGACATTCGCCTGTTTAGAATGATTTTCTCCAACAGTTTCTGGGTCTTTACTTAAATCTGTTCTGTCCAGTTGAACATGTTCAGTAGCTCTCTCCTCTTCTTGACTTGACATTTCAAGCAGAGGGCCCTCTTGAGACTCTCTAATTGGGCTTGGTGAGGTTGGTTTCGTTTCTTTAACATTCTCCTCTGAGTGAATTGCCTCTTTAATCTGTTCCCTTTCCTCCTGCTCCACTGTCACTTTTTTCTGACCAGCTTCACATGCCATTTCAATAGCTATTTTTGCCTCAATTGTTGCCAATGGATCAAATTTGGATTTCACCATGTTGGACCCATATTCATTGATAACCACTGAATGATCAGTGAATGATTGCATTGCCCATAATTTTCTGTTATTATCACAGAATTCAGCATTCATGCTACCTTGCCCCAGGTTCAAAGCTTCAGTCCCTGGGAGAACCATATCACCCATTCCTGGACTATCATCCTCATCACTGCTGTCTTCTTCAATTACGAAGGCTGTGTCCTTGCCTTTTCCTGATATGTTCACCACTGGTTCTGTTTCAGTTGTTAAGAGATTGTAGGCCTTCTGTGCACTAGCCATGAGCTTGGGTGGAGCCGAGCTGCTTATATTGCCCCCTCCTGCGGTGTTAACTTGAGATGTTTGAAGCGTCTTGTCCTCAATCCTTGGTTTTTTTGGCGATGGTTTGTCATCTGTTGGTCTTCCAGCGTCATCCTTTCTCACCCACTGGTTCCCAGCTGGGTTTGTAGTCCCTTCTTGTGGAAGCTCTCTTTTAAAGTAGAAGTCATAGAAATGCAGAGCTAAGTTTCCTTCCACCACAGCAGGAACTTTTGTGACATCTCTGCATCCTATCTTGACCCGCACAAATTCAAACTTCTTCAAATTTTCTGTGTCTACCTCAGTAGCTAGGCCCACCAGGGAGGCCACTCTTCTTACATTGGGAACTGACCTCTTTTCAACTGGAATACCTTTGATTCTGAACCACGCTTCCTCTAGCTTCCCTTTAGAGTCCATACCAGATGACCAAGGCTTTTATCTCAATAACAGCTGAAGGTACAGTCCTGAGTCTCATCTCAATGAAATGAGACATTTCCTCCACTTTTTTTGCTGTAGGAAATCTCATCTGAAACTTCTTGTCAGCTATTTTCTTGGCATACCATCTCCAGGTAGAATTTTCACCAGCCAAAGTACTGAATTCTGTCTCAATTTGCTTTGCAGACACTACTCCTTGTTTGACCTCAATTATAGCCACTGTAGACATGTCTTTGCTCCCCTCCTCACAAGGAGTGTCTTCAATATAGTAGAAGCCCAATCCAGGGGTTGCAAATCCACAAAACAGTGCTATGTGGGAATGAGATTTTCCTTCCTCTTTTTCATCAGATTTTTTTTGTGTCCCTATTAAGTCCCCTTTTGATTCCTTCTTTTCCTCCCTTTTCTTCCTTTGTGCCTCCCTTGTTGCCCATATCCCTGTCATTGTTGACACTTTCAGATTGCACATTGGAACCTATTGGTGCCTGCTTTTGATCATTCTGATCTTCTCTGGCCACCCATTTCCTCCCAGGCTCAGTTTTGTTGTCCCCGGCTTGATTTCCACCAACTCCACCGCCATATCCTCCCTGGCGATTTGTGTTGCTGGTACCAGCACCTGCATTGAACTGGAAATTGTGACTCTCCTGATGTTGCTGTCCCCTCCCTCTTTGGTCCTGCTGATTCTCCTGCAAGTTCAGATTTCTATTGTTCTGATGCCCACCTGGGAACTGAGGTCCCTGGTCTCCAAATCTATCCCCATGGTTCCGATTGCCACCAAAATTTCCACCAAACCTGCCTCCTCCACCCGGGCGTCCAGCCCCAAAACCAGACCGAGCTTCTGTTCTTCCTGCTCCTCTTCCCTGATGCCCAGCCCCAAATCCACCTCGCTGAGAAAATCCTCTTCCCGACATGTTCCAATTGACTCCCGCTGAATTCACGACCTGAGCAAAGGATCTGTGATCGCCCCCTAAAGTCGACCACTCCAAATCACCTTCACAGAGGGAAGATGCAGGAGTGATGTTAGGGTTCCTGTCGAATCCTCTCGACACTATCACCACCTCACACACCCCCAACCTCCTCGCTCCTTCTCCAGATGTGATTGTATACTCCACTCAGATTAGGGTTCACATCCTCCGAATCGCCATCAAGAGGATTGGGATCGGGTTCTCGTGGTGCGGCTGCAGAGCTGAGAGACGAGGAGATAGAAGGAATCCGAGGAGAGAGATGAGTGGGCGGAATCTTACTGTCTTGTGGTGTACCCGGCTCCCTTGTGAGCCCGCTATCCACAGTGATGGGCTGTCCGAGCCCATGGAGAGGCCTCCCATGGCTTGAACCGGGGGGAGTTCCCGCGCTCTCGCCTGCTCGACACTCCCATGGTGAACGCGGTGGCCGACGCTCGCTTTCGGCGGCCGGTGGCGGCTCGGTTGACGGCGACCCAGACGAGGACGACGGAGTCGCCTCCCTCTCGCTCTCGTGGTAACCGCTCATTTTCTCTTGTGTCATGATGATTCAGAGAGATTAAGAGAGATTAATTTGGGTTGAGGATAAAATCTGTATTCATTCTGTCAGACCCCATTTCTGGAATCTACTGTGCATCTTGTATCAGTCCCTGGATCAGTAGCTGATACGCACAAGAACACAGATATGATAATCAAAAGCATACTTCGAATAGATAAATAAATAGGATACCTGATATATGACCCTTAGTGGCGGTACGACAAGGATTAAAACTATCCAAGTACATCCGAACCACTAGGGTGAAGCAGACAGCGGAAACCATGGCCCAACGCCACAAGCAAACTTGAGAAGCAGAACCGAAAACCCAATCGTCATCGTTCTCTACGAGGTCATCTCCTACTAAACCACAATTGCAAACACGTGAGTACATAAGGTACTCAGCAAGCCCTACACTACACAAGGGTATATATACATGCATATTTGGTCTTTAGCAAGGAAGAGGCTGTATGGTTTATTTGCAGCAAGCAAATTTTATGCAAGGTTTACTAAAGCAAGTGAAGGAATTCTTAGATAAAACAGAGAAGTAACTGTCAATATTTTAGTTGGTTGGCCCTGGGGGAGTACGAGGCATTCCCGCCAGTTCCCAAGTTTTAGTTGGGCCTTCTGACCTCAGTGGTCATACCGACCCGGCACACTTGCCATCACTTCCAAAACACAAGCAAACTACTGCTCACTCACACTTCAAGGAATGAGAGGTGGCTAATCATATCGAACTCAACAAAGATGCGTCATGTGCCGTGACAACGTCCATCCGGATGAATTTTACACTCTGCAGAGGTTGTACATCTTTTCCCACGGGCTATGCACTCTTGTACAGAGAGTAACATAACGCTTAGTCCATCTTCTCCGAGTAATCTCACATGTCCACCACGGAATCTCACTCAGGGGCCTGTGACTTGATATGTCACACTACGGCACAACACCTATAACAGGTACGTCGTGCTCCTGTAATAATTTACAGGATCCTGTGACAAACACTGGGACAGGCGGCATTCCCGTGACCTACAACGGTTTCCCCGACAAACGATAGGATTCCGCAACCGAACCACGGGCACGTTTCCCCGGGTCTGCTCCTGAGCTTCCGTTGCCTCTACTGGCCTCCAAATGGACAATGTTAGAGTACCAAGAAGGTAGGGTAAGTCCTTCCCATACAGGTTCCGTGGTTGTACGAGAATCATCTTGTTAAAGGTTGAATGAACCGGTCCTTATGTGGCCGGGCAAGCACCATGTCTCCCCACTAGGGGACTATCACACAATCCATTATGCCATTAATCACTTACTAATGGCCTTGCCCGCAATCCAACCCATCCCATCACCGTCACCAACATCATCACCTAACACAGTTGTGCTACTCCCAACCCCAATATTACGCACACCACCAAACTCATTTAACACATTTATAAAGCATAATGTATGAGTACGGTGTGGCAATGTAGAAACATTGCGGGGTCCTAAGCAGTTCTAGTAGCAAGGTGAACGTGCCATCATAGAAATGATGGAACTGTCCTAGGGTTATCAAGGTGACGGGTAAATCAAGGGTAAACAAGGATTCTGATATTAATGCCTAAGTAACAGACATCAATATCAATGAGCAAGTGGGACCATAACTACACAATCAGTAAAATAACAAGTAATGCAAAGTACGAGAACAGGTCATATAGGTGCATTGCGAAAATAGTAGGTTCAATCATGATCAAGGAGAAGTAGAGCTTGCCTGAAAGAACGCTATCCTAATCTTTCAATTCTGGATCTTCAAATCTTCTGTCAAAGTTGATGTCTTCGAGTCCTCCTCTTAAGCTTGTATCTTCTGACTCGTCTTCGGGTTTGGATTCTTCAACTCATCCTTGAATCTTGGAGCTTCCAGATCTTCCTTGAATTCTTTTGGCTCTTCCTCGAAACTCGTGTAAGCTAGCGCATAGAAACATTACGTATAAACAACTACCGCAAAAGAATAAAGATCGAAAAGAACCAATAAAATCCAATTAACTCCATAAGAAGAACCAATAAGAAGAATCAATAAAATTCCAAGAAATGACTATGGTTATGCAGTGCACATTATTTATGAGAGATTATTTATTATATGATATATTTATGGCCTTATAAGGGCCATATTCACCTAGACATACTATTAATTATCTAAGTTCTTTGAAAAGAAGCAAGGGTGCAACCTTATGGTGAGGATGATGAGGTGCATATGATTTAATGACGGTGATTGCGTGCATATCTATTATATAGACTCTAAGTTATTTCTTATTAAAGAACATGAGTAGTTTTGAAGAGAGGATATGCGAATGCAGATATGTATATACATTTAGACATGCATGCATGCAGTATGGGTTACACAACCTATTGTTTAAAGATTATATTTTATTTGCAAACATTGATGAGTTTATTAGCATAACTAAAGTTATTCATTTAAATCTATTATGGTTACATGCATATATTAAAGTACTTGTGCAGCTTATACTTATGCATGCAATGCTGTATGCAACATGCAATATGTTACAGAATTATTTAGCAAATAAACTTTATTTTATCAACAGATGATCCTACTAGATTAAAGATGTTGTTTATTTAAAAAGATAAAGATTTGCATAAGATTTAATGCATGATGGTGCAAAGCTACATGCTGAAGTCATGACATGCATTTACAAAGTAATTAAATAAATGATGAGAGGATAACCCCAAATAACAGCGAATGAAATACCAATAAAATTCTCAAATAACTGACGCCAAATAAAAGAGGTAGATAAACTAGATAAATGGCGAGGACAACATTGGATTAGATTTGATTGAACGATGTGAAATGATACGGCGGGATTGACTAGATTCAACACCATAAAGCGAAAGAATGTTTGTGCTCGACGAGATCAGTGGCAATTGATTGGCCTGGATGACTGTACATTGAAAGAAGGAGGAATCTGGGTGGTTTGATTAAGCGATAACTATGCTAGGCTAGGGTTGAAACTAAGTCGTGATTAGAAAAGGTTACTGTACTTGAGGTGGGACGGTACGCCGAGAAGAGGTGGAATGGTTCAACCAGAGGGGTTAGGTTCAACACTAACAGGTGGAAGAACAGTTGCCCTATGCGAGATCAGCGAGGAATGATTTGTCGAGATAGGATTTATCGGGTGAGGGAAACTTTAGGGTGTGAATGATTTATAGATCTGGTGTGGTGCTCTAAAAGCAGTACCAAAAGGTACTACGCGTTGCTACGAACGCGTGAGCGCAGGAATCGCTCAAAACGGGGCTCGGATGGAAAAGATATAGGCGTTTAAAGAATTTAGGGGCTTGTTTGTAATTACAGAAAGGTTATAGGGGCTCATCTGTAAGGACAGAAAAGTTCTAGGGACCTATATGTAATTATGGAAAAGTTGAAGGACCTGGATGTAAAAAGGTACGGACCAAAAGGTAATTATAGAAAAGTATAGGGGGTTTCTGTAAAAAGACAGGACCGGAATGTAATTACAGGAAAGTATAGGGTTGCTTCTGTAAAAAGATAGGACCTAAACAGAATTGAAATAGACTAGAGGGGCCTATCTGCAAAATGTACAGGGCCTGGGATTTATTTGGATTTTAGGAATTATTTTTGAATTGGAAAAGCCATGGACCGAGTCCACAGAGGCGTGGACCGGGTCCACAGCTCGGTTCACCCACGTTTATGGTGGACCGGATCCATCAGAGCCGCTGGCTCGGGATCGGACGGCTGAGGGCGAAGGGGAGGCGAGCGCGGTGGCCGACGACGTGGGCGCGGCGGCGCCTTCGCCGGAGGCTCGCCGGAGTTGCCCTAACCAGCGCTCCGGTGGCTCGACTCGAGCGGGAAATGGTCCAGGAGGAAGAGGAGGAAGGCGCGAGCTCACCTAGGGGACATGTCATCGACGGGGAGCTACGGAGGAGGCCGGCGACGAAGGGGAGCGGCTCGCAGAGGCGGCGCTCGTGGAGAAGGATGCTCCGGCGCTCGTCGAGCTTCCAGGATGGGCGCGAGCAAGGTCGGGGAGTGTGGCGACGCCTGCGCACGAGGAAGGAGGGCGAGAAGGGCCTCGCGGCGGCGAACGGCGGCGCGCGGCAGGGTTAGGGTTTGGGGAATAAAGGGGAGAGGGCCGCGGCGGAGAGCGATAGGGGCCCTTTTATAGACGGAGACGGATGACGCCTTCGCTGCGAAGCTTATCCGGTCAGCGGACGCGACGCGACCTTATCCGCGGCGAGATATTTCGCGGCGAGGTCAAGATGGCGGCGGCGACTTCGTCCAAAATTGCGGCGGTATGGGCGCGGTACGGGGAGCATGGGCGGCACATGCATGCTGACGCGAGCTCGGCGTGGCTACAGGAGCTGTGATGGCGACGGGACGACGAGAGAGCGAGAGAGAGAGAACGGCGGCGTGGCGCAGAGGTGGCGGTGAGCTGGAGGTAGGGGATGACGGTGGCGCGATGGTGGGCTGGGCCGGACCGTGATGGGCTGCGACGGGCCGGAAGGAGAAAGAAGGAGAGAAGCGGCCCGCGGCGGGAGAAAAGGGAAAAGAAAAGAAGAATTTGGGTTGGGCTGGTAAGAGAAGAGGAGGGAGGTCGCTGGGCCAGAAAAAGGAAGTTCGGCCCAGAGGAAAAGAGAAAGAGAAATTGGTTTTTCTTTTAAGGGATTTGATGGACTCCAAATTTGAATGAAATTCAAATTTGAAAAGGGGAAAATCAACTTCAACAAATACTCCAGATAAAACCTGTAAAACCAAAAATACATATGGTGATATTTTTATGCAGGGTTAAACTAAAATATTTTTAAATTCAAGATGAATTTGCTAGGGCTTAGCAAATAAATTTTAATTTGTTGTAAATTCCAAAGTTCAAACTTTTAGTAAATATTAAATGTAAACAAACACTTGAGCATAGATTCTATTTTTAAAAAAAATTCAGATTCAACTAAGTTTGAATTACTTTTGTTAGTTTCATTTCTAAAATTTGATGAGGAGGAAAGAAATAAACAAAAATTCAAAATCGGAGTGATTTTTATTCCATTTTACTTTTGATTTGAAGTTGGGCTGTTACAGATCTACCCCACTTAAAAGGAATCTCGTCCTCGAGATTCGAACGATCTTCTGGATGGTGCAGAACTTGTCTTGCGTCTTGTTACTTGACTTGTGGTACCACCAAAACTTTTGTCAGAGATTTCCTTATACTGCGAGCTTCGATAAAAGATTCTCTCTTTTGTGGTCTTGGGTACTACAGACCAATGTAGCGGAGGTCCTTTCTTCAAGGTGGTATGGGGTCCTACCCCACTTAAAAGGATTTAACTCGGGGTACCAAAGATAACATCCCATTGTTGCTCTGCTTATCTTATCCAAAGATTTTAGGCTTTTCTTAGTATTCCATGGGTCTCTTTATCCAAATGCCTTTATTTCCAAATTATCCTCAAGGGTCGGTGTACTAAGGCTTTTACATCTCCATTGATGTGGCTTGAAGCCTGTTTTTGTCTAAGATTAACAGATCATTTAACCCATCACTATATTCCTTGAAATTCTCGACAATTCTGAATACCATACTTTATTGATATTCCAAAGTACAGGGTACAAAAGGCTGCTTATATTATAGTGCTCTTACAGTGCTCTTACATAAAGCTCCTTACTCCTTGACGTCCAAACTCAGGGTACGGTAGATTTGCGCTTCAACGAGGTTGTCACTTGTTGTCTCCGTATGTGATTGTCCCAGGGCAATCTGCTGCGAGGTGCCCACGATTCCGGCACAAGTAGCATTTCCGTTTTGCCCCTAGTACTTTCTTTTCCTGCGGTTTGCCTTCACTGCCTTGCCTTGGAGTGACCTGCCTTTTAAAACCAGAAGGCCTCACGCTTAGCTTGTTCTTCTTCTTTTTTCTTTTTATTCTTCTTCTTCTGTTTCTTCTTCTCTCGATTTTCTTGCTTTTGGGAGATTTCCACTCATGCACTTCACATATCTCTTTCGGCTCACATGACTGGATCTCATGGCTTTTGTTATTTCCTTGGTCTATCAGTTTTTCTTCGAGTAACATGGCTCGATTCATCAGTGTACTGAAATCTGGATAGATATGAGTGACCAGATGTACCCTTAGGTTATGGTTGAGACCTTTTCTGAAATGATCTTGCTTCTTCTTATCCGTGCTGACCTCGTCTGGTGCATAGCGAGCCAGCTTCATAAACTTCCTGAGGTATTCATGCACTGACATAGATCCTTGTGTAAGGGTACGGAATTCATCTGCTTTCATATCCATGATTGCTGTGGGGACATGGTACTCCCGAAAGGCTTGCTGGAATTCATCCCACTTGATGGTGTCAGGTTCTGTTGCGGCTTCATGATAGTTGTCCCACCATTCTGCCGCTACGCCAACCAGCTGATGTGTCGCTAACATCACTTTCTCTTGATCATTAGCATTGACGACATTAAGCTTCTTATTGATGTTCCTGAGCCAGTCGTCAGCTGCCAATGGGTCATCTTCTGTATTGTCATAGACAGGTGGCCTGAGCTTCATAAATTCTGTTATCTTAGAAATGATTCCAGGATTGTTATGTTGTTCTCGAGAGATGATTTCCAAGAGTTGAGTCTGCTTGGCCATTATTTCTGTGAGGTTGACCAACGGGGGTGATGCTTGAGACATCTCTTTAAAATTCTGGTTGTTGTTGTCACTCTCTTGGTATTCTTCTTCGCTGAGATGAGCAACCTCAGGTTCTTCGCTACGGTTTGCGGAGGGTCTTCTATTGCTTGCTTGTTGTTGTTGGCAAGGTTGCACTCGGACGGTCTTCTTCGGCGGCATCCTGTTTCCACCAAAAGAGGTTTAGGCAGAGGTTAGGGAAGGGTCTTGGCCTTAGGCTGTTGTTAAGCTTGCGATTCTAGTTATTTTACTGTTGTTATTGTTATTATTCTATTTAGTTCGATTAAAAGCACACAATCATAGAAGAATAAAGAAGCAAAATCAACAAAATCATCGAATCACACAAACAACGTGATTTATTTGTTGTGGTCTCATGTGCTCGCGCTGGATACGGGGTTTAAGGCTTAAAGGTAGGATGACTATCGATTTTTGATCGTCCACAAAACTCGACCAATAGTCCGTTGACCAAAAGAAATCGGAAGGTCATATGACTTAGTCGGATAAAGAAAAACCCTGTTGCATTTGGAGGTGCTTCGTTGATTTGATGATTAGAGTTATCCATGCACTTGTAACACTATTCCACGTCCTCTTATGACAAACACTGCCACTTCTCATTGCCCAAAGATTTGCAACTCTCTTACAACTTTGATTATCATCAAGGTTACAAAATACCGTACATATACTAGTGGTGCCATCTTTCCGACGTATTGAACGAGGCTTGCAAGGTTGTTCTTCACAGAGACCTCTTTATGACGCTTCTAGCACAAGTAGTATATTTATAAACTTCAAAGTTTAGGACACGTTACTGGGGTGTCACTTATCCTTGTTCATGCCTCTGAGTCATTCCATGCTCTTATTCACCTTCTCGGGACATTCGCCTATCATGTGTCCTTCTTGTTTGCAGTGGAAACAACGTCTTGGCTTCTTGGGCCGTTCAGACGTACCTTGACCCGATGCTTCATTGTCACCTTTCTTTTTCCGTCTGCGACGTTTTCGAGTATTCCGGGTTTGCAGGGCTTTGGTAAGGTCGGCAACTTCTTTCGCGATACTTCTCATTGTTTCTTCCAAATTGTCGATTCTTTCTACCAGGTTTATGACACTGCAGATTTGTTTGTTGTTCCCATTACTGTAATTTCCTTGCTCTTCAGTCTTTTCTGGTATTACAGATTCAATTTCTGCAGTTAGTCCTAAAACTTGAGGCACTTCGTCCCTCATGTTGGTCTTAACAGCTCTTGTTTCCTTGCTTGGTTCGTAAAAGGGCAATTGGCAATCTTATGTCCACGTTCGCGGCAATAGAAGCATGTCCTTTGTTTTCTGGTGCCCTTAGTGGCATTGACCTTGCTCTTTTCTTTGGAAACTACATCCGGTAGGCAGTAAACTTGGAACAGTTGATTCTCCACTTCTACGGTCA
The DNA here is from genome assembly GCA_012490785.1 of Eragrostis nindensis. Classification (NCBI taxonomy): domain Eukaryota; kingdom Viridiplantae; phylum Streptophyta; class Magnoliopsida; order Poales; family Poaceae; genus Eragrostis; species Eragrostis nindensis. The sequence goes on from JAAXCT010000798.1 coordinate 28,801, forward strand.
CGTAGTCGGGGTTGTCCATTGAGTTGAATGTGCCTGTGCAGACATGGTCAGGAGAGGAACAGAAGATTTTCAAAGATAGGAGGAGAGGTATTATGGAAGATTTTGTAACTAGTTTTGAAAATAGTCATTTTCGAACGCGACAAATCCTAGGTTTTCGTTCTACGGTCAAGTAATGCTCTGATACCAATCTGTCAGACCCCATTTCTGGAATCTACTGTGCATCCTGTATCAGTCCCTGGATCAGTAGCTGATACGCACAAGAACACAGATATGATAATCAAAAGCATACTTCGAATAGATAAATAAATAGGATACCTGATATATGACCCTTAGTGGCGGTACGACAAGGATTAAAACTATCCAAGTACATCCGAACCACTAGGGTGAAGCAGACAGCGGAAACCATGGCCCAACGCCACAAGCAAACTTGAGAAGCAGAACCGAAAACCCAATCGTCATCGTTCTCTACGAGGTCATCTCCTACTAAACCACAATTGCAAACACGTGAGTACATAAGGTACTCAGCAAGCCCTACACTACACAAGGGTATATATACATGCATATTTGGTCTTTAGCAAGGAAGAGGCTGTATGGTTTATTTGCAGCAAGCAAATTTTATGCAAGGTTTACTAAAGCAAGTGAAGGAATTCTTAGATAAAACAGAGAAGTAACTGTCAATATTTTAGTTGGTTGGCCCTGGGGGAGTACGAGGCATTCCCGCCAGTTCCCAAGTTTTAGTTGGGCCTTCTGACCTCAGTGGTCATACCGACCCGGCACACTTGCCATCACTTCCAAAACACAAGCAAACTACTGCTCACTCACACTTCAAGGAATGAGAGGTGGCTAATCATATCGAACTCAACAAAGATGCGTCATGTGCCGTGACAACGTCCATCCGGATGAATTTTACACTCTGCAGAGGTTGTACATCTTTTCCCACGGGCTATGCACTCTTGTACAGAGAGTAACATAACGCTTAGTCCATCTTCTCCGAGTAATCTCACATGTCCACCACGGAATCTCACTCAGGGGCCTGTGACTTGATATGTCACACTACGGCACAACACCTATAACAGGTACGTCGTGCTCCTGTAATAATTTACAGGATCCTGTGACAAACACTGGGACAGGCGGCATTCCCGTGACCTACAACGGTTTCCCCGACAAACGATAGGATTCCGCAACCGAACCACGGGCACGTTTCCCCGGGTCTGCTCCTGAGCTTCCGTTGCCTCTACTGGCCTCCAAATGGACAATGTTAGAGTACCAAGAAGGTAGGGTAAGTCCTTCCCATACAGGTTCCGTGGTTGTACGAGAATCATCTTGTTAAAGGTTGAATGAACCGGTCCTTATGTGGCCGGGCAAGCACCATGTCTCCCACACTAGGGGACTATCACACAATCCATTATGCCATTAATCACTTACTAATGGCCTTGCCCGCAATCCAACCCATCCCATCACCGTCACCAACATCATCACCTAACACAGTTGTGCTACTCCCAACCCCAATATTACGCACACCACCAAACTCATTTACACATTTATAAAGCATAATGTATGAGTACGGTGTGGCAATGTAGAAACATTGCGGGGTCCTAAGCAGTTCTAGTAGCAAGGTGAACGTGCCATCATAGAAATGATGGAACTGTCCTAGGGTTATCAAGGTGACGGGTAAATCAAGGGTAAACAAGGATTCTGATATTAATGCCTAAGTAACAGACATCAATATCAATGAGCAAGTGGGACCATAACTACACAATCAGTAAAATAACAAGTAATGCAAAGTACGAGAACAGGTCATATAGGTGCATTGCGAAAATAGTAGGTTCAATCATGATCAAGGAGAAGTAGAGCTTGCCTGAAAGAACGCTATCCTAATCTTTCAATTCTGGATCTTCAAATCTTCTGTCAAAGTTGATGTCTTCGAGTCCTCCTCTTAAGCTTGTATCTTCTGACTCGTCTTCGGGTTTGGATTCTTCAACTCATCCTTGAATCTTGGAGCTTCCAGATCTTCCTTGAATTCTTTTGGCTCTTCCTCGAAACTCGTGTAAGCTAGCGCATAGAAACATTACGTATAAACAACTACCGCAAAAGAATAAAGATCGAAAAGAACCAATAAAATCCAATTAACTCCATAAGAAGAACCAATAAGAAGAATCAATAAAATTCCAAGAAATGACTATGGTTATGCAGTGCACATTATTTATGAGAGATTATTTATTATATGATATATTTATGGCCTTATAAGGGCCATATTCACCTAGACATACTATTAATTATCTAAGTTCTTTGAAAAGAAGCAAGCGTGCAACCTTATGGTGAGGATGATGAGGTGCATATGATTTAATGACGGTGATTGCGTGCATATCTATTATATAGACTCTAAGTTATTTCTTATTAAAGAACATGAGTAGTTTTGAAGAGAGGATATGCGAATGCAGATATGTATATACATTTAGACATGCATGCATGCAGTATGGGTTACACAACCTATTGTTTAAAGATTATATTTTATTTGCAAACATTGATGAGTTTATTAGCATAACTAAAGTTATTCATTTAATCTATTATGGTTACATGCATATATTAAAGTACTTGTGCAGCTTATACTTATGCATGCAATGCTGTATGCAACATGCAATATGTTACAGAATTATTTAGCAAATAAACTTTATTTTATCAACAGATGATCCTACTAGATTAAAGATGTTGTTTATTTAAAAAGATAAAGATTTGCATAAGATTTAATGCATGATGGTGCAAAGCTACATGCTGAAGTCATGACATGCATTTACAAAGTAATTAAATAAATGATGAGAGGATAACCCCAAATAACAGCGAATGAAATACCAATAAAATTCTCAAATAACTGACGCCAAATAAAAGAGGTAGATAAACTAGATAAATGGCGAGGACAACATTGGATTAGATTTGATTGAACGATGTGAAATGATACGGCGGGATTGACTAGATTCAACACCATAAAGCGAAAGAATGTTTGTGCTCGACGAGATCAGTGGCAATTGATTGGCCTGGATGACTGTACATTGAAAGAAGGAGGAATCTGGGTGGTTTGATTAAGCGATAACTATGCTAGGCTAGGGTTGAAACTAAGTCGTGATTAGAAAAGGTTACTGTACTTGAGGTGGGACGGTACGCCGAGAAGAGGTGGAATGGTTCAACCAGAGGGGTTAGGTTCAACACTAACAGGTGGAAGAACAGTTGCCCTATGCGAGATCAGCGAGGAATGATTTGTCGAGATAGGATTTATCGGGTGAGGGAAACTTTAGGGTGTGAATGATTTATAGATCTGGTGTGGTGCTCTAAAAGCAGTACCAAAAGGTACTACGCGTTGCTACGAACGCGTGAGCGCAGGAATCGCTCAAAACGGGGCTCGGATGGAAAAGATATAGGCGTTTAAAGAATTTAGGGGCTTGTTTGTAATTACAGAAAGGTTATAGGGGCTCATCTGTAAGGACAGAAAAGTTCTAGGGACCTATATGTAATTATGGAAAAGTTGAAGGACCTGGATGTAAAAAGGTACGGACCAAAAGGTAATTATAGAAAAGTATAGGGGGTTTCTGTAAAAAGACAGGACCGGAATGTAATTACAGGAAAGTATAGGGTTGCTTCTGTAAAAAGATAGGACCTAAACAGAATTGAAATAGACTAGAGGGGCCTATCTGCAAAATGTACAGGGCCTGGGATTTATTTGGATTTTAGGAATTATTTTTGAATTGGAAAAGCCATGGACCGAGTCCACAGAGGCGTGGACCGGGTCCACAGCTCGGTTCACCCACGTTTATGGTGGACCGGATCCATCAGAGCCGCTGGCTCGGGATCGGACGGCTGAGGGCGAAGGGGAGGCGAGCGCGGTGGCCGACGACGTGGGCGCGGCGGCGCCTTCGCCGGAGGCTCGCCGGAGTTGCCCTAACCAGCGCTCCGTGGCTCGACTCGAGCGGGAAATGGTCCAGGAGGAAGAGGAGGAAGGCGCGAGCTCACCTAGGGGACATGTCATCGACGGGGAGCTACGGAGGAGGCCGGCGACGAAGGGGAGCGGCTCGCAGAGGCGGCGCTCGTGGAGAAGGATGCTCCGGCGCTCGTCGAGCTTCCAGGATGGGCGCGAGCAAGGTCGGGGAGTGTGGCGACGCCTGCGCACGAGGAAGGAGGGCGAGAAGGGCCTCGCGGCGGCGAACGGCGGCGCGCGGCAGGGTTAGGGTTTGGGGAATAAAGGGGAGAGGGCCGCGGCGGAGAGCGATAGGGGCCCTTTTATAGACGGAGACGGATGACGCCTTCGCTGCGAAGCTTATCCGGTCAGCGGACGCGACGCGACCTTATCCGCGGCGAGATATTTCGCGGCGAGGTCAAGATGGCGGCGGCGACTTCGTCCAAAAATTGCGGCAGTATGGGCGCGGTACGGGGAGCATGGGCGGCACATGCATGCTGACGCGAGCTCGGCGTGGCTACAGGAGCTGTGATGGCGACGGGACGACGAGAGAGCGAGAGAGTGAGAACGGCGGCGTGGCGCAGAGGTGGCGGTGAGCTGGAGGTAGGGGATGACGGTGGCGCGATGGTGGGCTGGGCCGGACCGTGATGGGCTGCGACGGGCCGGAAGGAGAAAGAAGGAGAGAAGCGGCCCGCGGCGGGAGAAAAAGGGAAAAGAAAAGAAGAATTTGGGTTGGGCTGGTAGGAGAAGAGGAGGGAGGTCGCTGGGCCAGAAAAAGGAAATTCGGCCCAGAAGAAAAGAGAAAGAGAAATTGGTTTTTCTTTTAAGGGATTTGATGGACTCCAAATTTGAATGAAATTCAAATTTGAAAAGGGGAAAATCAACTTCAACAAATACTCCAGATAAAACCTGTAAAACCAAAAATGCATATGGTGATATTTTTATGCAGGGTTAAACTAAAATATTTTTAAATTCAAGATGAATTTGCTAGGGCTTAGCAAATAAATTTTAATTTGTTGTAAATTCCAAAGTTCAAACTTTTAGTAAATATTAAATGTAAACAAACACTTGAGCATAGATTCTATTTTTAAAAAAAATTCAGATTCAACTAAGTTTGAATTACTTTTGTTAGTTTTATTTCTAAATTTGATGAGGAGGAAAGAAATAAACAAAAATTCAAAATCGGAGTGATTTTTATTCCATTTTACTTTTGATTTGAAGTTGGGCTGTTACACATTCGGCCAGGCTAGTAAACATAATGACAATGGCCCGGCCCATGGAGTATCTACCAGCAGTCGTCAAACCATGAAGGGTTCCGTTTTACTGTTCTGCTATATATATGTTGTGAATAAATGGATTTTCTTCTGGAGTAAATGTTGTGAATAAATGTTTCCGTTCTGTTGGCTACAATGTAGTACCATGTTATGTGGTAGTAGCGGACCCAGCACAAAGTTTTAGGTGGGGCGAATTTGTGCTACAAACTGAGCTATAAACACTACAAAGTGCAAACACACTTCATATGCACCGTAGTTACACATGCAGTCACTGCATATGCGCCGTAGTTACTCATGTATAAGATAAATAAATGGATTGGAATATAATATAACACAAATGCCTAATACAATTCTCCCTCCGTTCTAAATTATACATTCTAGACTTCCTCCAGTTTTCTCAAAGTACATATCATTCTCACTTCCCAGTGCATCTTTCTTTCTTCCCAATACATCTATATCTCTATCTCTCTCTCCTCATTTTTTGTGCACTCGCCTTTTTTTCAGCTCTCCTTAATTCTCGTGCCCAGAGCTATAATGACATCTATTTTAGAACGGATGAAATATTACATTAAACAACTACTATACGTGGCATTGTGAGATCCTCTGTATTTCTACTTAGTCAATGACATGCCCACGTGTGAATTAATCACAAATACTGCAAAAGATCCAGGGCCACCAGCGAGGCAGCCCACTATAGCAGCCTACAATTTCAACAACGAGCAGCCGAGAGCTCCAGCTCCATATTAAAGACTTGGTTGGGAAAAAAGTGAATAAATATTATCAATTTGCATTGCATCCACGTTGTGCCTGGACAATGATCTTTAGGTGCGTTTACTCGCTCATTAGCTTCGGCTCACTGAGCTTATACGACCCTTTCGTCGCCATCACTGCCCAGCAGTGCTGTACGCGATTTTTCTATGGCTCTAACCGGCCGGATGCAGTACAATACAAAGGCAGAGGCAGGGACGCAGGGTTTAGAGAACAAAGTAGAGGGAAGTACCGACACCCTGCATGAAAAACAACAAAACAACGTTGAAATTATGAACGGTGCTGGGTACCTAGATAAGCCACAGTCGATGACGTCTATATATCTTTCCTGAAATCATACATGAACTCGGAAGTCGGCCTCTTACATAATACTAAGTGTTGCGGGGCTCTCTTTGCCGTCGATTCTCTTGACCCTGCTGGTCTAGACATTATCATGCAATTTCTTTGAAAAATTACACCTCGTCACTTGAGAGATTACTCCAACCACCTGAATTAGTTCTTCTAAGGTAGAGACAGCAGCTCAGTGTTCACGTATGAAAAATTTTGAATTAGCTCTTTCTTGAATTTTAAAAATATGGTAAAAGTATTCTCAAAAAAATATATGGTAAAAGGGAACTACTTCAACCTACGTTTATAAGGAACAAACTAATGTAAATTACGGAGGAACTTTTCCTACACTTATAAATATGTCGTACCAGGGTTGCCATATATTATGTGTTGCGATGTACTTTTTGGTAAAAGTTACGATTGATGTCGGACCCCATTTCTGGAATCCACTGTGCTTACCGTACCAATCCCTGGATCAGTAGTTGATACGCACAAAACGAAGATAATACCAAGTCCGTACTTCGATTATTATTACAATACCACAAATGTCTTATAAAGACTTCAGAATACAATACCAGGGTGGCCGGCAGGCCTGGCCACAAACTAACAATACAAAGCGGAAAGCGGAGAGTCCAACTTCTACAGGCAACTCGGGCGAAGAACGCGAATCCTACTCATCGTCACCACCGTCTTCGTACTGAGCATCTTCTTCTGAATGATTAAAGCAAGGGTGAGTACATAAGGTACTCAGCAAGTCCTAACACTACTCAAAGGAATTATAAATGCATATAAGGCTGTACGAAAGGTTAGGCTATAGGGTTTAATTTTAGCAGAAAGCTTATTTTAATGCAGGGTTCGTTTTAAGAGCGTAAACCTTATAAAGAGATTGTTTTTCATGATTAAGTGGGTTGGCCCTGGGGGAGATAAGTCAATCCCGCCAGTTCCCAGATTTTAGGCGAGCCTTCGGGCGCACGGCCGTACCGACTCTCATTTCCAAAAACACGGGCAAACTACCGCCTACTCACACTTCAAGGAATAAGTAAAACTAATCATTGTGAACTCAACCATAACGCGTCTGTGACCGCGACACGGCTATCCGGATAGACTTTAACTCTGCAGAGGTGTACATCTTTACCCATAGACTACATCGCTCTTAGCAAGGGAGCAACATAGCGAAACCCACCTTTCCCGAGTGCCCCCACAATCCCACCCACGAGCCATTACTGACCCAGGGACTTACAATGCGACTATAAGTAGTCAATGGCCCAATGGCCAAGTCGGACAACGACCAATTACGATATCGTGTCTGCTCCTGGTTGCTCGTTGCACTACCGCCTCCTAGGTGGATCAAGTGGTAACACCAGAAAGTTAGGGTCAAGTCCTGCCCATAACAGGATCTGTTGGTTGCACGGGGTTCACTAGGGCGAGGTCCAACGAACCGGTCCTTAACCGGCAGAGGCGAGTATCTTCCACCTAACCCCACCTATGTGGGTCACTATTCACCATTCACCAGTCTCGCCCCCGCCTAGAATGTCTCACTTCATCCCAACACACTAGGTTATTATCACCCTTCCATTTTATTTACTCACACACACCAATCACACATTTCACACACATTTCACCAAAAGTCATGAAATATTGTGTAACAACTAGAAGTTGTAGTAAGCCCTAAGCATTCTAATATCAAGGCAATAATTCCAGCATTATTATAGTATAATGAAGGAAAACATCCTAGGTTTAACAAGGTAACAGACATCAATATCAAGGATTGCTATCCTACTAGGTTTATAGCTAACACAACTTTTCAAAATAATAAAATAAGCATGCATCATATAAGCATTAAAATAGGCCATTCATAGGATGTGTTTATAAATCGTAGGACCAAAATGATCAAGGATAGTTAGGACTTGCCTTCAAACTCTTCCTCGTGCTCCTCCTTGTAATCCGGGTCCTCGGGCTCCTCCTCGAACTCCTCGTTAACTATATTCGCAATTACCGACGAATAAATAACTATCGCTAAATAAAATAAATGCGACCAAATAAGATCCAAATAAATAACCAAATAAACTCAAATAGAATTGGAATTGATATGAATGGACAGGATTGAATGAAATAGGAATTTCAGAGAAAAGGATCTATTAAAAGAATCCAGAAGGGTGGAACTACGGTATAAAGAAAAGGAATTAGATTTCCTATAGGTTCCTATTTATTCCGGGACTTTTATATTTTTCTGAGGTTGGAAAAAGGTGGCAAAATAATCTAGGGAATATAAGATATTTTTGGGAATTTTTCTGGAATTTTTCTAAGAAGGAAAAGCCTCGGAATAGGATTCTGTGTGCACTAGCTGGGTGTACCTAGCAGAGAAACATGCGCTACAGAGGCTGACATGTGGGACCGGTCTGCATAGTGCACCCCGGTTTACTGTGCTGTGGACTCGGTGTACGAGTTCTGTGGACCGGGGGTATATGTGAGTGTGGTTCACGTGGACCGGGTGTATGGAAGGAAAAGAGAGAGATGTGAGCTGACTGGGATCAAGTGGTGGGGTCCACGGTTGACGTGGACGCCACGTGGATGCCACGTCGGATGGCGGCGACTGGGTCAGAGACGGCGGCGCCGGCTGGACGCGGCGGCGGCTCGCCGGAGAGCACGCCGCCGGCGGTTAGGAGGGACGAGAGGCGACGAGATTTAGCCGTGGCGACTGAGCGTGCGACGGCGGAGCTAGGAGGGGTACGTGTTGTCGACGGCGAGCATCAGAGCAGCAGCTCGGGCTCGCCGGAGTTGGCCGCGGCGGCGGCGTGCGATAGGATCTCGCGTGTGCGTGCGATAGGGCGTGTTCGTGCAGTCGGGGAAGGTGCGCGCGAGTGCGTGGAGTGCGTGCGCGTGCTCGGTTGGGCTAGCGCGGCCGTGTGCGTGGCCGGCGACGAGATCTCGCGGCGGCGGACGGCGGCGCTAGGCGCGCACCGGGCTAGGGTTTAGGAAGGCTGGAGTTTGAGCTCGGGATCGAACAAGTAGGTGATGGGGATGCTGTAGAGACAGAGAGGAGAAGAGGATCTCACCGGAACAGGGAGATCGCACGGCGGCCGGAGTTGGGGAAGAAAGGGGATCGGCGTTGATTGGGTGGCTGTGGTGGTGGAGATGCAGTGCAGTGGCGATGGAGAGCTGCGCAGGAGGGTTGCGGCCTATTTATAGGCGGAAGGGAGGCGGTTCGCGCGGAAATATCGCCGGCGGCGATATTTTTCCCCCGGCGTCGACCTTATCGGCGCATTGCCGGCGTGGCTTGGCGCAGGGGCCGAGGAGCGGTCAAAGTTGCGGCGCGGTATGGGCGGCGGCGAATTCTTACGCCCAAGTGGCGAGAGGTGCGGTGAATCGGCGGGGAGAGGGAGAGAGAGGGAGGCTCGCCGGCGAAGATATTTGCGACGGCAAGGCGCGTGGCAACACCCGGTTGGGTCAAATTGCGGCGCGGCGAGGTCGGCGACCTGATCGCGACGTCACGCGGCGCTTCTGGACGACGCTGGTAAGCTCGTCGTCGCGCCGTGAGAGCAGGAAATCCGGCGGCCTCCATGCCGGCTTAAATGGTGCGGCGCCGCCCCGTACGCCGATGGGATGGACCAAAGCTGGGATGACGTCGCGGCGGAGTGGCTACAGCAACACGAGGACATGAGCTGGAAAGGCAGCGGGAGAGAGAGCAGAGAGAGCGGAGAGAGCGGCGTCCGCGCTGGCGAGCTCGCGAAGGCGCGCGGCGCGCTGGAGAAGACGACAGCGTCGCTGGACTGGGCCGGGCCGCACGGCTGCGCTGGGCCAGGGAGATAGAGAAGAGAGAGGGCGGCCTGCTCGGGAAAAGAAAGAGAAAAAGATAGTTGGGCTGGGCCGGCAGGGAAATAAGGAGAAGGGAAAAGGAGGGAGCCCGGGAAGAAAATGTTTTGAACATTTTCTCAGATTGAGTTTGGACAAATTTGAATGGAATTCAAATTTGGGAGAGAGAGTTAAACACCAATTGAAATCCAGAAAAAAAAAGGAAAAAAAAGAAACAAGCACTTGAGCATGAACTTTTATTTTAGAAATTTCTCAAATTTTATTTATTGAGCTACTTTAATGAGATTTTATTTTTGTAAAATCATGGAATTACCTATAAATCTAAAAAGTTCAATTTCTGAGTGAATTTTTTGTATTTAAATTTTTGGGCTGTTACAATTGAGCTGCTAAATAGTCAAAAAAAAAATTATGTAACCAATGATGCCAAACTGAAATTCCAGAAATTACAAAAGTAAGGGTTGTATTTTCTAAGGTGTGATAGCCAGGTTAGCACTGAAGTTTTGTGGGTAAATGAAAGTAAGCTTCCCTGGGCTCAGCTGTAAACTCTTCGACAGACACCAGTGCCTTGCTCCTCATGTCGACCTGGATCATCCATTCCTTTCGGTCCTCGTAGCTGTCGACGATTTTGGAATTGGAGACAAGGAAGCAGATGAGGTCTGGGTTGTCCAAGCACAAGATGGGGCACTCTAGGTGCACCCGCGGGAGCCCGTATCCCGGGAGTGCCCAGAGCTCGTCGCAGTGGAGCACACCGTCTTTTATCCATGCCATTGGCTCGTTGTCCGTGCTAAGGTTCATCGTACAGGTGGTCACGGTGAAAGAGAAGCGGGAGTGCGCGCACGTGCTCGTACCAGGGCCACCGCAACAGCAATGGGTGTCGATGCTTACAAACTTCACCGCGCCATCTCCAGCAGCGCCCATGCCCCTGGAATGCTTCATCGGAGGCAGCTCGTCGTGGTCGCTGTACCGGCAAGTCACCTCACGAGGCAATGGCACGAACCGGATCTTGTTGGGGCTCGCCTCTGCTGCGGTGTCCCACATGAAGAAGCCAACGCTGTAGTGGACCCAGCACAGGAACCGGTTGCCGATGGTGATGGCCGTATCAGTGCGGCCACGCCGGTGTGGCAGCTGGTTGACTTTGTTTCCGTCTTCGTCGTGGATGATGAGGGGCACTGACCGCTTGATCTCCCATCGCCGGCTGCCGACGCGGAGTATGCAGAGCTCAGCAAAGTAGCGTTGCACGACGCGATCGTACTCCAGCTCGAGCTCAACCAGCATGAGCGGGTCGTCGGGGCCTCGTCGGAGCAGGCAGATTTCCCTCCGGGACAGCACACGGTGAAGGGGCCGGTTCAAACAGTTGTTGACCATGCAGCGCTCGTTGGCCGTCTTGAAGTCTCGAGCGGGCAGCCGGCACAGCGACGCCGGCCGGTTGACGCCGGCCGTGTACACAAAGTAGTCGTACGTGTAAAAATCCGAGCAGAGCTGCCGCTCCATGCCCCCCAGCTCGAGGAGGACGGAGTCGCCATCGGCAGCGACAGCAGAGATGTCCAAGCGCTCACCGGCATGCGCCGTGCCGGTTAGGTCGTAGTGGAGGAAGGAGCTCGCCGGCGGCGTCGCGCGTTGGAATGAGATGAGCAGGTGTTGGCCCGTTGAGGTGGAGCAGCGCGCAACGGCCTCCGCGTGGGCAACGGATGAACCGTCCCTTGGGAAGACATGGCCGTTCAACAGCACCCAGCGTAGGTCATTGGCGGCGGCCGCCGGCGAATCTGAAGGATCCCTCTTGTGATCGCAACTTGGGACGAGATCATGGATCGACCGTGACAGGCCAATAGAGGGTCGGCATCGCAAGAGACGCAGCCCGTCGAAACAACCCAGACCAAGCCGCCTCAACATTGGCGTGTAAACAAACCGATGAAGCTAGCTAACAATGGAGGTCAATAATGGCGGCTGCGTGCCTCTTTTTTTTTTTTTGGAGGGATGGCGGCTGCGTGCCTTCTTCGTAGCACTATCCCTCACTATGATTAACGGTGATTGAGGTCGCGGCGTGTACTAGACACACACCGGTCACGGGAGAACTAATTGGGCTGGAAGAAAACCGTGCTTGCAGGCCCACGTGCATTGTGTATTTTGTGGTCAGTCCATCAGGCTTTGTGGATTGTGTTCATATTTTTTTCTTCTATAAAAAGTACATTGATTTTAATTTTATATTTATTTATAATTTTATGGAATTTTGAGACCTTTGTCCATGGATTAATAGCATCATTATTTTTTAGGCCTGCAGCAAGCCTCAGTGTTTTAGGGCAAATGTTTTAAAAGCGCTCTGACCTGAACGATCAACTAAGGATGACTAGGCGCGATTAGACGGTCTTTAGGTGGTCGACTAGGGGCCTAGGCGTCCAGGTACATCCAGTCACTAGTCGGCTAGGGTATATCTATTTGTTTATGTAAATTTCAATTGAAAAAATAGAGCAGTGCAATGAATTTACCACCACCCACAGCCATAAGCAGCAACGCACCTGAGCACTCCCTCAGCCAGCAGCAGCAGCAGCCCACACACCGCTAGGTCGAGGTGAATCGCTAAAGGTTACTTACCACAACCACAGAAAGAGGACAACGACTGTCACATGAATTTTACCTCCTTTCAGAGCAGGTGGCGGCCAGCAGATGGGCACGATGACGCAGAGCATAGGGCGGCGACGGGGATGAGAAGAGGGGCACGGCTAGCAAAATGGCCGGCGGCAGCCGCGAGCTGAGTGGCGTCAGAGACCTGGGCGGGACAATTTTCGTGCTCCCTCTTAGGATGTTTGATGTGGCGGCTACGGTAGAGAGGGAGAGAAGAGCCAACCACATTAATTATATACTCGTAACCCTAGTGTGCCAAAAAAGAAATAAAAACGGCCCATTTATCTTCAAACTAAGCGTTCACGTTCAAAATGCCTGCCTAGGTGCGCATGGTGCTCAGATTTCTAGGCGGGCAAATCAAGTCAGTTGCCCTGAGCGACGGCCCCCAAGCATTTAGTTGACGCTTGATCACGCTTCGTCGGACACTTTCACAATCCAGCCTCAGTGTTTCACAGCCCCCAAGCATTTAGTTGACGCTTGATCACGCTTCGTCGGACGCTTTCACAATCCATAATGCACTGGAACCTGTTCTTGTATGTACCCACCACTCCACAAACGCATACCTACACATACCCACGCACACACCAACTTCAAAGACCGTATCCCTACAGATATCACCGGGAATCAACTAGGATTGTCCAATGCGCAACACACACCCATTGCAGCGTCATGTGTGAGATACATATGAAATTTACTTGAAGTCATGTGTCCCTGTGGAACACTTATTGTCGAGTTTGAGATTGAGAGCAGTGGGACCGAACCACTTGCTCGTACCACTCGGCTACGAGTCCATTATCTAAATATCGTCCTTTTTTTTTTGCTAGATGGTGCGCAGATTGTTTTGGCTCAATCTTGCAGCGTTGGATAACTCAAGGGAAGCAAGACAACCTTTTCTCTACAAGAAATATGGCTTATTTCTCTCTTAGACCACTACTACTTGATGGCGACCAGCTAGAATTGAAAATATTGGAAGTAACAGAAAAGAAGTTTTGTATTCCAGTTTCTTTCAGATGACATGGATTTTCCACAGTTATATCACTGCTCAAGTCTTGCTGGCAGACGAAAGCGTTCTTTCCATACATCATCGTTGGTGCATTGGACAACAGACAGCAACATGACTTTCGTCCTCGTGTCGACCTGTATCATCCATGACTTCCGATCCTCATGCTTGATGGGGTAGCGATCGGAGACTATGAATGAAACAATGTCAGGGTTGTCCAAGCTCACCACGGGGCACTTTAGATGCACACGCGGGAGGTTCTTATACCCCGGGAGCGCCCACACCTCCTCGCAGTCGAGCACGCCATCTTTCACCCACCTCGTCGGCTCGTCCATCCTCAGCGTTAGGGTCCATGTGGTCACCGTGAAGGCAAAGCGGGAGCGTGCACAGGAGCTCCGACCTGGACCGCCGCAGCAGCAGCGGGAGTCGACGCGGACAAACCTCAGAGCGTCAGTGCCGGCGTTGCCAATGTCCTTTGAATCTTGTAGTGGTAGCAGATCATTGCTGTAAATGCGCCTATCATGCTCTTGGGGCAAGGTGGGCATTGGCACGTACCGGAGCTTTGGGCTCGCCTCCTCCTCCGCCATGTCACAGACTAGGATTCCCCTGTAACAATCGACCCAGCACAGGAACCGATCGCCGACAGTGATGGCCTTTTCGCCCCATGCCACCAATGAAGCCTGTCCTCGCATTCCTCTCCCCGCGTCATGAACAATAGGGACTGAACGCTTGAGTTCCCAGTTGCGCCTGCCAAGGCGGAGCATGCACAGGTCGGCCACTGGATCTTCCTTATCAGTTTCACTGTAATTTATCCTCACCTCGAGCTGAGCCACCAGGAGTTCGTCCTCGCCGCGCCGCACGATACCAGTGTCGTCGCTGAGCAGCACGCGGCGGCCAGGGTCCATGTAAGGACTGTTGGCCGTGCCGTCCTCGTACTTCGTTGGAACGTCCCGGGCGGGGAGCAGAGACAGCGACGGGGGCCGCGCGGCGGCGCCTGCCCTGTACACGAAGTGATCGTATATATAGCCTTTGCGCTTCATCATAAACAGGACGGAGTCGCCGTGGGCCGCGATGACGTTGATGTCGTCTGGAGCGGTGCCCGCACAGTCGTAGCAGAGGTAGGAGCTCGCCGGCGGGGCCGCGAGGGCGAAGGACACTCGCAATGGTTTGCCCGTAGAGGTGCGCGCCTCCGCCGTGGTTGTGGCGTCGGCAACCACGGAGTCGTCCCTGCGGACGTCGTAGCAGTTCAGCAGAATCCAGCGTGGGTCGTCGGCGTTGGTCACCGCCGGCGAGTCAGGAACGAGATGGATGGAGCGCCGGCATCTCACGAGTCTCAACCTGTCGAAGCCACCCAGACCAAGCCTCGTCAGAAGTCTCATATTTGTTGACTGGATTCTGTTTGCGTGTAAACCGATGAAGCTAGCTAGATGATGGAACACGTTGAGGCCAGCTACCTACGCACTTCTTTCCATTGATCACTAATTTTTTTTTTTTGGAGAACTTCCATTGATCACTAATGGCGGCGGCGATCCTGCGCTGCGCCGTCTACGTACCCTAGGCCTAGGTTTTTCTTTATTTATTTTTTTTTTTTTTGAGAACCACCCTAGGCCTAGGTTGCTGATGATTAGGGGGGCGTGCTGATTAATTGGGCTGGAACAACCTTTGTAACATTGTCCAGCCCAGCAAGTGTGATACCTCCAGGTTCAGCCCGTGTATACACACGTTAAACATGTTCATGCTCCTCAAAAAAAAAAAAACGTTAAAACATGTTCATTCATGCTTCCTAGTACTCCCGTAGTGTCCTAGGAGTAGATCTGTCTAGATAAAAATCTTAATGAATAACTTGGAACAAAATCTACTCTACAATAACGGGATATGTAATCACGGTACGTTTTCAGAAACTAAAAGTTGGCCAATATAAAGTGACACAGAAGTTAAGAGACGTTTCTAAACAGAAGAATAACGGATTTACTTTTCATCAATATCTCAGTCGATGAAGTGTAGTAGCACCAACAATGGCGGAGCTTCGGGTTAGGGTTTTGGGACTGTTCGAGCGGGTAGCTGCCTTCCATCATCGCCCGACTGCAAGCAAGGTGGTGGGGGCGCTGCCGGCTGCAAGCGGCAGGAGAAGGCGATTGGGCTAGGACTAGAGCAGGGGAGCTCGATCCCGACGAATTAGCACGGCGGGGGGAGCAGTGGCGGAGACGCTGCCGGGGACGGCCAGAGGAGGGCGGAAGGCTGGGGCGTCAAGTTTTGCTCTGCATCGCGGAGAGGGACCATTTTGCTGTGCATCTGAGCTTTTTTTTTTTTTTTTTTTTTTTTTTTGCGAGGGAGGGATGCATCTGAGCTAACCATTGTCAACAAAAAAAGAACAGAGGAAGTACCTCTCCGGCCAGGAGCAAGCGGCCTTATGGCAATCAGATATCAGAATGTATTGCTGACCAAGATGCATCCGGTATATTTTTACATGTCATTGAAATGTCGGGCACCAACGCAAACATTGCACCTCCAAACGCTAGAATCCTAGCCCCTCCAAACTCTCTACACCTTATGTACATCGGTGTGCTACAAATCTGCAACAATGGAACTCAACATTTACATCTGTAACACCCCAAATTTCAAATCAAAAATGAAAAGGAATAAAAATCGCTCAAAATTTAAAATTTTTGTCTAAACCTTATCTTGCCATGAATTTCCAAAATAAAATTAATTAAAATAAGATCACTTAGTGGAATATGAAATTTTTGAAATATAAAATTGTGCTCAAGTGGTTGCTTTCATTTAAAGATCACTAAAAGCTTGAACTTTCCAAATTTACAACAAATTAAAATACTTGTATGTTGAATCCTAGCAATTCGCATCAAATTCAAAATCTTGAATTCAAACTTGCACAAATTTCACCCTAATGCATTTTGGCTTTTACTTGTTTTTATTTATGCAAATTGTTTGCTTTCATCCTTGTTTGAACTTGAATTCTTTTCAAATTCGAAGCCCCAGAAAAGAATAAACCTAAACATTTCCTAAACCTCCCCTGGGCCGGAACCTCATTCCTCTCCTGTGGCCCAGCCCGCCGGCCATTTTCTTTTCTTCTTCCCCGCCGCGGGCCTCCTCCTCCTTTCTCCTCGGCCCGCTTAGGCCCGTCGCGGCCTGGCCCAGCCCAGCTGCCGCGTCATCTTCCTCCTCCAGCTCACCCGAGCTCGTCCGACGCCGCCGCCGACGTGCCGCCGTTTCCCTCCAGCTCGGCGTCGCGCCCGTGCACGTGGACCGCCGCAATCTTCCGCCGCGTTCACACGCCATGCCGCCCTTAACTCCGCCGTACCATAGAGATAAGAACGCCACCGCCGCATCGGATAGAGCCGCCGCAATTTTTGACCGGCTAAACCTTCGCCTCGAAGCCTCCTCTCTCGCCGCCTTGTCTCGCACGCCATCGCGACACTATAAAACCGAGCCCTTGCGCCTCCTCTTCCATTCCCCGGAGCCGCTGCTAAACCCTAACCCTAACCTCGCCGTCCGTCGCCATCCGTTGCCGCGCGAGCTCGACGCTGGCCATCATCTCGACCTCGTTCCGCTCGCTTCGCACGCGCACCAGCATCGCCTCGCCGCCGCGCATCTCCCTGGCTAGCAGCAACTCGACGAGGAGCACCGGAGCCCCGCCTCGCCGAGCGCCGCCACCTCGCCGCCGCCTCGCGTCGTTGCTCACGCGTCCCGCTGCCGCGCATCGTCAACGCGCCCCGCGGTGAGCTTCCCTCCCTCTCCTCTCTCTCCCGCCACTCATTCGCATCGAGTTTAGCTCACCGGAGCGCTGTTCCGGCCAACTCCGGCAAGTCGCCGCCGCCTCCCGCGCCGCCCGGTCGTCGCCGGCCGCCGTGCTCCTTCCCCCTCCATCCTCAACCGTCTATTCCACAGCGAACGGCTCAGATTAGAAAGGGCGTACCCTTCGATTTCATAAAATCCTAGCCGTCCATCTTAGATCCAACGTTCCAAGTTCACCCAGTCCACCATGAACGTGGGTGAACCGAGCCATAGACCCGGTCCACAAACCCGTGCACTCGGTCCATCTCATTTTCAATACAAAAATAATTCTATAAAATCTAGAAAATCCCCAGACCTTGAACTTTTACAGATTAGCCCCTAATCTTTATGCTAATCCTGTTTAGTTCCTGTCTTTTTTCTGAAACAACCCTATACTTTCCTGTAATTACATTCCAGTCCTGTCTTTTACAGAAACCCCCCTGTACTTTTCAGTAATTATGCTTTAGCCCTCGTCTTTTTACATCAAGGTCCCTCAACTTTTCCATAATTACACATAGGTCCCTAGAACTCTTCTGTTCTTGCAGATGGGTCCTTATAACCTTTCTGTAATTGCAAACAAGCCCCTAGAATCCTTAAACACCTATATCTTTTCCATCCGAGCTCCGTTTTGAGCGATTCTTGCGCTCACGCGTTCGTAGCAACGCGTAGTACCTTTTGGTACTGCTTTTAGAGCTCCACACCAGATCTACAAATCATTCATACCCTAAAGTTTCCCTCTCGCCCGATAAATCCTATTTCGACAAATCATTCTTCTCTGATCTCGCATAGCGCAACTGTTCTTCCACTAGTGTTGAACCTAACCCCTCTTGTTGAACCTTTCCACCTCTTCTTGTCATACCGTCCCACCTCAAGTATAGTAACCTCTTTTCATCACGACCTAGCTTTAACCCTAGCCTAGCATAGTATCGCTTAATCAAACCTAATTCAATGTTGTCTCGCCATTTATCTAGTTTATTGATTTATCTATTTTTTTTTATTTGATATCAGTTATTTGAGAATTTTATTGGTATTTCATTCGCTGTTATTTGAGACTATTCCTTTGTTATTTATTGTCTTCTTAGTGCATGTCATGACTGGATCATATAGCTAACCTTGCACCATCATGCATTAAATCTTTTGCAATTGCATATCCTAACCATTCATGTTCTTTAATGGAAATAACTTAGAGTTCATATAATAGATATGCACGCAATCACCATCAATGCAGCATATGCATCTCATCATCCTCACCATAAGGTTGCACCTTTGCTTCTTTTAAGAGAACTTAGATAATTAATAGTTTGTCTAGGTGAATATGGCCCTTATAAGGCCATGATTAAAACTTGTAATAAATAATCTTTTATAAACGATTATGCATTGCATAAACATAGCCATTTTTCTTGGAGTTTTATCGATTCTTATTGGAGTTAATTGAATCTTATTTGGCTCTTTTCGATCTTTATTTCTTTTGCGGTAGTTGTTTATACGAAATGTTTTCATGCGCTAGCTTACACGAAATTCGAGGAAGAGCCAGAAGAATTCAAGGAAGACCTAAAAGATCCAAGCTTCGAGGACGAGTTGAAGAACTCAAGCCCGAGGACGAGTCAGAAGATACAAGCTTAAGAGGAGGACTCGAAGACATCAACTTCGACAGAAGAGAAGATTTGAAGATCCAGAATTGAAAGATTAGGATAGCGTTCTTCAGGCAAGCTCTACTTCTCCTTGATCATGATTGAACTACTGTTTTCGCAAAGCACCTATATGGCCTGATCTCGTACTATGCATTGACTTGTTATTTTACTGATTGTGTAGTTATAGTCCTACTTGCTTACTGATATTGATGTCTGTTACTTAGGCGTAAATATCAGAATCCTTGTTTACCTTTGATTACCTGTCACCTTGATAACCTTAGGATAGTTCCATCATTTCTATGGTGGCACGTTCACCTTGCTTCTAGAACTGCTTAGGACCCCGCAATGTTTCTACATTGCCACACCGTACACATATATATTATGCATTATAAATGTGTTAAATGAGTTTGGTGGTGTGTGTAATATTGGGGTGGGAGTAGCACAACTGTGCTAGGTGTTGATGGAGACAGTGATGGGATGGTTGGATTGCGGGCAAGGCCATTAGTAAGTGAATGATGATGTGATGGATTGTGTGATAGTCCCCTAGTGCGGGAGATATGGTGCTTGCCCGGCCACATAAGGACCGGTTCATTCAACCTTTAACAAGATGATTCTCGTACAACCACGGAACCTGTATGGGAAGGACTTACCCTACCTTCTTGGTGCCTACCACTTTGATCCACCTGGAGGGCAGTAGCGCAAACGAGCAACCAGGAGAAGACTCCGGAGTGTGTATTGCTTAGGAGTTCCGGCCTGTGATCCGCACATCAATGTGCAGTGGGTCTGCATGATGACTATTATAGTCTCATGAGAAGCCCCTGGGTTGGTTCGTAGGTGGCATTGTGTGTGGTACTCGGAGAAGATGGACTAAGCGTTATGTTACTCTCCGATCAAGAGTGCATAGCCCGTAGGAAAAGATGTACAACCTCTGCAGAGTGTAAAATTCATCTGGATGGACGTTGTCACGGCATATGACACATCTATGTTGAGCTCGATATGATTAGCCACTTTCATGATTCCTTGAAGTGTGAGTGAGCAGTAGTCTGCTCGTGTTTTGGAAGTGATGGCATGGATGCCGGGTCGGTATGACCATTGAGGTCAGAAGGCCCAACTAAAACTTGGGAACTGGCGGGAATGCTTCGTACTCCCCCAGGGCCAACCAACTAAAATATTGACAGTACTTTTCTGTTTTATCTAAGAATTCCTTCATATGCTTTAGTGAACCGTGCATAAAAGTTGCTTGCTGCAAATGAACCATACAGCCTATTCCTTGCTAAGACCAAATATGCATGTATATATACCCTTGTGTAGTGTAGGGCTTGCTGAGTACCTTATGTACTCACGTGTTTGCAATTGTTGGTTTAGTAGGAGAAGACTTCGTAGAGAACGACGACGATTGGGTTTTCGGTTCTGCTTCTCAAGTTTGCTTGTGGCGTTGGGCCATGGTTTCCGCTGTCTGCTTCACCTCTAGTGGGTCGGATGTACTTGGATAGTTTGAATCCTTGTCGTACCGCCACTAAGGGTTTTATATCAGGTATCTTATTTATTTATCCACTCGAAGTATGCTTTTGATTATCATATCTGTGTTCTTGTGCGTATCAGCTACTGATCCAGGGACTGATACAGGATGCACAGCAGATTCCAGAAATGGGGTCTGACAGAGTGGTATCAGAGCATTACTTGACCGTAGAACGAAAACCTAGGATTTGTCGCGTTCGAAAATGACTATTTTCAAAACTAGTTACAAAATCCTCCATAGTACCTCTCCCCCATCTTTGAAAATCTTCTGTTCCTCTCCTGATGTAAGCTTCATGACCATTGGAGTTTGGAAACCCCAAAGGTATGAATGTTTTGGTGATTGGGTGACCATATTGATGTGACTAACATTTCCTTGTAGGATATTCAAATGGTCATGTCAATTGAAGTGTCGCCTCACATATTCTATCTATCGACGACTTGGTGATTGGTTGCCTCGACATTTCGGATCGAGAGCTTGATGGAGTCGCGGAGAAGATGTGGATCAAGGCTAAGGACATGCTAGATCCAAGCGAGTGTTGCTTGGTTAGATGTTAGCTTGAGTCCATAGGAAAAACCGGACTATCAAGAGGGATCGAATTGGTTCTCTTAGAGCACACTAGGTTAGAGATCAAATGGATGCATTGTGAGTCTCTTGAGGGCTAGGGTGGCTGAAGAGAAGAAGAGGAACCAAGGATGAAGAAGTTGGAAGCAAGGATCAAGAGTGGATCAAGTTTTCAGCTTATCCGGTAGAGACCGGACAGTACGGTCCTAGGGACCGTACAATGCGGTCTTCATTGAAGATCCAGACAGAGAAGTGAAGTCTCGGGATGCTGAGAAAATGAAGACCGGACAAAGGGACCGGACGGTACGGTCAAGGAGACCGGACAGTACGGTCATCAGAAGATTTCCAGACAGAGAAGTTGAAGTTTCTGGAAGTTGAAGAAATGAAGACCGGACAATCGACCGGATGGTACGGTCCTAGGGACCGGACAGTACGGTCTTCATTGGAGATGAAGAAGAAGATGGAGATGCGCCTGGAAATAGAGACCGGACAATACGGTCTGGAAGAGACCGGACAGTACGGTCCTATTGTACGGTCTCTAGTTTCGCAGGGCACTTTTGGGCAACGGCTAGTTTTGGGTTGGTAGTCTATAAATAGTTGGTTGCCCGCCCCTTGAGGGGTCTCTTGGCCATTGTTGGAGTACAGGAAACTCAGAGGGAGCCAAGAGCAAGAGAGAGAAGCACTTGTGAAGGATTTGGAGTGATCCTAGTGCTTGAGAGAGTAGCAATTGCATCCACTTGATCTCTAGGCTAGTGTGAGCTTGAGAGAGTCACTTCGGTTTGTTACTCTTGGTCTATGGCGAGGCCTAGACCGGTTAGGCGTTGGTGTTGAGCTGTCCAAGGAGATTGTGGAAGCTAACACAAGTTTGTACACGGTCTTGGAGCTTCCCGTGCGAAAGAAGCATCACTAGTGGAGCGCCCTTTGGCACGCATCACGTGCGGAGCCTTACCTCCGGAAGAGTACCCGGGATCGAGCCCGGCGGGACGTGCCCGCGACTTCACTCGGAGGGTGAAGTGTGCTCTAGGAGGGATCGCCATCGAGCGGAGGGACGGGGTCGAGACTCCGGCGGGAGTGACCCAACGTGGAGTAGGGGAAGGCGCCACCCTTCCGAGACCACGGGAAAAATCATGAGCATTCCTATCCCTATCTCCTTTACATACTAGCATTTACGCTTCCGCATTTACTTTTATGTGCTAGTAGAATTGCATGATAGGTTGTCTCTTTACTACTTGGTAGGATTGCTTGTTAGGCTTTACTACTTGGTAGAATTGCTTGCTAGGGTGTTGCTTGTTGCATAGACTAGATTGTGTGCGCGCATCGCTTGCTTTTGTTATCACCATATCTAGTCTTGCTAGCTTCACGCCTAAAGTACGTTTGGGAGAAATTGTTGACACACCGATTCACCCCCCCCTCTCGGTGCCCTTGATCCTTTCAAGTGGTATCAGAGCCTCGTTGCTCAAATAGGGCTTAACCGCCTTGAGTAAGGATGCCGAGAGATCATGGGCCGCCCCCGTTCGATGGGACCGACTATGCCTATTGGAAAGCTCGCATGCAAGCTTACCTCGAGGCTCTCGATCCTCTCGCATGGGAGGTGGTAAGTACCGGTGTCTCTCTAAGGACTCCCATTGGTACTCTTGATGTGAATCTCGCAAAGGCAAATGCTAAAGCTAAAAATGCCTTGTTTGAAGCTATCACTAAAGAGGTCTTTGCTCGAGTCAAGTCCGCGGGTACCGCTCATGAAGTGTGGACTCAAATTCAACAAATTCATGAGGGTTCCACGGACGTGAAAGAGGAAAGATACTATGTGCTAAAGAACAAGTATGATGACTTTGCCATGTCTTCCAATGAGCTAATCAATGATACTTACTCTCGCTTGAATGTGCTTGTAGAGGATATCAACTCTCTCGGTGTGAAGGACAAGATTGATGATGGTGACCTTGTGCGGAAGATCTTGAGGATTCTCCCAAGGGAGAAATATGGAGCACTCATCACATGTCTTTTCAACACCGACATTCAAGGCCTCACAACCCACAAGCTACTTGGGAAGATCACCGCCTTCGAGAGCTACAACCTCGACAAGAAGCTTGATGAGAAGCCCTCCAAGAATCTTGCTTTTGCATCCGAGGGGTCAAGCAAGAAGATGAAGAAGGTGGTGACTCAAGATTCAAGTGATGAAGAGCTTGAAGAAGACGTTGAAGACTTGTTGCAACTTCATCCCAATGATCTAGCACTCCTCATGAAGAGAAGCAACTTCTTCAAGAGAAGATTCATCAACAAGAAAGATGCCGAGTGCTACAATTGTGGGGAGAAGGGTCACTTTGCCAAGGAATGCCCGAAGCCAATCAAGAAGAGCAAGAAGAAGACTCAAGAGTCAAGCGATGATGAAGAAGAAGACCCTAGAAGCAAGTACAAGGCAAGGAAGAGGTTTGTCAAGAAGGAAAGCTCTAGAGGCAAAGACAAGAGAAGATCATCTCGCAAGGGACTCTATGTTGGAGAGTGGGTTTCGGATGATGATAGTGAAGAAGAAGAAAGTGATGACTCATCCTCCAAGGGAAAGAAGATGGCCGGCATTGCTCTCACAAACATGTCCGAGACTCTACCTCCACCACCTACTTGCTTGATGGCCAAAGATGATGATAGTAGTGAAGATGAGGAGAGCGAGTCCGATGAAGAGTTTGGTGAGGAGGATAAGCCCACATATGAGGAACTCTTGGATAGCATTCTCCTAACCGGCAAGATGATCATGAAGAAGGACAAGACCATTGCTCGGTTGGAGAAGGAACACGAAGTGGCCGCTTTCCGAGTTCGTCAACTTGAGGGTGAACTTAGGGACTTATCCATCTCTCACAAGGCTCTTGATGAAGACTATGACAAGCTTGAGGAAGACCACATGAAGCTCAAGGAGAAGTCCAAGTTACTAGAGGATGAGATCAAGCACCTTTCCACTTCGCTCATGACCCTGGATGAAAGCTATGACAAGCTCAAGGTTGAACACATGAGGCTCAACGGCAAGTTCAAGGATCTTGAGGAAGAACATCAATCCCTCCTCGAAAAGTGTAACACTTCTTCGTCTAGTTCATCTATTTCCGATTCTTCATATATTACTTGTGATGGACTAACTCCCTCTCTTGAGAGCATCTCTCTTGATGAGAACATTTTGAAGGAATATCATCAACTCAAGGAGGAGAGAGCTTCGGTGATGGACGGCTTCGAGAGGCTCACAAGGGGAAGGACCATCCATAAGGAGATACTTGGTCGGAACCTTGTGAACAACCCCGGACACAAGGGACTCGGCTCCTACCCCGCCGCCATCAACCTCATCGGCAAGGACGAGGACATTCCACCTTGGGTAGTCCCCCTCATGGCGGACGACTACTATTGTGAGAAGTGTTGCCGAGACGGCCACACTAGCAAGAATTGTCCCAAGGTGAGAAGTTCCAAGGTTTTGCCTAACGCTAACTTGTTCCATGGAAATACACACTACAAGCTCTTTAGGGACAAGAAAGGCAAGGTGAAGGCAAAGGCTCTTGGATCACCCGACAAGAGGAGGATGATGAGGAAGATTTGGGTGCCCAAATGCATAGTTGACCTTGAGAGGCCAACCAAGTGCGAGTGGGCTCCCAAGAACAAGACCTAGAAGGGTGATGGTGGTGGACCGTGCGCCGCAACGTCAATTCATGAACGTCCACCACAAGCTTCGAGTGCGTCATCGACAAATCTACTCTTCAAGGAGGTAACATGTATCATAGTAGTTTCTTTTCTTGCATTTGCTTGCATGGTAGCTAGGTGCTCCTTTGTGAACTAGTATGTTTGCATTCATGCATATGTTAATAACTAAAAGAAAAGAACATAAAAATTAGTTCAAGGTCTAACTTTCTCAAGATAGCTATGAGCATGGGGGATGCTTGAGTTGGTGGACCGATGGACTCAAGGCAAGGTTTGGCTCATAGTGAGTAAGCTTGAGAGAGGTTCAAACTTGGCCTTGAGTAGGTTTCCTTTATGCGTTGTCTTAACTTTGCTTGCATATCACATGGCATGTTTACTTTCTCTTGCATTTGTATGATATGCTTGTCTCATGCATTGCATATAGGAAATCACAAAGGAGTTGTCACACTATGAGGAAGTGCTTCATTCGTAATATGATCTCACATCTCATAGAAGTGTGACTAAAGAAAAGAATTGCGCTTCATGCCCATTGAGTCTTGCTACATGATCCTCAAGGATAAATCTACTTGCACGGATCATAGGCAATTGGCTCATACATACCCCTCTTTTGGTTTTACCGCATTTGGTTCTTATTGGTTGCTTCTTATTTGCCGATTGAAAAATTACTATAAGCCTATGCGCAACCTATATTGGTCTATTTTCAAAGGAGTGTTTGAGAGTTCCCCTTCTAGTCCATGTTTGGTGTTTATTTGGTTTTTGAGTGAGAAACTTGGACTTAGAAGGAAATTCCTTGAAAATCAGCATTTCTGGACCTGACCGTACAATACGGTCAAAGGGACCGTACAACACGGTCTGCTTTTGCGCGAGATCCTTCGAAACCTGAGGCAGAAAGGAGACCGGACAATACGGTCCTGAAGACCGTACAATGCGGTCTCTATAGCTTAACTGTCAGGGTTCCAAAGGAGACCGTACAATACGATCCCTATGACCGTACCATACGGTCTGGTTAGTTTCATCGCGAGATCGCATTCAATCCTATCCGTTGTTTCCGATTTGAATCAATCTCAGCCGTTGATTCGAATTAAAGTAATTCCAACGGATTTCCGGCGTGTTACTGTGCATCTTTCCCCATTACGCCGCCACTCGCCGAACTCCCGCCTCGCCGTTCCCGCCTGCGCGCCACCGCCGTACAGCGCCGCCGCCTTCGCCGCCGTCGAGCTCGCCGCCGACGAGCGCCTCCACCGCGCCGCGCGACACCTGCTCCACCACACGCGCCCGCGCACAACGCAAACCCTAACGCCGCGCCGCCGCACCTCGCCGAGCCGCCGCCGCTTCACCTCGCCTGCGCGCGCCGCCTGCCGGAGCTGGAGACGAGGACGAGGACCTCGCTGAGCTCAGTGCCGAGGAGCACATCCATTCCACGCGCGTGATTTCGAGCTGGTGCTTCTTCCATCTCGCGCGCGACGAGCTACTCTCCGGCGACTCACCGAAGCCCAAGAACACCACCACCTCGACGATCGTCGTCAAATTGATTGCTTCGGTGAGCTCCTGATGCCACAAATTGCACAAGTAGCCGCGTATCCGATACCTATCTAGGGTTTGAGCCATTCAATTCCTTCATCGATCAAAAATCCCTAGAAATTCGATCAAAATTGCTCCTTTATTGCGAACCGATATGCATTGCTAACTATTGTTTCGCAATTTAGGTTACCATATGTCGTAGAGGTCGTATTTCATCTCTTATACCTACGACATGTTGGTTGCTTTGTGTCGATATCGATTCCATACCATACACCTAGCTCGACACTAGCATTTCCTCGATTAGTGGTACATTGTGTCTATTGCATATGATCTATGTACACTAGTTGATCTCCACCGATAATCGACAATGCCGTAGTTCCCCATTGCATATTTGCCGGCATTGTGTCCTTTACCTCTGCGCTAGGACTTCATCTAGATTTACGCGCTTACCTACGATTCTTGCTTGTAGATTATAGTAGGTTATTCTATACTCATATACCCTGTCTTATTCCTATCGTGCAGTGGCAGTAGTCAGCGGACAGTGGGCAGTTGACAGCAGAGCAGAGACAGTGGACGGATTGAGGGCCAAGCCCTTAGTCCTATCTTTTGCAGTCAGCCGTCAGTGGACGGGTTGGTGGGCCAAGCTCACTCGCCCTATCTTGTCTGCAGCCTAGTCAGCAGTTATGGCAGGAGGTACTGGCAGAGGCAGAGGCAGGGGCAGAGGAGACCGTGACAGGGGCAAGGCCAAGCTTGTTGAGCAGCCCAAGAAGAAGAAGCAGAGGACTGGTGATCCAGAGTTGGACCGGATTCTCAGGGCAGCAGAGGTTGACCTACCAGCTAGCAGGGATACTGGCCTCAGGATCAGGGACACACCTGCTGGAGGACAGGGGGAGACTCCTAGGAGGTCTTCCAGGGCTAGAGTTTCAGTGCGGCAGACTCCGTCCATCCGTGAGGTTGGTACGTCGAGGACCGCGCAGGAGCAGCCAGAGCCAGAGCCAGAGTCAGAGGCAGAGGAGAGTTCCCACTCCGGTGACGGACCCCCTGAGGTCACCGAGGGTGACAGGCAGAGGATGGCAGTTAAGTTCTGTGCTCTTGACAGGACTGCCACACTCAGGGACGTGCTTGCTGAGGACGCTCTCAAGCTGCCAGGCCCTGTTCTCAAGAAGTTCAGGAGAGTGTCTGAGGAGGTATGGGTACCTGCCAGGAGGGACCCACAGGCAGGAGGTCGTTTCTGGACACTTCTTCAGCAGAGGATAGCAGCTGGTTTGAGGAGCAGACTGCGGACAGACGGAGCTAGTAAGCTCTTTGTCACTCACCAGCACTGCAGCATACAGGCTGCCAGCAGAGGTGCCGGGACGGATTTCACTCAGCACTTGTCCTATATCCCGGGCCTCCAGGAGATCATCACCACACTGATGCGCTGGGACTATGATATAGTGATTGACTTCTATGCATCTTTGTGGATAGCGCCAGACCGCTCAGCTATATGGTTCATGCTCAGAGGACAGCCCCACAGAGTTACGAGGGAGGACCTCGTTAGTGCCCTTGAGACCATTCAGCACGAGACCCGGGTGTTTCCTCTTGCTCACCCAGGGATGGAGCCGCCCCGCAGACCTCTTGGGGGACACCTACCGTCTGACGAGGATATGAGTATTGCCTTTCCTCCACCACACCCGGAGAACTTCAGCCGAGCTCACACCAGACTGACACATGAGGGCAGAGTTCTCAGGAGCATTCTTAGCAGGACCATTGTGCCGAGGAGTGGATACAGAGATCAGTTCTCTATACTTTCACAGTGGGTCGTCATGCTGATACTGAGGCACAGAGGCTTTGACTTGGTAGATCTGATACTGTGCCAGATGGAGGACGTCATTGCAGAGAGCATAGCTGCTAGACATTTAGCCTTCGCTCCACTGATTTGCTATATGCTGAGGAGGCTACAGTTGTTGTCTCAGGAGGACTACGACGAGCTGCCCAAGGTGACCACAGCTTACACACCCTTGCCTGCCTCCGACAGACGGGTTGCTACCCGGGAGTCAGCTTCTCAGGGGAGTTCTTCACAGGGCCTAGGTGACACGGCTACCGAGACCGAGCAGCATATTCAGACTGGTAGTCATATGGAGTCCATTCCTGAGGACGTTACTCCGGACTCTAGAGCAGGACCCTCAGTCTCTGCTACAGCTCCAGCACAGACAGATGCACTTCTACGCGCAGAGCTAGCAGAGCTCCGTAGAGAGATCCGGAGTCAGAGAGAGGACAGAGAGAGGGACAGACAGATGATGGACAGCGTCATACACACTCAGAGGGAGTTGGCTACTGGCATGTCTTCGTTGTTCACTGGCTTTGAGGCGATCGCTCAGACTCTCCGTCTCTTTGGACAGGCACTGCCAGGTCTCCCGTCTTTCCCTCCGATCACCTTTCCAGGTGTGCTGCCACCAGATACAGTTCGCTTTCAGCAGCTACAGCAGCAGCAGTTTGCTCAGACACAGGGAGGACAGTCATCCAGCCAGGGACAGTACTTCAGCACCTTACTCACGGCTCCCATCTCACCTGCTGGTGCACCTACGGTGGGACCGTCGACGTCCACGTTTGCTGGTTTGACTGGAGAGGCAGGACCTTCACAGCAGTACTTTTCTTCACCAGGCCTCTCCATGACTCCGTCAGCTCTTCTTGCTACTACAGCTCCGAGCTTCTCACCGATACAGTTGACGAGTCCCTTCTTTGTGTCACCACTGCCAGCTCGTACACTTGACTTCGACACAGTAGCACAGACCACCTCAGTGCAGACAGACTCAGTTCTTACAGCTTCACAGGCAGAGGTTGTGACTACTACAGCTGAGACAGCAGCAGTGGAGCAGACAGACTCTCCCAGGACACCTACTCCGCCTCGAGTTGTTGAGCCCTCAGCAGATCTCACTGACTTTGGCTACACTCGTGAGGAGTTACGTGAGGCTCTTGCTACACGCACTTCACCAGAGCAGCAGACAGCACCCTCCAGGACTCCTTCACCACCTTCAGAGTTTGAGTACACAGGCACTTCTTCTGAGCAGCAGCAGCCACAGCAGTTTTCAGTGCCTACTACCACTGCACCTCCTCCAGCCGCCGATGCGTAGGACAGCAGTTTTCTCTTTCCGTCCTTCTCTTTTGGTCATTGGTGCCAAAGGGGGAGAGAGATAGAGAGATCTTGTATAGGCCTAGGGGGAGTAGTGGAGTGATCTTGTGCTCAGGGGGAGTGTGAGACAGCTTTTGTCCAGGGGGAGATCTTTTGTACTTCATTGTATATTCTTTTGGTTCTTCGTGGTTCTTGTTGAGCTTGATTTGCTTTTGCTTGTGTTTAGCTCATCAAGAATGCACTTGGTTTCTTTTACATACACTTGCTCGTTATATATATATCTTGCATATTGCTCTGTCTCTAATATATTGCTCTGATATATTGTTCTGAGTTCGTGTATGTTCACCTGGATGCGCTTATTTATTTCTATCTTGCCAGGTTTCCTCTTTCTGTGATGATGTGTGCACTCACTTGTTTTTGCAGGAATACCTTATCATCTCATCATCACAGAGTTGTGGTCGTACCTCATGTTTTATTCCATATATATCACCCATGTGCTCTAACTCTATCTTGCAGGTGATACCTTTTGAGCTATGACTACATTGTTCTCCGTTTTACTTGTTCTTCATTTCATATCCTACCCTATCAATCACTCTTGCGCTTTACATTCTCTATCTTATGGTATGTGTTGTCACCAATCACCAAAAAGGGGGAGATTGTAAGCTTCATGACCATTGGAGTTTGGAAACCCCAAAGGTATGAATGTTTTGGTGATTGGGTGACCATATTGATGTGACTAACATTTCCTTGTAGGATATTCAAATGGTCATGTCAATTGAAGTGTCGCCTCACATATTCTATCTATCGACGACTTGGTGATTGGTTGCCTCGACATTTCGGATCGAGAGCTTGATGGAGTCGCGGAGAAGATGTGGATCAAGGCTAAGGACATGCTAGATCCAAGCGAGTGTTGCTTGGTTAGATGTTAGCTTGAGTCCATAGGAAAAACCGGACTATCAAGAGGGATCGAATTGGTTCTCTTAGAGCACACTAGGTTAGAGATCAAATGGATGCATTGTGAGTCTCTTGAGGGCTAGGGTGGCTGAAGAGAAGAAGAGGAACCAAGGATGAAGAAGTTGGAAGCAAGGATCAAGAGTGGATCAAGTTTTCAGCTTATCCGGTAGAGACCGGACAGTACGGTCCTAGGGACCGTACAATGCGGTCTTCATTGAAGATCCAGACAGAGAAGTGAAGTCTCGGGATGCTGAGAAAATGAAGACCGGACAAAGGGACCGGATGGTACGGTCAAGGAGACCGGACAGTACGGTCATCAGAAGATTTCCAGACAGAGAAGTTGAAGTTTCTGGAAGTTGAAGAAATGAAGACCGGACAATCGACCGGATGGTACGGTCCTAGGGACCGGACAGTACGGTCTTCATTGGAGATGAAGAAGAAGATGGAGATGCGCCTGGAAATAGAGACCGGACAATACGGTCTGGAAGAGACCGGACAGTACGGTCCTATTGTACGGTCTCTAGTTTCGCAGGGCACTTTTGGGCAACGGCTAGTTTTGGGTTGGTAGTCTATAAATAGTTGGTTGCCCGCCCCTTGAGGGGTCTCTTGGCCATTGTTGGAGTACAGGAAACTCAGAGGGAGCCAAGAGCAAGAGAGAGAAGCACTTGTGAAGGATTTGGAGTGATCCTAGTGCTTGAGAGAGTAGCAATTGCATCCACTTGATCTCTAGGCTAGTGTGAGCTTGAGAGAGTCACTTCGGTTTGTTACTCTTGGTCTATGGCGAGGCCTAGACCGGTTAGGCGTTGGTGTTGAGCTGTCCAAGGAGATTGTGGAAGCTAACACAAGTTTGTACACGGTCTTGGAGCTTCCCGTGCGAAAGAAGCATCACTAGTGGAGCGCCCTTTGGCACGCATCACGTGCGGAGCCTTACCTCCGGAAGAGTACCCGGGATCGAGCCCGGCGGGACGTGCCCGCGACTTCACTCGGAGGGTGAAGTGTGCTCTAGGAGGGATCGCCATCGAGCGGAGGGACGGGGTCGAGACTCCGGCGGGAGTGACCCAACGTGGAGTAGGGGAAGGCGCCACCCTTCCGAGACCACGGGAAAAATCATGAGCATTCCTATCCCTATCTCCTTTACATACTAGCATTTACGCTTCCGCATTTACTTTTATGTGCTAGTAGAATTGCATGATAGGTTGTCTCTTTACTACTTGGTAGGATTGCTTGTTAGGCTTTACTACTTGGTAGAATTGCTTGCTAGGGTGTTGCTTGTTGCATAGACTAGATTGTGTGCGCGCATCGCTTGCTTTTGTTATCACCATATCTAGTCTTGCTAGCTTCACGCCTAAAGTACGTTTGGGAGAAATTGTTGACACACCGATTCACCCCCCCCCCTCTCGGTGCCCTTGATCCTTTCACCTGACCATCCGCAGAAGTCACTTCTCAACTCGCCTTGTCTGCACATGCACATTCAACTCAATGGACAACCCCGACTACGTGACTTTAGAAGTGGAGAATCAATTGTTCCAAGTTTACCGCCTACCGGATGTGGTTCCCAAAGAAAAGAGCAAGGTCAATGCCACTAAGGGCACCAGAAAACAAAGGACATGCTTCCATTGCCGCGACACTGGACATAAGATTGCTAAATGCCCTTACTATGAGCCAAGCCTTGAAGCAAGAACTGCTGAGACCAACATGGAGATGGAAGTACCTCCAGTTCTAGCACCATCTGCAGAGATTCAACCTGTGGTAGAGGAAAAGCATCAAGAACAAGGAGTTTGGAATAATAAGGATGGCACATACCTGATGTCACCGCCTGTCATCGTAAGCGTACTTCAAAGGTTGAGTAATCTGGAAGAGTCAATGAAGAGGAGTAGTGAAGAAATTACCATCCTCAAGAAGCTGCTACAGCCAAGAGAAGCAAACGAGAACTGCAACAAGAAGAGAAAGTATGTCATGCAAGGACCTAGTCAAGCTACGTCTCAAAAGCTAAAGAAGCCCTCGAACATGGCAGAAGAGCATGCCTTTCACCAACGAACCGGTATGTGCGAAG
Organism: Eragrostis nindensis; assembly: GCA_012490785.1. Taxonomy (NCBI): domain Eukaryota; kingdom Viridiplantae; phylum Streptophyta; class Magnoliopsida; order Poales; family Poaceae; genus Eragrostis; species Eragrostis nindensis. The sequence continues at coordinate 61,357 of JAAXCT010000798.1, forward strand.
GCTCAAGCGGTGCAAATCTGCCACCCAAAGTCATCAGAAAAGCAAGTCAAACATGCTTTGCATGTTGGAAGCCTGGGCACTTCATAGCAAATTGCCCTGAATACCCCTGAATTCTAGGCCGATGAGTATGACAGGAATGCATATATGCTTGTGTCAGCATCTCCTAAAATATGTTCTCCCGGAAGAACTTCAGAGCCCGCTCAACGCTCTGGAAGGAGGTTACCATTTGCAGGAATGGCAATAATCAAGGAGTAAGAGTAGCGCTTGTAAAGAGTTGTAATTCTGATAATCAGAGTTGTACTAGACTTGTAACCCTGTTCTGAGCAATGAAAAGTAAGAAAGTATGACATAATGCCATGAGCTGCATTCAAGTGAGAATGAAACACAGTTCAGAAGCTCAACCCCAGTGGAATGCAATAATCATGGTTACATGTGCCTGGAGAGCACTAAACGTCAGGACAATGAAATGCCTCCAATGCATAAGTGTGAGCAAGGGTTTTTCCTTATCCGACTAAGTCATACGACCCCCTCGATTCTTTTTGGTCAACGGACTATTGGTCGAGTTTTGAGGACAATCAAAAATCGATAGTCATCCTACCTTTAAGCCTTAAACCTCGTTCCTAGCGCGAATACATGAGACCTCAACAAATAAATCACGTTGTTTGTGTGATTCGATGATTTTGTTGATTTTGGCTCCTTATTTTCTATGATTGTGTGCTTTTAATCAAGCTAAACAACTTAATAACAATAACAGCAGTTTGCTAATAGAATAGCAGCTTAAAAATAGCCTAAGACCAAAAACCTTTTTCCCTAACTACTGCCTAAATCCCTGCGGATGAAACCAGGATGCCGCCAAAGAAGTCCGGCCAAGTTCAGACTTGTCAAGAACACAACTCAGAAGCGGCAGAAGATCGTGACCCTACGGGACGAACTACAAGAGGTGGAACCAACAAAAGGAAGAAGCCAAACACTCAACAACATCATAAAGCAAGCAGAAGAAGATCCTCCAATTCCAATAGCCTGGAAGCTGAGACAGATCACAACGACGAAGAAGAAAACAACCAAGAGACTGAAGGAAACAACAACCAAGGTAGTAATGAGACTCCTGAAGCACCAGCGGTCAACTTCGCAGAAGTAATGGCCATGCAAACCCAATTGCTGCAGGTTCTTTCGCAAGAACAACAGAACAACCATGGAATCAGCTCTAAGATAGTAGAATTTATGAAACTCAGGCCACCTGTCTACGACAACACAGATGATGATCCATTGGCAGCAGACGACTGGCTCAGAAACATTGATAAGAAGCTCAATGTTATCAACGCTAATGATCAAGAAAAGGTAATGTTTGCGTCACATCAACTAGTTGGAGCAGCTGCTGAATGGTGGTACAATCTCCGTGAAGTAACAACAGAACCAGACACCATCAGCTGGGAAGAATTTCAACATGCATTTCGTGACTATCATATCCCCGAAGGAATTATGGAAATGAAAGCGGATGAATTTCGTTCCCTGAAACAAGGTGCTATGACAGTGCAAGAGTATATTCGCAAGTTCATGAAGCTTTCTCGCTATGCTCCAGAAGAAATATCAACGGATAAGAAGAAGCAAGATCGCTTTCGAAAAGGACTTAACAGTAACCTGAATATTCAGCTGATCACCCATGTTTATCCAGATTTCAATACTCTAATGAATCGGACCATCTTACTTGAGGATGCTTTGTCAAAGCGGAGAAACGACAAAGAACAATGTATCATTATGGACGAAGAACAATTCATCGTTGAGGATGAAGAGCAGAATATCAATGTGTATGAGTTTAAACATAAGGAAGAGTCTCAGAAATTGAAAAGAAATCATCGCAGAAGGCGACGATATCAGAAAGCAAGGCACAAGAAGCCCCTCGGATCCTCGTCTTATGGTAAAAACCTGGCTACTCATCATGCGAAGGACATGAATCAACAATCAGGAAATGGTATGAAAGCCCCACGAGGACATCGGAAATGTTATTTGTGCAAGCAGAAAGGTCACTACATAGCAGACTGTCCTCAAGCTGACCAATACAACGACGACATTCATGCCAATCCAATCGGGACTTCACACATCAATGATATCTGAAGATGATCACGAGGTACCACAAACCTCTATCTGGAAGGAGTAATTAACTGGACTAGTAGTAGAGCATGTGCTTATCACTTTTGTACTCGGAAAATCCTGAATGTCTGTGGTGAACCACTATGTAAACAGGTTTATGGAATAAGATATGACGAGATGTTGTTTAATTTCCATCCAATGACTGCGATATGCGACAATGCCAAAAGAAACCCTGTAACCCTTCTCTTTTGGATTCAAAGATGTTAAGATGAAACTCCTTAAGATAAATCCTTTTAAGTGGGGTAGTCCACCCACTATCTAAGAATCGCCTACCTAACGGAACGGACATGCTCGCTAAGTTTTAGAAGTGAGACCACAATAAGATTGGACAATCGAATGACACGATACAGGTGGTTTTGTTCATCCCAATGTTTTCTAAGCGGGAATCCTGACTCAGAAGAGATCAGACGTCAAGCTACGCCAATGGAGAGGAGTATACCTCCAAAGCTGGATAAGAGTCCTAGTACACCGATCCTCGAGGATAATTTGGAAATAAAGGCATTTGGATTAAGCGACCCATGGAATACTAAGAAAAGCCTAAATCCTTTGGATAAGATAAGCGGAGCACAATAAAACGTTATCATGATACCCAAGTCAAATCTTATTGTGGTCCCACTTAAGTGGGGTAGGACCCCCATACCACCTTGAAGAAAGGACCTCCGTTACATCAATCTGCGATACCGAAGGTCACAAAGGTAAAGAAAATCTACTATCAAAGCTTGCGACATCAAGAAGCCTCCGATAAATTTTTGTATGTTACCACCGTTAAGCAAGAAGACGCAAGACAAGTTCTGCACCACCCAGAAGATCGCTCGAATCTCGAGGACGAGATTCCTTTTAAGTGGGGTAGATCTGTAATACCCCAAATTTCAAATCAAAAATGAAAAGGAATAAAAATCGCTCAAAATTTAAAATTTTTGTCTAAACCTTATCTTGCCATAAATTTCCAAAATAAAATTAATTAAAATAAGATCACTTAGTGGAATATGAAATTTTTGAAATATAAAATTGTGCTCAAGTGGTTGCTTTCATTTAAAGATCACTAAAAGCTTGAACTTTCCAAATTTACAACAAATTAAAATACTTGTATGTTGAATCCTAGCAATTCGCATCAAATTCAAAATCTTGAATTCAAACTTGCACAAATTTCACCCTAATGCATTTTGGCTTTTACTTGTTTTTATTTATGCAAATTGTTTGCTTTCATCCTTGTTTGAACTTGAATTCTTTTCAAATTCAAAGCCCCAGAAAAGAATAAACCTAAACATTTCCTAAACCTCCCCTGGGCCGGAACCTCATTCCTCTCCTGTGGCCCAGCCCGCCGGCCATTTTCTTTTCTTCTTCCCCGCCGCGGGCCTCCTCCTCCCTTTCTCCTCGGCCCGCTTAGGCCCGTCGCGGCCTGGCCCAGCCCAGCTGCCGCGTCATCTTCCTCCTCCAGCTCACCCGAGCTCGTCCGACGCCGCCGCCGACGTGCCGCCGTTTCCCTCCAGCTCGGCGTCGCGCCCGTGCACGTGGACCGCCGCAATCTTCCGCCGCGTTCACACGCCCATGCCGCCCTTAACTCCGCCGTACCATAGAGATAAGAACGCCACCGCCGCATCGGATAGAGCCGCCGCAATTTTTGACCGGCTAAACCTTCGCCTCGAAGCCTCCTCTCTCGCCGCCTTGTCTCGCACGCCATCGCGACACTATAAAACCGAGCCCTTGCGCCTCCTCTTCCATTCCCCGGAGCCGCTGCTAAACCCTAACCCTAACCTCGCCGTCCGTCGCCATCCGTTGCCGCGCGAGCTCGACGCTGGCCATCATCTCGACCTCGTTCCGCTCGCTTCGCGCGCGCACCAGCATCGCCTCGCCGCCGCGCATCTCCCTGGCTAGCAGCAACTCGACGAGGAGCACCGGAGCCCCGCCTCGCCGAGCGCCGCCACCTCGCCGCCGCCTCGCGTCGTTGCTCACGCGTCCCGCTGCCGCGCATCGTCAACGCGCCCCGCGGTGAGCTTCCCTCCCTCTCCTCTCTCTCCCGCACTCATTCGCATCGAGTTTGGCTCACCGGAGCGCCGTTCCGGCCAACTCCGGCAAGTCGCCGCCGCCTCCCGCGCCGCCCGGTCGTCGCCGGCCGCCGTGCTCCTTCCCCCTCCATCCTCAACCGTCTATTCCACAGCGAACGGCTCAGGTTAGAAAGGGCGTACCCCTTCGATTTCATAAAATCCTAGCCGTCCATCTTAGATCCAACGTTCCAAGTTCACCCAGTCCACCATGAACGTGGGTGAACCGAGCCATAGACCCGGTCCACAAACCCGTGCACTCGGTCCATATCATTTTCAATACAAAAATAATTCTATAAAATCTAGAAAATCCCCAGACCTTGAACTTTTACAGATTAGCCCCTAATCTTTATGCTAATCCTGTTTAGGTCCTGTCTTTTTACAGAAACAACCCTATACTTTCCTGTAATTACATTCCAGTCCTGTCTTTTACAGAAACCCCCCTGTACTTTTCAGTAATTATGCTTTAGCCCTCGTCTTTTTACATCAAGGTCCCTCAACTTTTCCATAATTTCACATAGGTCCCTAGAACTCTTCTGTTCTTGCAGATGGGTCCTTATAACCTTTCTGTAATTGCAAACAAGCCCCTAGAATCCTTAAACACCTATATCTTTTCCATCCGAGCTCCGTTTTGAGTGATTCTTGCGCTCACGCGTTCGTAGCAACGCGTAGTACCTTTTGGTACTGCTTTTAGAGCTCCACACCAGATCTACAAATCATTCATACCCTAAAGTTTCCCTCTCGCCCGATAAATCCTATTTCGACAAATCATTCTTCTCTGATCTCGCATAGCGCAACTGTTCTTCCACCTGTTAGTGTTGAACCTAACCCCTCTTGTTGAACCTTTCCACCTCTTCTTGTCGTACCGTCCCACCTCAAGTATAGTAACCTCTTTTCATCACGACCTAGCTGTAACCCTAGCCTAGCATAGTATCGCTTAATCAAACCTAATTCAATGTTGTCTCGCCATTTATCTAGTTTATTGATTTATCTATTTTTTTTATTTGATATCAGTTATTTGAGAATTTTATTGGTATTTCGTTCGCTGTTATTTGAGACTATTCCTTTGTTATTTATTGTCTTCTTAGTGCATGTCATGACTGGATCATATAGCTAACCTTGCACCATCATGCATTAAATCTTTTGCATTTGCATATCCTCTCCTCAAACCATTCATGTTCTTTAATGGAAATAATTTAGAGTTCATATAATAGATATGCACGCAATCACCATCAATGCAGCATATGCATCTCATCATCCTCACCATAAGGTTGCACCTTTGCTTCTTTTAAGAGAACTTAGATAATTAATAGTTTGTCTAGGTGAATATGGCCCTTATAAGGCCATGATTAAAACTTGTAATAAATAATCTTTTATAAACGATTATGCATTGCATAAACATAGCCATTTTTCTTGGAGTTTTATCAATTCTTATTGGAGTTAATTGAATCTTATTTGGCTCTTTTCGATCTTTATTTCTTTTGCGGTAGTTGTTTATACGAAATGTTTTCATGCGCTAGCTTACACGAAATTCGAGGAAGAGCCAGAAGAATTCAAGGAAGACCTAAAAGATCCAAGCTTCGAGGATGAGTTGAAGAACTCAAGCCCGAGGATGAGTCAGAAGATACAAGCTTAAGAGGAGGACTCGAAGACATCAACTTCGACAGAAGAGAAGATTTGAAGATCCAGAATTGAAAGATTAGGATAGCGTTCTTCAGGCAAGCTCTACTTCTCCTTGATCATGATTGAACCTACTGTTTTCGCAAAGCACCTATATGGCCTGATCTCGTACTATGCATTGACTTGTTATTTTACTGATTGTGTAGTTATAGTCCTACTTGCTTACTGATACTGATGTCTGTTACTTAGGCGTAAATATCAGAATCCTTGTTTACCTTTGATTACCTGTCACCTTGATAACCTTAGCATAGTTCCATCATTTCTATGGTGGCACGTTCACCTTGCTTCTAGAACTGCTTAGGACCCCGCAATGTTTCTACATTGCCACACCGTACACATATATATTATGCATTATAAATGTGTTAAATGAGTTTGGTGGTGTGCGTAATATTGGGGTTGGGAGTAGCACAACTGTGTTAGGTGTTGATGGAGACAGTGATGGGATGGTTGGATTGCGGGCAAGGCCATTAGTAAGTGAATGATGATGTGATGGATTGTGTGATAGTCCCCTAGTGCGGGAGATATGGTGCTTGCCCGGCCACATAAGGACCGGTTCATTCAACCTTTAACAAGATGATTCTCGTATAACCACGGAACCTGTATGGGAAGGACTTACCCTACCTTCTTGGTGCCTACCACTTTGATCCACCTGGAGGGCAGTAGCGCAAACAAGCAACCAGGAGAAGACCCCGGAGTGTGTATTGCTTAGGAGTTCCGGCCTGTGATCCGCACATCAATGTGCAGTGGGTCTGCATGATGACTATTATAGTCTCATGAGAAGCCCCTGGGTTGGTTCGTAGGTGGCATTGTGTGTGGTACTCGGAGAAGATGGACTAAGCGTTATGTTACTCTCCGATCAAGAGTGCATAGCCCGTGGGAAAAGATGTACAACCTCTGCAGAGTATAAAATTCATCCGGATGGACGTTGTCACGGCATATGACACATCTATGTTGAGCTCGATATGATTAGCCACTTCTGATTCCTTGAAGTGTGAGTGAGCAGTAGTTTGCTCGTGTTTTGGAAGTGATGGCATGGATGCCGGGTCGGTATGACCATTGAGGTCAGAAGGCCCAACTAAAACTTGGAAACTGACGGGAATGCTTCGTACTCCCCCAGGGCCAACCAACTAAAATATTGCACTACAAGAAATCTAGAGATCCATGACGTTTGTACTTTGTCACAGATTGGCTGAAAACCGTCACAAAGCGGCATCCATGACGAAATGGACTACTATCATGGATCTCGCGTCATAAATTAAACCGTGACGTCTCTCGAGAGGCATCACGAATGATAGAAGATCTGTGATGCTCTTTTCCCGTCATAGAGCAGCCCAAAGCCCAGCCAAAGCCCGAACATCTGTGACCAATTCAGATCGTCACAATGGATCAAATCCATTTTAAATCTACCCCAAATTCATCCAAATTGAAGCCTCTCTGGAACCAGCCGTATTCAACATTCAATATTCAGCAAACTGTAATAAACATCTACAAGTGGGTTCTTCAGAATTACACAGTGGTACAAAATCAGTTCGACGGTAACACTACAAAACTGTAATCGATAATAATCACACAAATCAAAACTGGAATAAACATCCACACACATTCATAACTGTAACCCCATCCAACTACTATGTCGTTCAGTTTCCTGATCTCCAAGCTAACCTCAAGCTTCAACTTAAACAGCTAGAATGCTGAACTACTAGTTCACTCCAACTGGCATAACTTTCTTTATTTCGATTCCAAACCTGCATACCAAAAGAGCGCTGTCATATAAATGGAACAAGCTAAAAAACATACTTAATTTGCCATGTACATGCTGATGCAAGAGGTGAACACAGAAGAATAAATAACTAACTGCGACGTTTGCCCACAAATGTTGTATCAGAACAATAAAAAAATAGATCAAAACGATGGGGACAGGAAGAAAGAGCAGACCTCGTGCCTTTGTGCGTGTGGACAAGAAATCGACCAGCTCGTCGCGCTCTTGCCGGGGCTGCTCACCGCACCTGCTGCAGCTTGGACGCGGAAGCACCGGCTTGAGGATCGCGACAGCGAGGACGAGGCACGGCGACGAAGATCTGACGACGGCGAGCTCGTTGGAGAAGGCGAGGCCGCCGCGCGCAGCGAGGCGGGGAACGTCGAGGCAGGGGGAACGTCGAGGCGCGCAGCCAGGGTGGATGAAGAGCTTGATGGAGAGGCAGAGAACAGAGCGCTCGCGGTGAGCCGGCGAATGTTGAGCATCGGCGGCGGAGCAGGGGCGATGTAGGTCGATGACGAGCTTGAGACGGGGTGGGCGAGGGCGCGAGGCAGGGCGCACGATACGCGCAGGGGATCGATGCGCCCCAGGGAGGAGAAGAGAGGCGGATGAGGAGAGAAGAGAGAAAGGCGGCGGTGGCTGAGGAGAATGAGAGAGAGTTGACGGTAGCTTAGGGTTACTCTGACTTTTATATCAGGACACGGTTTGGGCCTAACACGGCCGGCCCATTTGACCACAACACAATAGCATACGGTATAAAATTACTTTAAAAATACAAACAAGTCCTATTGGCCACGCACTCCATCACATAATGCAGTCGTAAGGCCCATGATGTTTATCGCTCACTTTGTGGGTTCCATCCAACATGGCGACCAATTTTTTTTCTTTGAACGTCCACTGACAATAGGGGTCCACATTAAAACATCTCTAAATTGTGACGAAACAAAATTGTCATGATCACTGAAGCCAATCCGTGACGATTTCACGTTTCAATTCGTGACGGTAGATGACACTGTCGTCATAGAAATGTCACCCGATTCATTAACCCCTGGGGCCCACTGGTGATCCATGACGAAATTGTTCATATCGTCATAGATATGTTAATTTAGTGACGGTCGCATTAACCGTCACCCAAAAAACGTCACGGATCTCCACATTTGTTGTAGTGTTGACAGTACTTTTCTGTTTTATCTAAGAATTCCTTCATATGCTTTAATGAACCGTGCATAAAAGTTGCTTGCTGCAAATGAACCATACAGCCTATTCCTTGCTAAGACCAAATATGCATGTATATATACCCTTGTGTAGTGTAGGGCTTGTTGAGTACCTTATGTACTCACGTGTTTGCAATTGTTGGTTTAGTAGGAGAAGACTTCGTAGAGAACGACGACGATTGGGTTTTCGGTTCTGCTTCTCAAGTTTGCTTGTGGCGTTGGGCCATGGTTTCCGCTGTCTGCTTCACCTCTAGTGGGTCGGATGTACTTGGATAGTTTGAATCCTTGTCGTACCGCCACTAAGGGTTTTATATCAGGTATCTTATTTATTTATCCACTCGAAGTATGCTTTTGATTATCATATCTGTGTTCTTGTGCGTATCAGCTACTGATCCAAAGACTGATACAGGATGCACAGCAGATTCCAGAAATGGGGTCAGACAACATCAACATGCTAGTTGGAGAGTTCATCATCATGAGCTTTTCGGTCATGGAATCACAACCGTGCCGGTTCAGACCCTGCTTGGCGAGGTAGCGGCCCCTGTTACTTTTCTTGTTTCTTAGATATTTTCGTGGTTTCTATAAGATATATAGAATACAAAAGTTGTTAGGTTTATTTTGCTTCTTTTGATCTAACCATGAATTTCGATTTCGTACCAAGGTGTATATATTCTAGAGATGTTAGTGTATGCTTAATTTTGCTGGTACATGATAGGCAATCGATAGCATGGCGTCTTGAGGAAGGGCGGACAGCAGCGTCTTGTTCCTCGTGTTGATCACAACTGTCCATGTCTTCACGTCCTCACACCTTTTGTGGATGCGGTAATCATTGACACTGAAGCAGACAACATCCGGGTCGTCGGAGCTCACGACGGGGAACTGGACGGGCACGCGAGGGAGGCTGCGTACCTCGGCAGCGCCCAGAGCTCGTCGCAGTCGAACACGCCGTTTCTCACCCACGTCATGGGTCGCCATTCGACGTTGTCAGGAGGCTCATGGTCCACGCGGTCACCATGAAGGCAAAGCGGGAGCGCACGCACGTGCTCACTCCTACGCTGCCGCAGCAGCAGCGGCGGTCGACGCAGACGAACCTCAGGCGCCGGCGCCGGCCAAATTACGGGAGTAATGTTAGGCCGATCATCGGAGCCAGAGTGATCGTCCTTGCCGTCGACGGGCAGCGGCACATGCAGGAGCTTGGTCTGGTCGGACATGTCGCAGATGAGGACGCCGCCGAGGAAGTAGTCCACCCAGCACATGAACCGGTCGCCGGCGGGGACGACCGCGTCGGTGATCGACGGCGGCATCATCGACACGTCCACTTGCGGCCGGTCCCGTCGTGGTGGACGATGGATAAACACCTCAGATCCCACTCGCAGCCCGGGAAGCGGAGCACGCAGAGCTCTGCCGTGTCCCGCGGCGCGTGACGCCACCGCCCCACCTCGAGCTGGACGACGAGGACCACGCCGTCGTCGCCACCGCGGCTCAGGACGCCGGTGTCCTCCGTGTGCAGGATGCGTGCAGCCTGGCGGCGGCCGCCGTCGTCTCTCTCGCTCTCGGACCGCGTTGGCAGGTAGCAGCAGGGGAGCAAAGACAGCGACGGCACTGGCCGGGCTCCTCCGGCGTCGTACAGGAAGTGGTCGAAGACATTATCTGTAGAAGCACGCCGGCCTTCGTAAGGGATCCTAATCCGGAAGAGGACGGCGTCGTCATGTGCAGCGACGATGTGGATGTCGGGAACGTTGACGTTGTGATGGTAGTTCTCGTCCTGTTTTGGCGCGTCGCCTACCCAGGTACAGGAGAAGGCGGAGGTCGCCGGCGGCGGCGCGAGGACGAACGAGATGCGGATGAGCCAGCCGGTGGTGGTGCAGCTGATCACCGCGGTCTTGGCGTCGGGGGCGGAGAAGTCGCTGCCGTAGCGTTTCAGCATCACCCAGGTTGGAGACGTAGCGGCGCCGCCTGCCGCCGGCGACTCGGAGGGTACACTCGGGTGGGTTAGGGTTTCCATGTGGCCGCAGCTTAGCACAAGAGATTGAGCGATCGCTAATACGAACGGTTAAGTTTCCTTCAAAAAATAAATACGAACGGATCCACGAGCGTAGGAGAGATGGAGAGCAACCAAGTAATTAACTTGGAAAAAAAATCTACTAGAATCACGGGCTTTCCCATCACGGTCCGTTCCATAGGAAACAAAAAATCGGCCAATATATAAACTGACAGGCGTATATATGTGGCCAAATCTTTCCACGAGATTGATCGATCGCTAAATGATGGAAACGGAAACCGAACCTCATCCGAGAGGACCCTCCGGTTCACCGGTGGCCGCCGCCACCGCCGCCTGCCCACGATGGGTGATGCTGCAGCGCTACGGCAACAGCAGGAACTCCACGACTGATACTCCGGGTGCCAGGACACGTGCGACCTCAAAAAACTCTAGAAGACGACCCATCCAGGTTTCCTTCAGCCTGGAGCCGCCGCCGGCGAGCTCCGCCTTCAAACTCGACTGGGTCGGCGTCGCGCCCAAAGGCCCCGCCGGCAGCGGCAAATACGAGATGTCGCCGCACGTCGTCGCCGCCCACAACGATTGCATCCTCTTCGATGTGACAGTCGTCGAGAGGCACAGTGAGTATGCCCGCGACGTCCACGAGACCGATTACTTCCTGTACCAGGCCGGCGCCGGCCGGACGCCGTCGCTCTCGCTCCTTCCGCACTGCTACTTCCCCAAACTGTTTGACCGTGGTGAGGACCGCCGCCACCGCGACAAAACCGATAAGCCGCGCATGTTGAGCAAGCATTGCACCGGCCTCCTGCGCCGCGGCGATGGATGTCTCCTGGTGGCCGAGCTCGAGTTGCCGGACGACGACGACGAGCCGTGGGACACGGCCGAGCTCTGCATGCTCCGGCCGGGCAGCAGCAAGTGGGAGCTCCGCCGGGTCCCCGTCATCGCCCCATCAGGCGAGCTGGAGGACAATGTGATGGTGCTGTGGGAGACGGACGCGGTCGTCCCCGTCGGCGGCCGGTTCTTGTGCTGGGTCGACTACTTACACGGCTTCCTCATCGGCGACATGGCCGAGGCAAGCCCCGTGCTCCGGTACGTGGCGCTGCCTCAGGCGCCTACGGAGGGTACCGCCGATTACGAACTCCACGACGGCCGGCCTTGTATGAAACGGTCCAGGGCGCTAGCCGACGCCGGTGACGGCACGGTGAGGTTCGTCAACGTCGAACCCCGCTGCTGCTGCGGTGGTCCTGGCATCAGCAGATGCGAGCGCGGCCGTGCCGCATTCTATGTGACGACGTGGACCCTAAGCCTGACGACGACGGTGGCACATGAGCCTTTGATGACGGCGACGTGGGTGAAGGATGGCGTGATCGACTGCGAGGAGATCTGGGAGCTTCCAGGCTACGACGACGGCCTTCCACACGAGCCCGTTGAGTTCCCCGTCGTGAGCGCCGACGACCCAGACATCGTCTGCTTCGTTGTCTGCAATGACTACCAGTACCACCACGACCTTGAAAAGGACCGAAGGACATGGATTGTCGAGCTCGACTTGAGAAGGAAGGTGCTGCGTTCCGTCGTGCCCAGCAGTACCCATAGTGATTGCCAACATGGGCACCACGTACCAATGAAACTTCAGTGTCAACAAGCGGTCAGGTCTTACCGTGGTTACCGAACAATTACCGCAAACAAAATGTTGAGACCTGGTTACATGCAATTGGCATTTATCATCATCATTATTTTGGTTAGTTGTTTTCCCTTTATTTTCAGTTTAGGTCGCCATTGATCATGTTTGTAATAGGGACATACTGTACTGACAGCTGCGCTGCGTGGGTTAGCCTTGTGCAGCTGTAAGGTCGTTGTTTTATCTCTTCCTCCTCCAAGGAGCAACCAATAAGAAATTTGTGTGCTTTGAATGGCTATTGATGCAGTATCGAACACTATATCAGCAACTTTTAAGGCACCTAGGTTACATCTTTTTATATTCTTTATTAAGACTACATCTACATACATATTTTTCTCCCGAACAACTCGGGGGAGGGGAGGGTAGTTTCACCACCTTATATTAATCGAAAAGTAATTAACTGCAGGTTTCTTATATCCTTGGATTCAAATCTAGTGCTAATAATGGAACCAATGAAAATGACTTGCTCATATTGTAATAAGAGGAATCAATGATCGATAAACGAATTAGGGAAAATGTTCCTCAAATCATACATATCTTGACGATCATAAGAGTTCTCTTCTCCATTCAAATAGCATATAACAAACCGTGACAAGCTGAAGGTCTAAAAATTGTAAAAGAAGGAGGATTACGTAACTGATGCATTGCTGACTTCTAGCAAAATTAGAACTTTATTGGGGTTTGCCTAGAGTTCGGATTTTCAAACAGGTATTGCCGGATAGCACATAAGTTTTGCTGGTAAATGACAGTCATCTGCCGATGAATCAGTTGTGCTGACGACCGACAACAGCACCTTTGCCCTCGTGTCCACCTCGATCCTCCATGTCTTTCTGTCTGCATAGCTGTCGAAGTCGTGCTTGCAAATCGTGAAGCAGACGATGTCCGGGTTGTCCAAGCTGATGACAGGGTTCTCAGGAAGCACGTGCGGGAGGCCCTCGTAGCTGGGCTGCGCCCAGAGCTCCTCGCAGTCGAGCACGCCTTCCTTGACCCACTTCATTGGCTCCTCCATGCTGAGGCTCACAGTCCATGTAGTCACCGTGAAGGCGAAGCGAGAGAGCGAGCACGTGCTCCGGCTGTGCACAGGGCCACCGCAGCAGCAACGAGGGTCGACGCTTACGAGCCTCACAGCTGCGTCCTCAGCGCCATCCACGGCACACATATTCCTAGTATACTGGATGTGATCCTCGATCCAATCGTCATCACTCATGCTGCTGCTGTAACCGCTCCCCTTGACGAACGGCACCACGGGCAGCGTCACGTACCGCAGCTTGGGTGTCGCCTCCGCCATGTCGCAGAGGAGGAAGCCATCGATGTAGTTGACCCAGCACAGGAACCGGTGGCCGACCGGGACGACCCTGTTGGGAAAACGCCACCCCTGAAGCTCATTGCCTTTGCTGCCTCTGTCAAGGACGATCCGCACGTCACGTTTGATCTCCCACTGGGATTCTCCGAGGCAGTGCACGCAGAGCTCGGCGGTGTCTTCCGGTGTACCGCTCTGGAATGTAAGCGCGAGCTCGACTACCAGAAGCTCGTCCTGTTTGCGGCGCAGGAGGCCTGTTGTATTCTCGAAGAGCATGTTCTCCCTGGGATCCAGGGGGCTTCTGCGTTCCTCATATTTCGTTAGGACGTCGCGGACAGGAAGCAGAGACAACGAGGGTGGCATGGCGCTGCTTGCCCTGTACACGAAGTAGTCGAACATGCGCCGGCACCCGAAATCATCGGCCATTCGGCTCGTCTCGATGAGGACGGAGTCGCCATGGGCCGCGATGATTTTTGTGGGCTCACCGAACCTGGCATTCTCCTCATCGCTGGAAAGACGACCAGCCAAGTCATAGTACAGGATGGAGCTCGCCGGCGGCGGCGCGACTCCGAAAGAGACGCGGAAGGGGCGCCCCGTGGAGGTGGCGCAGTCCGCTTCTGCCATGGCGGCCTTGCCGTCGTCGACGGAGCCCTTTCGGTGGCCGCTGGTATTCAGCATCACCCACCGCGGATGGGCGGTCGCCGCCGGTGAACCAGAGTTTTGTTCTCTTCGCTGGATCAAGCGGATCGACCGTAAGAGGCTGAACCTGCCCAAGTTACCAGGACCAAGCCCCGTAAGCAGCTTCATACTGTTTGGGGATGGAGACGGTGATGGAGACCTCGATCGCCAATGTTTAATGGCGGCGGTGTTCCTGCGTAGCGAATTCGGAGACCTAGCCCTCCTTTTTGATGGTGGTTTTTTTTTTTTGAGCACAAGTCACCCACTTTATTAATCAATCAGAGATGCTGAGACGGCTGGTTGGTCCTTTTTGATGGTGGTGTCTCGTGGAGATAGGAATGGTTAATTGGGCTGTAACGAAACTAAATTATAGCCAGCCCAGGTGCAAAAGTTTTTTTTTAAGCCCATGACAGAAGTTTTTTTTTAGGCCCCCATGACGAAAGTTTTTGACGTCTGATGAGTCCCTCTTGGGGAAGTAGTGGCACCATTATTGCTTGGCAAATTCACTGATTTATGGAATATATTGATCAATTTGCATGTTTGTTTGATGTAAATTTTGAGATGGCTTATCCTCTCTCAAAATGACATAGATTGACCGGCGGCCCTGCTAGGGAGGGGGCCATGCCGCCATTCCATATAACTTAATTAGTGTAGGGGGATATTGGAGGTAGTTGGGCGCTCTCTGTCACCGTGGAATCACCACCGCGGTAATTGCTAAGTTTCATTTGGGCCGGGGAACGTCTGCTTAGTGTGCACAATTTGGGGAATTGGTGAAATATCACCAACCGTGTCAGCAGCTTAATAAGTTTTAATTTTCTTGCAAGTGATTGATTTTTTTTCTTTGCAGGCAATGACTGATGACGATGATGGAGAGCTCGATCACCAAAGTCATATGGCGGCGGCCTCACTGCGTTCGTTGTGAGACCTACCTAGCTCGCTCAAGGCTAGACAGAAATCCGATACGTAGTTGGGCTGAAGAAAATAACATTGTTCGTAGCCAGCCCACGTGCACAATCCAGTCCAGCAGATGTCACAAAAAGTGGTTAAGATGGCTGATACGGTGACGGAAACAACATCGCGTTTCCAATCGAAACAGCAGCCCGATCGATCGATGGAATCCCCAAATCAGCCGCCGAGAGAACCCTTCGTTGTTCCGGCGGCCGGCAACGCCGATGATTCCTCCTGCCCTCCCTGGGTGATGCTGCACCGTTACAGCTACGAGCGTGGGGAATCCTCCGCCACCGCTGCCGCTGCCGAGACCTTGGCGTCGTGCTACACCTCCACCGGCCGACTCTTCCGCGTCTTCTTCGGCCTCGACGCGCCGCCGGCGGTCTCCACCTTCTACTACAACTGGGCCGGCGGCGCGCCCGGCGCCGACGAGTACGTTCAGAATCCGCGGGTCGTCGCGGCCCATGGAGACTGCCTCCTCCTCGAGTTGTTCCCTCCCCGCAAGCGAGAAGACCGGTATCGAGGTCCGGAGACGACGGTGGTGATCGACTACTTCCTGTATGAGGCGGCGGCCGCCGGACGGCTGCCGTCGCTGTCCCTGCTCCCCGCTTGCCACCTCTCCAACCGGTACCACCGCGGTGATGGCGAGGCTGTTCAGAGACGTGCTCAGGCACGCATCAGCATGGACGGGGACACCGCCATTCTGCGGCGCGGGGAGGCTGAGTTCGTGGTGGCCCAGCTCGAGTTGCGCCCCCGCGATCGTGAGGGGCCCCGTGACGTGGCGGAGCTCTGCGTGCTCCGTACCGGCCTAGTCGACAGCGAGTGGCAGATCAAGACGGTGCCCATCGCCTACGACGATGGCAGTCTCCATGGGGACGAGCTGCTGCGTTGGTGGCAGGCCGACGAATCATTTGCCGTTGGTAATCGGTTCCTATGCTGGGTGGACTACTTCCGTGGCTTCCTCCTCTGCGACATGGCGGTGGACAAGGCGAGCCTGAGGCTCCGGTACGTGCCGCTACCCGTGGAACCACCGCAGGGGGACCCTGCCAAACTTTACGAATTTAGCCGGCTGGGGCGAATGGAGAAATTGGCCCCAGCCGGTACCAGTGCGGTGAGGTACGTCAGCATCGACTCCCGCTGCTGCTGTGGTGGCTCCGGCAGGACCACGTGCTCGGACGGCCGCTTCTTATTCTCGGTGACCACGTGGACCATGAGTCTTAGTATGGACGAGCCGATGACGTGGGTGAAGGACCACGTGCTCGACTGCAATGAACTCTGGTCACAACCGGGCTACGAGGAGTTACCGCAGGTTAAGATGGAGCACCCCGTCGTGAGCCCTGACAATCCCGATGTCGTCTGCTTCGTGGTCCGCAACGACTTCTGCTGCTACCTCAATCGACGGGAAAGGAGGGCATGGACACTCGAGGTTGACATGAGGAGCAAGGCCCTGCGGTCAGTTGTCCCATACGACGCCAATGAGAAAGGGCAAGAGGGGCATTGCTTTCCAGTGAAACTTCGACGCTCAAATGTTCTTCATAAGAGTCGTACAGAGACCATGCTGGCAGATTATATCTAAACAAAAATGTCAGAGTAAATTTTGTTTGAAAATTATGAAAAGCCTGGTTATCGTTCTTAACCGAGTTCAGTTATCTGGTAAATGTAATTCTTATATTTTTCAAGTTATCTATTACTAGGTGCTGACTCTAGTTTGTCAGTTGTTTTAGAAATTTATGAATGCTAAAAATGTGGCACGGTTTCTTTTGTTGTCAGGATGGTTTCTTTCAATTTAAGCTGCTACACAGAGCAGTGCTACTTGTGTTTTTGTTCCAAACTTTGGATCATAAATAATGATTTGGAAAATGAAATATTTACTTGAGATACTGACATCGCCATGCTTTCCACCACCTGTGGGTGTGGGTTGAGAGTTGAAGACTTTTCAGTTGTGCTTGATAATAAGTTTGAAGCCCACCTGTGGGTGTGGGTACAAATTAAAGACGACATCAGTAGCTAGCAGAAGGTAACATATTAGGGCATGTTTGGCATGGCTTATTGTGGCTTTTGTCTCACTGGCTTATGTACTTTTTAGTACTGTAGTACACTGTTGCATGAAGGAATAAGCCCAAATAAGCCACTTTTTTTGTGGCTTTTCCTGGCTCATGTCCTTGTAGCTTGAAATAAGCCATTCCTTAGTGTGTGTGGCTACGGGAAATTTATTTTGACAGCTTCGAGTTTCGACCAGCTATGCCCAGAGTTCTACAAAAACCAGTAACCACTGGTTAGAACTGAAGTGTTACTGGTAATTGAGAATCTTCTCTCCATCCGTGGGCACCGCCGACAACTAGCTGACAGCAATGCCTTGCTTCTCCTGTCAACCTTGACTACCCAGTACCAGGCCTAAGCTGTCTGCGTAACTGGCGAAGTGACCTTCACAGATCGTGAAGCAAACGACGTCAGGGTTGTCTAAGCTCAGAATAGGGTACTCAAGATACACGTGTGAGAGGCCCTCGTACCCCAGCTGCGCCCAGATCTCGTCACAATCGAGCACGCCATCTTTCACCCAACCCATTGGTTCCTCTTTGCGAGGTTCATGATCCAGGTGGTAAGGGTGAAGGCGAAGCGACAGCGCGAGGTCTTGCCAGGGCTATCGCATCAGCAGTGCTGGTCGACGATAACCATAGCACCATTACAAACTTTCATGTGCGCCATCCAGTAATTATACAGGCCTTGCAATTTCGAGCACCAACGCAAATATGACAATGATCCAATAAGAAATGTGTTACTGCAATACTTATCGATGGTAATGCAGCAAGATACGTCAAGAAAACCAAGTTGGCCACTGCCAGTGGTGTAACGGAGTTTTCTCTTGAAGTTGGTACGGTTTTAATGAAAGATTGTAACGGAGACGACACATGATCATCATCGTAGTTACAGGATAAAGACACACAACTACTAATGACATCCTTTTTAGCTAGATGATTTAATCTTATCAAACCGAACCGTAAATCAAATGTTGCTATTTTGTGGATCACACACATTATTTTTCTTAAAATCACGCCAAAATGTGACTGCTATTTTGTGGATCACAAACAAGGTGCTGTTGTGGAGGCATGAGACACAGTATGTTCCTCATAAACTAACCCAAAATGTTAATACCTTTAATTTTACAAACTAGCTGATACTACCATATTAATAATCTCTTGAATTGAGTGGATTGCACACAACTTTTTTTTCCCTTAAAAATGTCATGAAAATGCCTCTCATTTTTTTAAACATTCCGTAACTCCTACAGAATCGGATGTAATAAATACTGATGGACACTAACAACGCAGAGAGATATCTCACGGGACAAGTTTTACTTGCTTTGTCGACTTTCACTTTGGTGAGCTGTACCTGTACACGTCACATTAGGAGACAAAAACTTGCAAATCTCGCAAAAGGGTGTCTTGCGGTTCGAAATCTCTCCATCGTATCCGACGAGGATTCATCCGGAGGATAAGTCTCAAGGTCCCCGTACCGTGTTCCTCTGCGTGAATTGCCACCCCTAGATTTTTCCACAAGTCAAGGTGTTCTCCTTTAGTAATTAATCGAGGTTCTCGACGCCTTACTCACCGAAGCCCATGTGTATTGCAGTGCCTCTTCTTCGTGTTTTCTTCTGCCATCTCTTTGTTATTTTTATTTTTTGGAGAAATTCTGTTATCTTTTCCTTGGATCTGTAGGAAAGCTTCCTGCGCATTGTTCCTTTGACAGTTCCTAGCTACGAACCAAATGCATTTACAACGCAGATTCCAAAGGATTGAGGATTCCTACATTTCTCCAATGAAAATCCTTTGAAGCAAAGGGGGCGGGGATGGGGCTTGATTTTGCCCCGCGGGGGCTAGCGGTGCGGGCCCCAATAAATAGCAGGTCGGGATCATGGATGAGATATTCCCATAGAAGTTCACGGGAACCTAAAATAAGGCATATATGCAATGTTTTCAGCTGGCCCAATGACCCACTTTCCAATCTCCTCCACTCAGACATATACAACGTATCCTCACAATGCCTCCCAAACCTAACCTGCCTCCACCCGAAACAAGCCACCAAATGCGATCCGAGCCCAGATCTGCGCTCTCGCGCTGCCTTTTGCCGTCAGCAAACCGCCCTTGCACTCTCTCCCGCTCCAAAAGCCAACGTGCCGCCCTTCATTGCCTCCCTCTTATCTCCAAGCGTCGGTATACTTCCCTCCACCCCTCTCACACCTCGTCACGCACCATCGTTGGCCACATCTATGGGGCCCTAACTGGGATCAGGGATCTGTCAGGAACGGGGATGGGGCAGACTTTTGCTCCAAGAAGCTAACAGGGACGGGGACACATCATATGGAGCAGGGATGGTATTGATCCCCTGGTCCAGCCCGCCCTGTAGCATCTTGAGCAAAGTATGGGAGCGGCGCCATGCGATCTAATGATCAGCTATGCAAGCTCCAGCGATGGTGACAGCGGATGCATGTCAAGGTCCCCCTACCGTGCTCCTCTGCGTGAACTACCGCCCCTAGCTTCTTTCACAAGTCAAGGTGTTCTCCTTTGGCGTTTCATCGAGGTCCTCGATGCCTTACTCGCCGACGCCCTTGTGAATTGCAGTGCCACTTCTTCGTGTTTTCTTTTATGTCATCTCTCTGTTATTTTAATTTTTTTTGGAGAAATTTTGTTATCTTTTCTTGCAAAATATATCGGATCTGTAGGAAAGCTTCCTGCGTTGCTCCATTGAGAGTTCCGACGAACCAAATGCATTTACAACGCACATTCCAAAGGATTTAGGATTCCTACATTCCTCCTATGAAAATCCTTCGAACCAAATAGGGGGATGGGACTTGATTTCACCCCGCTCGGGTTAACGGTGTCGGGACTCAACAGATAGTGGGTCAAGGTCGGGGATGAGATTTTCCTCGTAGAGGTTCACGGGAGCCTGAAATAAGGTATGTATCCAATGTTTTTAGTTGGCCCAGTGGCCCACTTTCCATTCTCCTCCACTCAGACATATATAAACGCTCCTCACACTTCCATCCAAACCTAACCTGCCTCCACCAGAAACAAGCCACTGACCGCGATCCGAGCCTAGATCTGCACCCTCGCACCGTCTTTCGCCGTCGACACGCCACCCTTTGCCTTATCCCCCGCTCCAACGCCAACATGCTGCCCTTCACTGTCTCCCCCTTATCTCCAAGCTAGGTCTGGTATGCATCCATCCACCCCTGTCTCCAAGTGCCAGCTTGCTCACGGCCCCTTGCGCAAGCCATTGCCCACCTCGTTGCGCACCATTGTTGACCACCTCTACGGGGCCCCGATCGGGATCGGGGATCTGTTGGGAACAGGGATGGGCCAGACATTTGCCCCGAGAAGCTAATGGGCATGGGGACAAATCTTACGGGGCAAGGATGGTACTGATCCTTCGGTCCCGCCCGCCCCGGTGCCAGGACGAGGATCAACAATATATAAATTCACTATTATTACTCTGTTGTACTGTTAAGGGATAGATTACTTTTTGTTCAATTGGTGTGGGAATATCTTTTGCTGTACTGATGGATGTACAGCTTATTTTCATCTTCCAGTCCTACGGTTCAAATTGATGCACTGAATAGGTCTTTGCACCAATGCACAGGAACAGCTCAAAACAGTAATATGGACAACATTTTGGACGAGGTGGTGATGCTTTGGCTCAAGTGACCATGATGGTGTGAGTGGCCTAGTAAACCGGTCAAGAGGTTAATGACGCATGTCAAGATAAAATAAGCCTCAAAGCACCCACCCACCGCTTCACCTACCCATCGCACCGCTTAAAATCCACTCAATCTCAAGATCAGTAGTTTCATCTAGTTTGTAAAATAAAACGTATTAACATTTTGGTTTAGTTTTTGAGGATCATATTGTGTCCCATGCCTCCACCACAACAACTTTTTTCAAGAATATCAGTCTCATTTTGGTGTAGTTGTAAGAAAACAATGTGTCTGATCCACAAAATATATAGCAACATTTGTTTTTGGTGTTCGCTTTGCTAAGATTAGGACATCTACCTAAAAAGGATGTCTTGAAACTGAGTTGAGTAAGGCCTCATGGGTCCATTAGTAGTTGTGTGTTGAACTTAGATGCACTTTACAAGCCAGAACCGTGTCATTATGTGTGAGTCGCGAAAGGCATAGCCCTTTGTGTATCCTACGTAACTCCATACCATAATACTATGTGCGACTGATAGGAAGATATCACCCTTGATTAATGAATAAATAGTAGTCCTCTTGCTATTTTGCATCAAAAACCAAAAAGGATAATCAAAACATCCTAAATTGTTGACAACATTCATGCTCACATTTCTAGCCAGATCTCAATCCAGAATACTCTAAATGGAGGAACGCTGAGCTGATCCAGGAATCAGGGGGATCAATATTCACATCATAAACGCACACTCCAAACGAATAGAGACTATACACTACCCCACGATTTGGCAAAATGACGCATCCACAGAACTCTAAACAAAGCAGCAAACTCAAAGGGAAAGGGGTGGAGCAAAAGCCCACGTGCTTCACAAGATCACGACCAGTAGTTCTCCTAGATACAGAACTATACATAGGATTATGTGCACGCTAAATGTACTCCTCAAAAGCACCAGATTCATCAAAGCCTAAATGAAGATCAAGCCTAGCAATCAAGTGAACAAGTCCTACACGAGCACCTTTGGAATCATAAACCCAACTACGAACATTGCTATCAACATTCTTACCAAGAAAAGATTGAGTTTGAGCTTTACGAGCAGCTTTTTTCATGCAATATTCTTGATTAGGCAGTCAACCCTTTCTTGCACTGAGGATAACGGGCGTCATACCTTTTCCTCTTACCATTGATGACTCAGAAGAGCTCGTCCAAGTACTCCCACCTCTCCCTTTCTTCTTGCTGCAGGAACTCGAACCCACCGGAATTGCCGAACTGGAACCCGTTCCCGTGCCCATGCCCGCGGCCGCGCGACTATGACAAACAACTCTGCCCGGCCATCGTCGCCCCAACCCCTTGCATTGCCAAGTCGTGGTCGATGGAGAAGGGATCCAGCGACGACGTTGGTGTCCCCGTCCCGACCCTCCGGCTCCCAGCCATCGCCGACGACCCTAGTGCGCAGCTGGCCTGCAAGAAAGCATGAGCACGACGGCGAACCGAGAAGATCTAGGGTAGGGAGCAGAGGAGACCGGCAGCTACGAGGAGAGGGAGAGGAGAAGACCGGCGCCGCGTGTATGCGGAATGGGGATTAGGTTAGGGTTTAACAGGGAGGGGGGCTTATATAGCGCGGCGGGCCGGCAAATAGCCGTTGCTGGGCTAGGCAGGCCATGCAACTAGCCATTGGTGGGCTTGAGGATGGAGCCTGGGAAGCTTGGCAGGCTAACTAGAGGGCCTTTTTGGGCCGTCCTATCTTTCGGGCCGTGCTCCATGCTGTGTGTCGTGGACTAGGGGGTCGGCCCATAACACGGCTGTTAGCCTGGGCCGTGCCGACACGGGCCCGAATTTCTTCGTGCTGGGCCGAGCTCGTGTTGGGCCAAATGTGTCGTGCTTCAAGTCGGCCCAAAAAACATGGCCCGAATGCCCAGCTATACCGTGGTGTATAAAACCATGTAGATGACGGTTCTAAAAAAAACCATGTAGATGATGTGTTGATGTGTTTATCCTTGAGCCGAGACCAACACTAACATAGCCAAGATACATGTGTGGTAGACATAACATCCTATAGTCTCAAGGGTTTTCGTTTTTCAATCGAAAAAACTGCAGTCCGATCAATCGGATGGAATCCCAACTCAGCAGTCGAGAGAACCCTTTGATCTTCTGGCGGCCGGCGACGCCGATGATTTCTCCTGCCCTCCCTGGGTGATGCTGCACCGTTACAGCTACGAGCTGAGGTGCGCATCAGCATGGAGGGGGATACCGGCCTCTTGCGACGCGGGATAGCTGAGTTCCCGGTGGCCCATCTCGAGTTACCGCCACAATATCGCGAGGGGCCCCGAGACGTGGTGGAGCTTTGCGAGTGGCAGCTCAAGACAGTGCCAATCGCCTACGACAATGGCAGCAGGGATGACCAGTGGCGAAGCTTAGGCTACTTTTCAAGGGGGGCCATGGGCTGCTGGACTGGGTTGGAAGGGGGCCGTCTAGTGGGCCAATCCCGCAAAAGGGTGTCTTGCAGTTCCAAATCTCCCATGTCGTATCTGACGAGGGTTCATCCAGATGATAAGTGTTGAGCTTATTTGTACTATACATGTTAGAACTGTGTTATTATGTGTGAGCCACGAAAGATGTAGCCCTTTGTGTATCATCCATATTTGATAAAATATTGGCTATTAGTATGTATTTGATTTCCAAGGTCAGATCTACACTCGGAACAAATTAATTGCCATTAATTTTGAGAAACTAGAGGCTATTATCTTGGACAGTAAAACTACTCTTATCATCTTGTCGTCTACCCTTGGACAGATTCAAGTGTCAGGGCTCAAACATTTCATAATCCGTTCAAAGTCAGTAATAGTCATTGCAATAGAAGTCAGAAATAGTCATTGCAATAGAGCATGCCAAATGTCAGTCTAGCTTTTTTGTTGGTATTACAGGTAAAAGCACTTCTTATAGCCTTGTCATGCCCGCCCATTAATCAGCCCAACCACAACGGATGTCAGCACACCATTAAAAACACCATGACACGACCTCAAAACAGCGGGGAGGGATGAGGGAAAGAAGGGGGAAAGAAGTCGCCTTAAGAGGAAACGCCACATATGCAATCATTGCGTCGTCGTAGCAGCCCTTTCGGTCCGTGCCACCACTATTATGTGTAAAAGAAGTCGTACTACAAAGTATTTATCTACTGGAATACCTTTTAGAAACATAACAATGTCGGGGTTGTCAGAGCTCATGATGGGGTGCACTGGATGCACACGTGGAAGGCCCTCATAACTTGGGTGTGACCATATCTCATTGCAATCAATCACGATGTCCTTCACCCATGTCATTGGCCCGTCCATCGACAGCCTCATGTTCCAGGTCGACAAAGTGAAGGCGTGGCGGGAGTGCACGCACGTTCCCCTGCCTGGTCCACCGCAGCAGCATCGAGGGTCGATGCTAACATACCTCACTGTGTCAGCTCCAACGCCGCACAAGCTCCGGGTAAACAACATGTCAGGAACATAGCCTTCGTCATAGTGGCCGTACCCCTGGTGGGGCTTCATGGGCATTGGCATATACCGGAGCTTGGGGCACTCCTTCCCCATATCGCACACGACAAAGCCAGCGCATATGTCGACCCAGCACAGGAAGCGGTCACCGACAGGGATGACCATAGTGCCCCCTTCCAGCCATGACAACCACTGTTCTTTTGGGCCATTTTTGACAACGATGGGCACAGCTGGCTTGAGCTCCCACTCGCGCGTTCTGAGGTTGAGCACAGAGAGATCGGCCGAGTGCTTTGGGTCTGTCCCACGGCCGGCATTCATATTCTCGAACTGAACCACCATGAGCTCGTCGTCACCACGCCGTAGGAGGCCAGTGTTCCCCATGGTGACATAGCTAGGTTTGTCAAGCTCTGTGGGAGAGCTTCGTGTGGGGAGTAAAGACAGTGATGGCGGCCGAGAAGCGCCTGCTGCCCTGTACACGAAGTAGTCGTACGCCCGAGGACCACCATGGATCCAGCGAGCCACCTCTATCAGGACGGAGTCACCATGGGACGCGATTACTTGGGTTTCCTCGGGACCCTTGTCGTCAATGGGCGCATCGCCTGCCCATTCATAGTACAGCAAGGAGCTCGCCGGCAGCTTCGCGAGGCCCAAGGAGACGCGCAAGGGTGGGCCACTGGAGGTTTGAGACTCGGCCACGGTCTTGGGATGGGCAACGACAGAGGAGTCGTCCCTGCGGATGCCAAGGGAATTCAGCAACACCCAGCTTGGGCCTCTAGCAGCCGCAGATGGGGCGAGGCCTGATCGTAGGCCAGAGGAGCGTCTCAAGAGCCTTAACCCGTCGACGAACGAACCCAGGCGGAACCGAGCAAGAAGATTCATTGGGGTTGAGGCTGGGTCGTCTGTAAGCTGGTGAAGTTGATCTAGCTGACTAGCTCGATCTCTATTCTCTAATAATGGCGGCTGGGAGCCTGCTTAATTTGTGAATGATTAGGGCAGACGGGAGTGCCTCAAAGGAGTTCCTAATTGAGCATTTGGGCCCGAAGAAAACTTTGTTTGTCAGGCAGCCCAGCAGATACTAAGCCCAAACCGTGTAGAACATTCCAAAACAAGCAAGAGAATAATACGTACGCTTGGCCCAATACCAAAATCTTTTATACGATTTTCCTTGGCAGCCTGAAGCATAATGGGAATTCGACAATGTGCTGTCATTCATGTTACATTTTTATATACAGGTTCTAGAATTCTTATGACATGGCACTTTTGTAGAGCCGACATCTCTGGTATTATATAAGAAGTCGGTGTTAGTGACACCCAACTGTCACTATGAGCCTACATGAGAAGCTCTGAGCTAAATTGAATCGAGTTTCAATTTAAAACAAATTAAACTAAAACCATTCAAATAAATAGGCAAAATTAAACCTAGTGAACAAGCTCCGAGATTTTTATCAAATCTTGAAATGTCTCTAAGTAACCCTTATCATGCAGTCATGTTACAACACATTCTACTTCAAAAGCTATAACTAAAATAAGAGTTGACCCAAAAAGCATAGATTGTGCTATCCTCTAGCTGCCCGCATATAAGAGCTCATCAGCAATGGCTGATACAATCATGTGGACTTGCAGTTGCCACCCAGGGTCGAATAAGGGAACCTTGTGTCTGGCACTGAAAGAATGAGTAGCCGTCAATCAGTCAATGGAGCAAAATCTATCTTTTCAAGAAATTTATCAATGATGAAATGGCATTATTTGATTATGTGGATTGTTTCGGCTACCTTGTGACGATGAAAGATGACAAAGAAAAGTGATACAAGGTCACACACCAACAGTCTAAATATAGTTTATTATCTCTTATAAATATGGGGACAAGTCAAAATTCACAAACATGCAAGTAACAGAAAAAAAATCTTATTCATGTTACATGTGTTTTCTTCCAACAGTTAGAACTGAAATTTTGCTGGTATACGAGAGCATTCTTTCCATGGATCGCTGGTGAACGGGATGACAGACACCAGCTCCTTCCTCCTCGTATCGACTTGGATCATCCATGCCTTTCGGTCTTCACTCTTGATGGAGTAGTGATCAGAGACCTCGAAGCAAATGATGTCTGGGTTGTCCAAGCTCACGACAGGCGACCGCAGATGCATGCGTGGGAGGCCCTCGTAGCCAGGGAGCGCCCATATCTCCTCACAATCAAGCACGCCATCCTTCACCCACGTCATCGGCTCATCCGTCTTCAGGGTCAGCGTCCATGTGGTCACTGTAAAGGCGAAGCGGGAGCGCGCTCACGAGCTCCTACCATGGCCACCACAGCAGCAGCGGGACTCGATCCGGACGAATCTCAAGGCGTTAGTGCCCGCGGTGCCGATGGCTTTGGAATGTAAGGGAGGCAGGTCATCGCTGTAGAAGCTCCAATCACGATCCGGCGGCAAGACAGGCATAGGTACGTGCCGGAGCTTTGGGCTCGCCTCGTCCATGTCGCAGACGAGGATGCCCTTGTCATAACTGGCCCAGCACATGAACCGATCGCCAACGTTGATGACCTTGTCGGCAAGGAAGGACCACCAAGCAGGCCATGCCGCCTCGCCATCTTCGCCTTCTTGGTGAAGGATAGGAATTGAATGCTTGAGCTCCCACTTGCGCGTGCCAAGGTGGAGCGTACACAGGTCGGCCGTTACCCCTTCCTCATCACTTCGTTCGAGATCGTCCCTCACCTGGAGCTGAACCACCAGGAGCTCATCGTCCTCGCCTCGTCGCAGGAGGAGGCCAGTGTCGTCGATGGTCAGTGCACGGCGGGCAGGTTCCTGGTAAGGTTCGCTGGTCGTGCCGCGCTCGTACTTCTTGGGAATGTCCCGTGCCGGGAGCAGCGACAACGACGGCGGCCTGGCGGCGGCGGTGGATCCTGACCTGTACAATAAGTGGTCGAACATTGGAAGATCTGTACCACGGCGCTTGTACGTCATCCCGATGAGGACGTAATCGCCGTGGGCCGCGACGACACGAAAGTCGTCGGGCTTGACCTTGGGCTTGGTGCGCGCGCAGTGGTAGTGGAGGTAGGAGCTCGCCGGCGGCGGCGCGACGTCGAACCAGACGCGCAGGAGTCGGCCCGTCGAGGTGCGGCACTCCGCCGCATCGGTGGCCGGAGAGTCGTGGCTGCGGGCGTTGTTGCAGTTCAGCAGAACCCAGCGTGGATCTTTGGCTTTGGCCGTCGCCGGCACATCAGGGACAAGATGGATCGATCGTCGGGTGATGGAGCGTCGGCATCTGAAGAGATTGAGCCCGTCGAGGCCACTCAGAACAAGTCGCCTCAGCAATTTCATACTGATTCGATTGGATCATTGGATTTGGTAGCCAATGAAGTGATTGTTGAACCTGATCGATCTATAATGGCGGCTGCCTAGCCCTACGGCCCTACCAGATAGCAGTTTTTTTTTTTTTTTTTTTTTTTTTGGAGATCAACCAGATAGCAGTGAATGGTTGGGCTAGAACAACACTTTGGAAGATTGTCCAGCCCAGCAAGCGTCATAAGTCCAGCCCGTCCAAACCATTTTATCAACTCAACCGGTTTTTTTTTTTTTTTGATTAGCTAAACCGTTTACAATCTTTTTTTGCGAGGGAAACCGTTTACAATATGTTCTCCAAAAGAAAAAAAAACTCAACTTACAAAGTGCCTGCACGGAGGGGGCATATTCATTTGGAGCAAACTGGGTAATTTGTACAACTGCAACGTTTCAATTCTTTATAATTGTTGTTTTTTGCAATCAATTCTCCAAAAAAAATTATTGTGCAACCACATGCAAGCGACCTTAGAGCACCCGTAGTGTGAGAGCAAACCGAAGCGTGGTCTATCTGGCAGTTCGTCAATCGAATCGTGGACATTGCAGAAATCAAACCAACGGTGGAGAGAGAAAAAAGCGAACCATTTTTTCGCGCCAAACCATGGCGAATAAAGAAAGGAAAAAAAACGCCTCTGCGTGGGATGGCTGCAGTCCGGTTGCATGCACCTTGAGCTTTTGCCGGATAAACAAACATTTTTTACTGCTGTCACAGGTCCCACCAAATCCAACCAAAACTACAACAACCGAACCTTAATTCGATTTTTACTGCTCGCCGCATGCAGCTAGGGGTGAAAACGGTCAGAAACGATCGAAAAATACCATTATCATTTCCTAACCATATTATTTAGTCAAAAACGAAATCGAAACCGGTAACCTCGGAAATGAAAACAGTGTTGAAAAGTCGAGAACGAAACTATCGGAACGAAAATATGTCGATATCGGTCGGTTTGAACCGATAATTGTGATCGAAAATAACGTGCTCCAATATAAATGATAACTAATGCGTGTTGTGATTGGACTCCATTTGGTAGTAGACTAGCAGCTGGATGGAAATGATGTGTCCGTGCCCAAGGCAGTCGGGCAATATTTGGATAGTAATAAGTGCCATGCCAAAATAACGATTCCTCACTTCCATGCTTAGTCTATTATTTCCATAGGAGGGAGTTGTGGGCTGGTTGGGT
Source organism: Eragrostis nindensis (assembly GCA_012490785.1). NCBI lineage: Eukaryota > Viridiplantae > Streptophyta > Magnoliopsida > Poales > Poaceae > Eragrostis > Eragrostis nindensis. The sequence continues at coordinate 90,482 of JAAXCT010000798.1, forward strand.
AAGGAAAGATATCGCAATCTGCTAACGTTCAGCCTGTAGTAATAAATACGATATTTTCGAAGGAAATTTTCGAAGCAATACGGTATACCGGCCATTTGATCGAAAATTCCCTCTATCGTTTCCATTTTCGTTTCCGTTTAGTTTTTCCCGTTTTCACTTTCGTTTCCGAATTTCCCATAATCGTTTTCCCATTTCTTGTTTTCTCGGAAACGATCTTCGGTAAATCGGGAATTTCCGTCACCGTTTTCATCCCTACATGCAGCTCGGTTCGCACCAACACTGCTAGTGCTCAAATTGAATCCTGTTCTGGTAAAAGGGATGTACGAACGGGTGTTTTATATATTTTATGAATAATGCTACACGTCTCAGTTATTATTTTTTTTCCGAATATAAGCGATTCGCTCTATATAAGACCAAACAAATAAGAACTCGGACATTTGAATTGACATGAATTCCATACGAATTCAAACGGAAAGGAGTCTGAAGCTGAAAAATCCGACTGAAAATTATGCTGACAACTTCTTTGAGACTTATTATGTAGTACTCTCCTCCGTCCCTGTATGTAAGGGATTGGGGGAGTTTTTAAGAAAACTAACAAAAGAGTGCAAAGATTGTTTTGCCCCTCAATTACTGCATGTCCCCCTCCACACCCTCCAGGCCTCCGCCTCCCTCACTTGCGAGCGCACCGCCAAGGCAGCCTGAACTTGCCCTCTCACAGCCCGGCGAGCTCGCCCGCGTCGTCCGACCTCGCCCACGCGTCGCCCAGTCGAGCTCACCCTGCGCCGCCCGACCTCGCCCGCGTGCCGCCCAGCCTAGCTCTCCCGCGCGCACGCCCAACCTCGCCTGCTCGCCCACGCGCGGGCATCGTCGAGGTCGCCGTCGTGCCTGTCCTTCATGGTGAGGAGAGAGCGACAAGATGGCTTGGGCTCGTTGGTGAGAGGCAGCGGTCAAGCTCCTCGTGGGGCGACCTTGACGGCGAGTTGTCGGCGGCGACGACAGGACCAAATCGACGAGGCGGCGACGGGTTGGGAGCTGCTCGCCACCTTCGAGGTAGCCACTCGCCCCGGCCGCCTTCCCCGCGCCGCCGCGATCGCGCGTCCAGGCCACCTCCCCATTGCCGTCGTCCATGGCCGCGAATGCTTAGATCTACCGACATCCCCATCTTCTTCGAGCTGCGCGGCGGGCTTGGGCAAGCTGCGCGGGGTGGCGAGCCTCGGGAGGCAAGCAGAGGGAGAGAGAGAGAGAGAGAGAGAGAGAGAGAGAGAGAGCCAGGTGGGAGGATAAGGTTTGGCTGGGCAGTGCAAAGGAAGTGAAGAATCCAGACGTGGAGCCCACTAGAACCACTATAATTCCTTACATTTTGGGACAAGTTCAAACTCCTCCAATCACACAAAGGGATGGAGGGAGTAGAGATTAGGAGCAGAAGCACTAAGATTTTCTGGTATACCTTAGCTCTGATGTCAGGGTCTCTAATTCTGTGACGAAAATTAAGTTGATATTGGCTGGTGAGCAGCCATTCAGAGGTTTGGAGTAAGAAAAGACTGTAACATAACTCCGTGACATTGATCCCGGGAAGAAAATATCATCCTTAATTAGTAACTATCATGACAGTTTTCTATAATTTTTCTTTCTTTACTTACTTCGTATTATTTTCCTTGTGAGTCCAACTGCGTGCGTCGCGTGCCTGCCCGCGCCTGTAAAATTCGATGCCAACAGGTGGGGCTACTTGGTCTCACACGTCGCCTGTCCGCCATGCCCCGCGTGGCTCCCTCGTACGGATTTGATCGCATCATGCTCCCCTCGCCCCGCCACGCTGTCATACCCGGTTTTCAAGATCAAAACCGAATGTATCTGTATGCGTGTCCAGATCAAGTTTTCACGCACACAGGACAATTTAGTGATAAAAGAACAATATGTTTATTAAATCGATAACTTTATTACACAAATGACCAACTGGTCTAAAAGAAAAAATTACATTGCAGCGGAAATAAATCTAAACGTTGGAGTCCTTCAACTCCATAGGAAGTCCATCAAATTAAATTTCAACCCTTTATTTTCTCAAGGATCATTTGCTAATCCCTAAGGCCCTGTTTGGATCCTCTAGCCAGCTAAAATTAGCCAACTAAAATATTAGCCAGCTAATTTTTTAGCCAATTAATTTTAAGAGGTACGTGTTTGGATCCTTGACTAATGTTTCTGGTTTTTAGACTTTCCTTGCCTTTTTTAATGTGTTTATTGCCTTTTTTATATGTTTAGTCGATTTTAGTAGCTTTGAGGTGACTAGAGGCTAAAAGTTTAGGAGGGGGTGGGCTAAAAGTTTAGGAGATTTTAGGAGGTTATGTTTGGATCCCAACTAACTAAATTTAGCGAGCTAAAAGTTTAGGAGGTGGATCCAAACAGGGCCTAAGCCACCCTTCGTTTCCCAGTTGGGTGTGTTTTTTATAGGTCATTGGATCCGTCGAACCCCGTCCTTTCCCGTCTCACGACGCCGCCGCCTCCTCTTGCTCAGTCGCCTCGACCGGACGCAATCCATCGTTCAGCCGAGTTCGCTGATTTGTGTTGTTTGCCGGCGGGAATTCCTCGACATCCAGGTGCGTGCATGTGATTTCCTCCTCTTTTTCTCTCTCACGCTCGAAGGAAGGAGTTGGCGAGTTGCTGTAGGAGTAGGATTGGGCCGATAAATTTTGTTTTGAGATGTCAGATCTGTGGATTATAAGCTAGTCACAACTGAATCACCTGTTCCCTTCTTTTTTTCAGTTTTCGGCGCAGGAGCGACGAGGAGGATGTCAAAGCGTGGCCGTGACGGTGACCGTACGGCAAAGCGTCGGCGGCAGCACCTTTACCTCGTCTTTGATGACTGGTCGCGTGGATACAGCGTCCGCAAGGTTGACTTGTCCAAGTCTGTTTCTTCCGGCGACGATGGGGATCATCCGCTTCAGCAGTCTGTCGTCCTCTCCGGCGAAGGTGTGAAGCCGCTCCTTGTCTTCCGCTTGCAGGCACCGCATGGATTGCCCCACTACTTCGCGTCCGCCTTTGGCACCAGTATCCTTGCTTTGCATCCCAGGAAGTCCATAATAACTGGTAAGCGGAACATCTTGCCCAAGAGGTTGTTCCCGATCTTGGACGTCCATTCGCGGGACATCTTCTTCGGCCCTCGACCGGAGGAGGACCCGCAATTTCCCATCTACATTCCAGTCGGTGATAATATGCTCTTCGCTCTCTCCTCCGGTTCCTTTGAGATGCTCTCTTCTCCGCCGGAACCAACCGGCCATGGCTGCTTATGGTCTTGGTGCAAGCTAGAGAAGCCACCATTTGAGAGGCAGCAAGTAACTTCGTACGCCGTGCACCCTGATGGACGGAACATCCTGGTCAGCACGGTGTCTGGCGACACCTACGCCTTGGACACGGAAGGCCCGTGCGTGTGGAGGTCACTCGGCAAGTGGAGGCTGCCGTTCACTGGCTTTGGTCACTTTGATGTTAACTTGGGTGCTTATGTTGGACTGTCCAATGACCCAAACACTCTAGGCCACCTCTACTCCTGCGATGCTCCAAGCTTTGATGTTGCTGATGGGCGGCAGTGCCTGGCCCCGGCGCTGAAGCTCAGCAAGGAGATGCTTTTCAACATCAACGACCCAACCCTGGTGCACATGGGTGCAACCCTTGTCTACTTGAGGAGGAGGAGGAGGAGATTCTGCATCGTGCAGTGCATTGGCTTGGATGATGACTCTGACCAGCGTCGCCATCTGTTTCGACTGATCACGTTCTCTCTCGAGATTGATAGGAATGGAGACCTGACGACTGGTAAGAGCCGCCGTGTTCAGTATTGCAGAGTGCCTGAAGCATCTACAGAGTTTGTGCTCAAGAGTCCGTTGGCTTTCTGGCTGTAATATTAATTGTTTTCACTAAGCTTGGATGTGTTCCCTAAGTTGTCATTGTAAAATTTCATTTTCAGATGCAAATGTGCTGTTTCAGTATGAACTTGTATGCCAAGAACCGTGTTGTTTCTGATGCCTGCATATCTGTCACATTGTGAGTGACTTGTTTGCATTGCCATCTTGCTTTGTTCTGGTCATGACGGTTACTTCCTGAATTTGCTCGACGTCTGTCTTGAGTTGAATTTTGACTGCATATTTCATATTATTATTATTATTATGTTTCCGTGAGCATGAATCCATTTTTTTTTTCCTATAGCGGAGGGTTCATTCAAACATTGATTTCTTGTTTGTGTATTCATAGCTTACTCCCGAAATTTTATATTTTTTCAATTAACATCTGATTCATTGCTTAAATTTCGGGGCCTTGGATTGTCAGTCACCTCTACTTACAGGAGAATAGCCAGGAATGTCGATGATGTTATTTCAACAGTTTGCATCGACTTGTATAGTCGATCAGAAGTGAATTTATAACCTTCGCAAGTTCTGTTAGCGTGTGCCAAGAATGAGACGTGGTTCCCTTTTTTTTCTGTAAGCCAAGCCAACTACACTCCTGAACCATACTTCGTGTAGCTAGAGGCAATGCAAAAGAAGAAATGACATACAGATAATTATCAGCAGATTGCAGTGGACAACAAATAGTATATGGTCCACTTGTGATGCCACTATTCGATTACATGTTACCACCAAAAGCTAAATAATTCACCTCCATAGCAGTATTAAATTACAGAGTTTATCAATCAAGAATATTCAGCAATTCACAACGTGTCCATGGAAAATGCAAATAAATTGTTTTGTGCAGCAATATGAAAGGTTGACAAAGCAGCATTTGAGGGTGTAGATGATTGATTACCCAAGTTGAGCGCTCTCGGTTGACACAACCTATTTATCTTCTGCTGAGGTGCTGAGTTGCTATAGATTTCATTTTCACCACCGGTCAAACTGTGAGGACAATCACTATAGTTTTAAGGCATTCGTTAATCAGCTAATCCAGAATTTCATGACAGCTAACCTATCGGATCCGGTAACTGTTGAGACCAAGAGTAGCAGCAGATGTTCTTTGCATGATGATCAGCGCAAAACAGAGTAAAAAATACGACAACTGTTGTGGGTTGAGTAGTTACCCTAGGGTCTTCCTTGGTTGGTGCATCTGTCCGCTTGGTTGCAGGTGATGATTTATTGTCATCCAACCTGTTCATGGAGAATCATTAGGAAAAAGTGTTTTCTTTACTGAGCAGTTCTGTCGAATGGCTTGACAAGCCTGACGTGCCCGTTTCTTCTCGGTAGAAAGGCCTGCGGCAGCTCCGGCAAGGATGGACGCTGTGGCTAACGAAGTCCAAAGGTGGACGCTCTTGCCATCGACATCCTCTAGACAGCGTCCTTGTAGTTTTCAAAACTATTCTACTTATTTATTGTTATTAAAATTATGGTAATACTAATTAGGGGTTGTCTAACATTGCCTGGGCATTGAGGATAAAAATGCCTGAATTCAACCATCAGATCTTGCTTTTGTGGATGAGATTTAGTCTCACATGGTAGAGAACAAAATGGGAATTACTAAAAATTGCTCAGGCATTTCATTGCTTTCTAGCGCCCATATTTTCTTTTCAACATATTCTTCTTAAGTTGCATGCATGAAGGAGTAAGAAAATAAAATTCAGGTATTTTTTAAGGCCTGAAATACCTGAATTTTTCACGCCTTGAGTTACAACCGATATATCTCAAAAGTTACACCCATTGTATACTAGATTTACAGTGATTATTTCGGTGTAATTCTCGAGTATAGATGGTGTAAATAAAAATGCCTAAATTTTTGTTCTCTACCATGTGAGACTAAATCTCATCCACAAAATCGATAGAATGTCAGTGTCGGTAAATGATTTGGTTGTTGAACGAATCAGTGAGTTAACAGGTTTTCCAATTATTTGACTGGCCAATCTTCCAAAAAGAACAAATTCAGCACTACCCGTGCCATCACTAGAAGTATGCATGTGTCACTAAAGAAGAATCTAATTTCTACACCATCGAATCTGAATGTAGATGAGTAGTATACTTATGTTGGTTCAGCAGTTTTAGGAGGATAGCCACCTGAGCCCGATTTTTTTAAAATATAATAATCACTAGAAACTGGGGGCGCGCCGTTCTTTCCTTTTATTAGAGATATGACGAGGCACATTCTTTTTTGATACAAGTAGTGGGCGCAACATCACTTTGACAAGCAATTTTGAAGCATGAAAATGTCAAAATTTTAGTAGTGTACGAGCGAGAGCTGTTTCACCCAAAAAAATACATAGATGGCCCAAAAGTAGTTACGCGTAAGAATGCAAATCCTGATTTTGGCATTCTTAGTTCCGATAGGAGAGCTTTACACATATGTAGACACAACAAAAGATTTGACATCAACTCGTCGTGCCATGCCTACATGGACAGTGAATAAAGTGCACAAGTTGGAAAATGGACTTTCCTATGAGCTGCATCATTTTCTACCCAGGATAAATGTACATTACAAAATAAAAAACCAACAAGGATTACAAAAAGGGAAAGGATGGAGCAAAGGGTAACAATAATGACTGACACTGTCCAATATAATCTTGCATCTTCAGGCTAAACAGGATGCTCGCTGCACTACTATTCAGATGATCAGCAGCTAGTTCTCAGTCGAGGTCCAGGGTAAGATTTCTCAAAAATTGGGATTTGACTGAGACACACCCAATTAAGCATGCAAAGCTACACTGGAGACTCTTAGATTGTCTCCAACGGTGGGAAGAGACCTAAACCTATACTGGTGGCGATTTCCCTCAATGCAACACACCCAAAAATACTGATCTCCAACGACAAGACGCAAATCGGACACCACCTTCTTCCTCCTCCTGCTCCCACCGCGTCGATGCCTTCTTCCTCCTCCCGCTCCCACCGCGACGCTCGCGGCCGCGCCGCGCCCCGTGCCCACGCGACGCCCGCGGCCGCGCCTCGCCGTCGCAGGCCGCCGCGCCCCGCGACCCCCCGCGACGCCCGTGGCGCGGCTCGCCCCGCGCCGTGCCTCGCCGCCGCAGCGCGCCCCCCGCGCCCGCTGCCGCCGCGTGCCCCCGCGGCGTGCGTCGCCGCCGTGCCGCAGCTCGCCCCGTCGGCCGCGAGCAGCCTCGCGTCCGCGCCCGAGCCGCGCTGCCGCTCCCACCGCTCCTTCTCCTTCTCTTCTGCGCTCCATCCATGGCGGCCGCGACGGTCTCCTCCTCCCTGGGTGCCGTCCCCGTGCTGCTTCGCCTCCCCAGCCCCACCTCGCTTCACCTCCTTGCCGCGCTCTCGCTCTGCCCCTGCCTCCCGCTGCGGCGACGAAGAGGAGGGGGAGATGCGATAGAGGAAAACGGGGAGGAAGACGGGGAGAAGACGGCGGTTCAGCTGGGTCGCGTCTCTCGTGATGCATTTCTGGGTGGCGGATGGGAGGAGACGCGAAATGGGTCATTGGTTTGGGTCATCCGTTGGAGAGTGATTTTGTTCCTTTTGCAACCTATTTTGGGTGTTACTGAGGAAATGGGGTCTCCGTTGGAGACAGTCTTAGGGTGGAGAGCTATGGCTACTCATCACAAACACTGACTCAAAAGTGGGACTTTATCAAAAATATTAATTTTTCAATATTCAAGCAATATTGTGTTTGAGGGAGTCTCTGCTTCAATCAACTCAATCCTGGCTGTGTTCAAGAATGAGCACAGCCTCTGGTGTATGCCAGGCGCAAAAAGATTGTAGGGCCTCGATCTTGCTGGTAGCAGTCCTAGTTAATTAGGCTGTGGTTGGGTCGTGGTGTGCTTTGTTTCAGTTTTATGTTTTTATTTTTATTTTTTGGTAAACAGTTTAACCACGGGTCATATTTGGTCCCGTATGAGATGAGGGTGATGTAAGAGGACTTTTTCTCTCTCAAATACAAAGAAGAGCAGCTCTCCTGCATTTTCGAAAAAAAGCAATATTGTTTGTCCTATCCATCAACCTGCTTGTCCCCCATTCAATCAGCAACACATGACATTTATTTATTCTGTCAAACCAGTAGCCATATCTCCAAATTTCCAATCTAGAACTTATTTACACAGAAAAGACATGGGACCCATGAGTGAAGATCCATGAAGAAACTGAAAGTAAATTTCAGCAATGAGCATGACTAAATCTTCCAGATTAGGAAGTAATGAAGGCATAACTAATCACTATGCAGATATTACCTTACTTTAACTTGAAAGACTTGTAGCATGTCTCTTTCTAAAATATATCAATCGTTCGTATTTCTTTCAGATCATGTTCTGCCTACACTACAGAAGGACCAAGCTAGCTAGCATGAAGGCTTAGACCGGTTGTTCAACCCAGTTGTTGTAGCTTCAACTTGAGAAAGCGCAATTACAGGAGAGGTGTTCAAGCTTTAACTTGAGAAAGCTAATTTGTTGAAGCTTCAACTTGAGACAATTAAATCTTCAGATGCATGAATTATTTACTGGATGCTAACCCATGCCAGCTTCAAACACTTCAGCTGCACTTGTCCTAGCAGCTTTGAGTACCCAGGCACCACCATCACAAGACATATCTGCTATCTGTAACATACAAGGATACAACATCAGAGACTGCAGTATGATGCTTGTGCGGGTACGTACCAACATATGACTTTTGAACAAAATGAACAAAAATGTCAATATTATTCCATAACAAGACACCAACATATGACTTTTGACTTTTGATGCTACATTAAACTTGCAAAGGATGTCGGATGGTATATTAAACGTCCTCAGGAACACTTCAAGATGCAGCACTCAAATGCATGTAAAAAACACACAATATTTTGAACATTCAAACCTGCTTGAGGTGGGCAATAATCAATTAAAAAATGGACAATACTATGCGGGGGGGGGGGGGGGGGGGGGGGGGGGGGGGGGGGGGGAATCAAGTTGTGGTAGCCCTTTTTTTGTGAGAGAACGGCGCACGACAACGTCGTCCTCTTCCAGATGAGGATCCCCCGGGAACGGCAAGCACGGTTGAACCGACACCTACGAGTACTTCCTGTATGACGCAGGCGGCGCGGCCGCCGGTGCTGTCCCTCCTCCCGGCTGCTACACCTCCTTTGTGCTTGGTTGGTTGCTAACTGAAAACATGTGGGCAGGCTGATAATGGGCCAACACATGTAAAGTCTTGCGGCTCAGAAGAGGACAGGCTATGTTGGCCTGACATATAGCATAATCCAAACCCGGCCCTTTACATATATCCTAACTACAAAAAGAACCGTGACAAAAGAAAGAAAAAGACACTAGGAAAGTTAGACCTCTTTTCAGAAAAAAAGTACACAAGGGAAGTTTCCCGATGCCGTACAACGTCGCATTCATCTCTCCGCCGTATAAACAGTCCATTTTTCAGCGTATTTGGTTTGCGTCATGGAGTCGTCCAGAATCATCCGAAACCTGCCTAAATATGTTTTGTGAGGTTAGCGTCGGCGGATGAAGTCCTCCGCCGCAGAGGCGTCAGTCTCGCACGCAAAAACGCTGACCTGCTCGTCTCTCAAGAATGGTGGGAGGACTATGTCCGGCCGTCCAGAAACGGACGAACCCGTCTAAGAACCAACTGAATGTAGATGAGGTCATGCCTCAAACCAAACAGTGCTGTTTGTTCCCCACGATCCATCAATCTCGTGCAAAGCGGCGGCCACATGGAAATCCTAACCAACCCAACAGAATCCTCCAACTCGCCGCCGGCGGCCTCCCCAAGCTGGGTGATGCTGAAACGCTACGACCACAACGGCGACGGTGACTCCTCCGTCATCACCGGCGACGCCAAGAGCGCGGCGATCTGCCGCACCACCACCGGCTGGCTGATCCGCATCTCGCCCCTCCTCGCCGCGCCGCCGGCGACCTCGAGCCTCCACAGCAGCTGGGTCGGCGACGCGCCCGCCGACGACGAGGGTCCCCACTGTCTTGGCGGCGCACGACAACGTCGTCCTCTTCCAGATGAGGATCCCCCGGGAACGGCGAGGTTCTTGCACCGACACCTACGAGTACTTCCTATACGACGCGATGCAGGCGGAGCAGCCGCCGGAGCGCAGCCGCCGGCGCTGTCCCTCCTCCCCGGCTGCTACACCTCCATGCAGTTCGAGCGAAAGGGAGGCGCGCGCCGCCTCGTTCAGAGGCCTTGCAACAGAGCACGCTTCATGAGGGCGGAGGACACCGGCGTCCTGCGCCGCCGCGGCGAGGATGACGACGAGGTCCTCCTGGTGGCCCAGCTCGAGGTCGCGTGGGACGCGCCGCGGGACACGGCCGAGCTCTGCGTGCTCCGGCGCGTCATCACCGGCGGCGGCCCGTGCGAGTGGGACCTCAAGCGGCTACCCATCGTCCACGGCGACGGATCAGCCAGCGGAGTGGACGCGCTGATGCAGCCGTGGAAGACCGACGCGGTCGTCCCCGCCGGCGACCGGTTCATGTGCTGGGTCGACTACTTCGGCGGCATCCTCCTCTGCGACATGTCCGACGACCAGACCAGTACGCTCGTGTATGTGCCGCTGCCCGTGGAGCCGGACCCGGACACTGCGGAGCGGCGCCACAGCAGCGACCGGCCTTACAACATGCAGAGCTGTCGCGCCTTGACCGGCGCTGGGACGGCCAGCGCGCTGAGGTTCGTCAGCGTCGACCGCCGCTGCTGCTGCGGCGCCGTTGGCGAGAGCAAGTGCGCGCGCTCGCGGTTCGCGTTCATGGTGACCACCTGGACCATGAGCCTCCTGCAGACGACGACGGCGACAGCGGGGGAGCGGGAGCCGATGGCGTGGGTCAAAAACAGCGTGTTCGAATGCGACGAGCTCTGGGCGCTGCCGGGCTACGGCGGCCTCCCGCGCATGCCGTTGGAGCTGCCCGTCGTTAGCTCCGACGACCCGGATGTTGTTTGCTTCCTCCTCAGCAACGACTACCGCGGCTGCGGCAACCTCAACAGGCCCGAGGACGATAGGCTGTGGACGGTCATGGTCAACACGAGGAGCAAGACGCTGCTGTCCGTCCTTCCCCAAGACACCATGCTATTGGTTGACACTCTTGTGCCAGCGAAACTGAGCATACAGTAGCTAGCTACACATCTGTAGAGTACAATTAACAACTGGCAGGGGAATCCATGTCGATCGAAAGAAGCCAACTGACAAGTGTATTCAATATCTTCATGCAATTGAAAACCCAAGGAGAGTAAGGGAAACTGTATTGTTAAACGCGACTCGTTTTTACTCCACCTGAAGCAGTACAAACCCGCACAATTCAAATTCATTCATTCATTTGACACGGTTCGTGTTCTACCTCTCGTCGAGCGGTGCTTGTTTCATACTCTCCTGCCCTAGTGCCCTACCCTCCAATAACCTCCTGCAGCATGACGAAGTAGCTTGAGTCGCCTTGTCTCTCCCTCCTCTGTCAAGCTTGCCTATCACCACCCAAAGCTCGAGCAACAACGGTACAAGTAAAAATTATAAAACACATGTCATAATCTTTTTGCTTTGTTAACAGAACAAGGGACCATGTTAGTGTGTTCTTCCACATTCATCACATTGTTACGAAGCAAGAAAATCTAGCTGTGCAAAAATTAAAAGAAAAATCACAAATAATTTAGGACCCAAAGTGCCGTTATATCCACATGTGACATAGATACAGCTTCTCAAAATAGAAGTTATACTACTTTAGTTGATGTTGTTTCATTGAACAGTATGTATAACGGCAATAAATATATAATCCATAAGATGCCATGTGAGCACTCCTCGTCTATCTGGCAGACAATAGATTATGCATGAAAGAGAAGTAAAAGCCATCTCTTCGCAAAAAGATACAATGACCAACACATCACTTACAATGCTTTATAGACAGCAATCTAATTTAACCTTTGTATGTTGATGTCTTTATGTTACATGGAAAAAACTTGCAGACGGTTGTTGTCTAACCAACGTACATGACGTAACAACGGAAATGGTACAAGGTTTTATGCAACACTCAGGTCCTCCTGCGAATAACAAATGCCTCGAAGATATTGCTGGCTGTTGGTTCCCTCGGCCTTTTCTTGATTCTATTCCCTTCAACAAGTTCAGCAAGTTCTCTGTCCCTAGATCATTGTAAAAACCAGTCAAAAATATAGATGATAGCTGATAAGCGGTCTTCTTCACTGGCCAATGTGTGCTGGTCTGCAAACCAGCAATACTCCGCCTCCTCTGTGTACAAGGCCTTCTTCACTGGCCAATGTGTGGCATCCCATGAGCTAAAGAACCCATCGGTCAAGTTCTTTTGGCTGGCTATCCTGGGTCGCTGCTGGACTTCCGACAGACTCCAACGCCACAATTTGCAAAACAACGGTCCGTGCGCGCTTTGCTCGCAAGCGCCCGAAACTATCCAGCATCTGCTACTAGGGTGCGTCTACAGCAAGGAAGTCTGGTTCCGCATACTGAGGCCGCCAGTTCTGCAACACCTGATGCCGCAATCAGAGATGGAGATGGTGGATTGTTGGTTGCCGGCCAGAAAGCGGGTGCCGAAATCGCGAAGAAAAGGCTTTGATAGCCTAACGCTGCTCACATCTTGGCTAATCTGGAAGGAGCGGAACGACAGAGTCTTCAACAACAAGTCCTCGACGGCTTCAGCTCTAGCTACTCTTGTAAAGGATGAAAAACCGTGTGTGGGCAATGGCCGGATATCCGTCGCTGTTAGATTGCGAGTAATCCGCATGAGGTAGCTTTTAGGTCGCGTAGTGATCCGAAACTTTCTGTTCCAGAACACTCTTTCTTGTAATATGTTCTCTTTCTCCTCTTAATGAAACACGTGCCCAGGCACGTTCGCGAAAAAATAAGCGGTCTTACTGTGGACCTAAGTAAAAAATGCAGTTCCTGCATACTAAGCTTACCATATTGTATTCTACTGGTTCCGGAGTAGAACGGGCAGGTACAACGCTACACATAGGCAGTCTCATAGCCTGTCTCATGCGTTGCCATATAGAATTTTTGATGACATAGAAGAGAGAGAGGGAGGTGAGAGAAAGAGGCGGTTGTTTCGCTAGGCAACCACCTCATACGCTAAAATTTAGGAGTATGAGACGTCTTCAACACCATTGTAGGAGTTGTAGTTGCCATGCAACTCATACATATTTCTTTTTCATCCACAAATAAAGGAAGTATGGTACTTCTTTGAGACAACTCAAACAACCATCCATTGTATATGTGGTCTCATATTAATGATGAGATCACCTATAAGACAACACCCTTGTACCTGCCTTAAGGACTGAAAACAATAGCATTCATTCAATAAAGCACATGCTGAGAGAAATATAGCAACCGAAGCCTATCAGAACGAGTGATATTAAGTTGATAGGCACCTATCGGTGCAGTTCTCCAAAAATAAGTTCAGTACAGTTCACTAATTGTTATTTTTTTTCTTGATAGCTACTGAAAAAAAATTGTAAAAGAATACTCTAGCATGTTTGGTTACTTTACATATAGAGTTTGTGAATTTAATCAGAAGTCATCCCAGTGACACAACCAAGCTGTAGTCCTCTACTCACTACCGGAAATCCCTCCTTTGCCGAGTGTAACACTCGGCAAAGCGCACTCGGGACGGGGTGCTCGGCAAAGACCCCTTTTGCCGAGTGTTTTCCATCGGCTTAGCGCACTCGGGGACGGGGTGCTCGACAAAGACCCCTTTTGCCGAGTGTTTTCCGTCGGGCACTCGGTAATACTTTTGCCGAGTGTAAAGAGCGACCCTCGGCAAAAAAAAGTAGACGGATGTCGACCTGACGGCAGAACGCTTTGCCGAGTGTCATGTTAGACATTGCCGAGTGTCTGCTTGCGAACACTCAGCAAACACGTCGCATTTTGCTGAGTGTCTGTGCTTTTACACTCGGTGAACAGGTTCCACGACAAGGGAACTTACAGCTCCTCAATAAGCAGCCGCGATCGATCCATCTCGTAGGAAGATGTATACAGGCCCTTTACGTACATATCCATATTATTAATTCTAATTAAAAAAGAACCGTGAGAAAAGAAAGAAAAAAGACACAAGGAAAGTTAGAGCTGTTCTCGGAAAATAAAAATACACAAAGGAAAGTTTCCCGATGCCGTTTGCCGTCGCATTCCATCTCTCCGTGTAAACAGTCCATTTTTTCCCCCGCGATCCGTGCAAAGCGGCGGCCACATGGAAACCCTAACAAACCCGACAGAAACCTCCAACTCGCCGCCGGCGGCGGCGGCGGCCTCCCCAAGCTGGGTGATGCTGAAACGCTACAATAACAACGGCGACGGTGGCTCCTCCGTCACCCGCGTCGACGCCAAGACCGCGGCGATCTGCCGCACCACCACCGGCTGGCTGATCCGCATCGCGTTCCTCCTCGCCGCGCCGCCGGCGACCTCGACCGTCCACAGGAGCTGGGTAGGCGACGTGCCCAACGACGACGAGCGGTACGTCGAGGGCCCCCACGTCGTGGCGGCGCACGACAACGTCGTCCTCCTCCAGCTGCAGATCCCTCGGGACCGGCGAGGCGCCTGTACCGATGGTTACGAGTACGTGCTGTATGACACCGCCGGAGCCCGGCCGCCGTCGCTGTCCCTGCTCCCCGGCTGCTACACCTCCATGCAGTTCCAGCGCAAGGGAGGCGCCCGCCGCCTCGTTCCGAGGCCTTGTAGCAGCGCACGCACCCTGAGCGCGGAGGACACCGGCGTCCTCCGCCGCGGAGGCGAGGACGACGAGGTCCTGGTGGCCCAGCTCGAGGTTGGATGGGACAAGCCGCGGGACACGGCCGAGCTCTGCGTGCTCCGCCGCGTCCCCGGCGTCCCGTGCGAGTGGGACCTCAAGCGGATACCCATCGTCCTCTGCGACGGCGCCAGCGGAGTGGACGAGCTGATGAACCCGTGGAAGACCGACGCGGTAGTCCCCGCCGGCGACCGGTTCATGTGCTGGGTCGACTACTTCGGCGGCGTCCTCCTCTGCGACATGGCCGACCAGACCAAGCTCCGGTACGTGCCGCTGCCTATCGAGCTGGACCCGGACAGCGCGGAGCAGCGCCACAGCAGCGAGCGGCGCCCTTGCATGCAGAGCTCCCGCACCTTGGCCGGCGTCGGTGCCGCCTGCACGTTAAGATTCGTCAGCGTCGACCGCCGCTGCTGCTGCGGTGGCGCCGTCGGCGAGAGCAAGTGCGCGCGCTCGCGGTTCGCGTTCATGGTGACCACCTGGACCATGAGCCTGGAGACGACGACGACGACGGGGGAGCCACTGATTTGGGTGAAAAACGGCGTGTTCGACTGCGACGAGCTCTGGGCGCTGCCGGGCTACGGGAGCCTCCCGCGCATGCCCATGGAGTTCCCCGTCGTGGACTCCGACGACCCGGATGTTGTTTGCTTCCTGCTCAGCAACGACTACCGCGGCTGCGGCAACCTCGACAGGCGCGAGGACGAGAGGGTGTGGGCAGTCAAGGTCAACATGAGGAGCAAGACGCTGCTCTCCGTCCTGCCCCAAGACAACGTGATATGGGGTGACCCTCTTGTACCAGCGAAACTAAGCATACACTAGCTAGACATCTGCTAGAGTACAACTAGCAACTGGCAGGGAATCCATGTCGATCAAACGAAGCCAACTGAGGAGTCTATTTAATATCTTTAGGCAATTGAAAACCCAAGAAGCTAGAGTAAGGGAAGCTCTTTTGTTAAAGGAGACTCGTTTTCGGTTCACCTGTGGCAGCAAAAACCGCACAATTGAAATTCATTTGACACGATTCATGTTCTACCTCTCGTCGAGCGGTGCTTGTTTCACACTCTCCTATCCTACCCTCCACTACTAACAACCTGTGGCTTGACGAAGTAGCTGGAGTCGCCTTATCTCTCCCACCTCCTCTGTCAAGCTTGCCTGTCACCACCCAAAGCTCAAGCCTCATTCATACCAATACACTGACCCAAAAGGAGAGGATAGGACCCGTGTCGTCCCCAAGGGCGACTCTGGCCGCCACTACGACCGCCTCCCCTTCCTCCATCCTCCCATCCGTCCGCCGACAGAGCCTACTACACTGGAACAACCCGGGCCGGGGGCGAGGCATCATACATTGATAGCTTTATTCGTTCTCTCCATCTTTCGACATGTATGCCAACCGCGAATGGATGGATGCACAAATTGGGCTGCGGATCGGTCTGAGATAGTGTGGCCTCAATCGGCGGCGACGGGGCCTTCTTTGTCCGTGGTAGATGGGACGATCGTTTCACGCATCAGCATCAGTGTCGGCGCGGAATTTTGCGTTTGGATCAACGTCCTACCGTCCTACTGCACACATCGCGTCAGTGTTCTTGAGCTGTACAGGACGCTCGAAGACAGACATTGATTGATGGTAGTGTTGTCAATCTAGTACATTGGCGTCTGCTGGCTACTGCGGCGTGACACATATGGCGATGGTCGTCGCCTCAACCTTTGAAGACTGCTGCCTATGAGCACATGGATGCCACTAGAGCAACAGAATTCTGTTAAATGGCTCCAAGTAGCATTTTCATCTTTTTGCTTTGTCAACAGAACGAGGGACCATGTTAGTGTGTTCTTACACATTCATAACATTGTTAGTACATGGCAGAAATCTAGCTGTGCAAAAATTAAAAGAAAATTCACAAATAGGACCCAAACGTGCCGTTATCCACATGCATGTGACATAGATACAGTTTCTCAAAATAGAAGTTGTACTATTCGAGTTGATGTTTTTTCAGTGCACAGCATGTATAACGGCAATAAATATATCAACCACAAGAAGCCATGTGTGCACTCCTCATCTATATGGCAGCCAATAGATGATGATAGAGAGCAAAGCCGTCTCTTCGCAAAAAGATACAATGACCGACACATAACTTAGGGCTCGTTTGGCACGGCTTCGGATTATGCAGAAAACAGCTTTTGCACTGGATTCTGAGTTAAAATAGCTTCTCTGACTTATTCTGGATTATCTGTCAAAACAGCTTATCCAGTCAGCCCGTTTGGCAAAACAGCTTATCATATTTTTTTTTCTGAAATAGATTATGCATGTTAAATGACTGTAGTACCTCTAAAATTAAAACTTTCATTTGTCCACACCTTGTGTACCACATTGAAATAAAAATAAGTGTAGAAAATAAACTAAATATATATGGGCAAACGTTTTTTTTATTTTTTTATTTTTGTAAATATAGTCAAGTGTGGTCTAGTTTCGAAGGTCTCGTTGCAACGAACGCAACGGTGTAATCGATTCGTAATTTAGACATTCGTTTTGTAATCTACGGAATTTTTAAACAAACTTAAAAGAGTTTTGTCTAGCGGGCCCGCTCAACAGGGCACGCACCTGACGCTTGTGTCAGGAGAATCCACCAAAAGCTCAAATCTCCGGCTTGCGCTTATACGTTGAATGAGAAAACGGATTGTGGCAGGCATTTTGCTGAGAAGCTGTTTTCTATGGCACCGTTTGGCAATCTGCATTGAGAAGCAGAAGCAAAAGCCGGTGAATAATCCGTGCCAAAGGGGCCCTCAGTAGCTACAATGCTTTATAGACAGCAATGTATCCTTTGTATGTTGATGTCTTTATGTTACATAAAAAAAACTTCAGAAGGTTGTTGTCTAACCATTGTACATGCCCTAACAAAAAAAAAAGGTACAAGGTTGTATGCAATACTCATGTCCTCCTGCGAATCACAAATGCCTCAAAGATATTGCTGGCTGTTGGCTCGATCCCTTGGCCTTTTCTTGATTCTCTCCCCTTCAAAAAGTTCAGCAAGTTCTCTCTCCCTAGATCATTATAAAAACAAGTCAAAATAGATGATATCTGAGAATCGGTCTTACGGTGGACCTAAGTAAAATATTTTTTTGCAGTTCCTGCATACTGTTAATGACAGAAGTTCGGTATTCTACTGGTTCTGGACTAGAGCCATGCATAATGTATAAACATCGAAAGAACCAAAAACAATCGCATTCATTCGATAAAGCCAGGTTGAGAGAAACATTAGCAACCGAAGCTTATCAGAATGAGTGATATTAAGTTGATAGGCACGGACGCAGTTCTCCAAAAATAAGTTCAGTACAGTACTCTAATTGTTATGTTTATTTATAGCTACTGAACAACTGAACCTCTAAAATACATAAAACTGCCATTCAAAAGACAAAACGATATCATCAAACCTCAATAATGGAAACAAATGCAGTAATATCATCTTGCCTTCAAACAGAATTTAAACAGAATACTCTAGCATGTTTGGTTACTTCACATATAGAAAGCATATGAGTTTGTGAATTAATCTGAAGTCATCCCAGTGACACAACCAAGCTGTAGTCCTACTTGCACAAGGTTGAATCATAACCTTAATAATAGAAAATCAAAGTAGTAATTGCTATGATAATTCATCAATGGAAACGTTAGTATGTGTGTGTGAGGGAGAGAGATAGGTCCTCTAATGCTTACATTGATAGGAGAGCAATCGCAGGCATGCGAGCATTTTGAAACGTTGGTGCACCAGGTAACTTGTATGTCTGATTCTGATGCTTGACTTGCACTGGAGGAACCTGGAGGTACTCCTTAGCCACAGCACTCTCTTTTTGACAAGCAGCCAATATATCATCAATGTTCTCGATCTTGAAGGCTGTCAAGATAATCTTCAGACGCTTCTTCACACGGAGGCTGGCTTTGCGGATTTGACATGATGGACCCAGCCAGATGGAACAGAAACTGCCCTTCCCCGTGGGGCAGAAGATTGGCAAGGTGTCTTCCACTGATGCCACCGGGTACTCCAGGATTGACAGCAAGCTGGTGGTGAGCTTGCCGGAGGAGCTGTTGATGGACATGTCGAATATTGCGGCAGCTGTCTCAGAGTTGCTGGTGGTGTAGCAGGCAGCAAAGAGGCTGCCGCCGACGGGCACGGCCTGACCAACAAAAGGCAGCCTCTCTTTGCAGACCTTCTCCCACGTTTTCTTCACCACATCAAAGGCCCAAGTGCCGGCTTCGTTGTTGTTGTCCAGGGAGATCAAGATGTGGGAGGAGGCGACGGCGGCGTAGGATTTGACCGAGACACGCGGCGGGTTAAGATACTCCAACGGGTCCAGGAAGCAAGGGAAGCAGGGCGGCGACGGCAAGTGCTTCCAGGCGCGGTAGTCAGGCCCACAGATGGCAGGGACGCCCTTCCTGAAGCTGAGGGACAGGAACCATGGCTCGAAGTCGAACTCCGACTTGTGCACCTCGGGGTACCGTGACATGGCGTACACCTTGCCGCCCATGGAGAGGAGAATGGGCCTGCGCTTGGGCTCAATCTCCGGGCCTTCGGTGGTCTCCGATGTGCTCGGGTCGTGGATGACGGTGTCCCCGTGTGTCCCGCCGACGCCGACGATCCAGGAGCGTTGCTCCCAGTGAGCGACGACGAACGACATGGTGTGCCTCACGCCGCCAGAAGGCAGCTCCGCGACGGCGCACGCGCGGCGCCGGCGCGGCCCGCGGACGTCGGCGGCGGCCGCGTCCACCATGAAAACGCGGTGCGCCGGCGGCTTCTTGGACTTGAGCGGCGCCACGAGGTAAACCGGCTTGGCTGACTTCATCACCTCGTCGTCGTTGCCCCGCGTTGAGCAATTGGCCGGTGGGGAATCCTCCGTGTGGTCGCGCGCCCTCTTGGCCGCCATCTTCGTCTCGAAACGGGAGCAGATCGAGGCCACCAGGGTTTGGTTTGGGTACGGTAGGCGGCGGCGCCGAGTGCGATCATCCAACACGGTCCAATGTGGCCCACGGCGCATGGACAGATGTTCAACACGATCCAACACAGTATATGAGAAAAAAAAATTACAAAGGAAAGCCAAACCGTGCGCAGTCAGTCAGTTTCCTGATGTCGTACGCCGTGGCCTAGACAAACGTAGTAACCAACCTTTTTCTTCGCGATCGATCAATCTCGTGGCGACGCTACGTACAGGCACATGGAAAGCCTAACCCACCCACACGAACCCTCCGACGAGTCGCCGCCGGCGGCAGGTGGCGCCGCGGCCTCCCCACGCTGGGTGATGCTGCACCGCTACGACAGTGACGAGCTCCGGTGGCAGGTGGTCACCGACGCCAAGACCTCGGTGATCAGCTGCACCACCACCGGCTGGCTCATCCGCATCTCGTTCGTCCTGGCGCCGCCGCCGGCGACCTCCGCCTTCTCCTGTACCTGGGTAGGCGACGCGCCCAAACAGGACGAGAGATACCACTACAACGTCAATGTCCCCGACATCCACATCGTCGCTGCACACGACGACGCCGTCCTCTTCCGGATTAGGATCCCTTACGAAGGCCGGCGTGCTTCTACAGATAATGTCTTCGACCACTTCCTGTACGACGCCGGAGGAGCCCGGCCAGTGCCGTCGCTGTCTCTGCTCCCCGGCTGCTACCTGCCGACGCGGTCCGAGCGCGAGAGAGACGCCGGCGGCCGCCAGGTTACACGATTCCTCGACATGGAAGACACCGGCGTCCTGCGCCGCGGCGGCGTGGTCCTCGTCACCCGGCTCGAGGTGGGGCGGTGGCGTCACGCTCCCCGGGACACGGCAGAGCTCTGCGTGCTCCGCTTCCCGGGCTGCGAGTGGGATGACCTCAAGAGTTTACCCATCGTCCACCACGACGGGACCGGCCGCAAGGTGGACGTGTCGATGATGGCGCCGTGGATCACCGACGCGGTCGTCCCCGCCGGCGACAGGTTCATGTGCTGGGCCGACTACTACCTCGGCGGCGTCCTCCTCTGCGACATGTCCGACCAGACCAAGCTCCTGTACCTGCCGCTGCCCATGGACGGCGAGGATACAAGCCACTCTGGCTACGATGATGATCGGCCTTGCATGCTGAGCTCCCGTACCTTGGCCGGCGCCGGCGCCGGCGCGTTGAGGTTCGTCAGCGTCGACCGCCGCTGCTGCTGCGGCGGCTTCGGCGTGAGCACGTGCGCGCGCTCCCGCCTCGCCTTCATGGTGACCACCTGGACCATGAGCCTGCAGACGACGACGACCGGCGATCAGCCAATGACGTGGGTGAGGAACGGCGTGTTCGACTGCGACGAGCTCTGGGCGCTTCCGGGCTACCGGAGCCTCCCTCGCGTGCCCGTGGAGTTCCCTGTCGTGAGCTGCGAGGACCCGGATGTTGTGTGCTTCATGGTCAACAATTTCCGTGGCAACGTCGAAATGGACGAGGGGGACGAGAGGACGTGGATGGTCGTCCTCAACACGAGGAGTAAGGCGCTGCTGTCCGTCCTCCCTCGAGACGCCATACTATTGAGTGACTATCATGTGCCTGCCAAACTAAGCATATAAATAGCAGACATCTGTAGAGTGTACATCTGCTAGCTAGGAAATCCATGTCGATCCAGCTAGTTTCTAGCCCCCCTCCCAGGCCGGCGATCCAGTTCGAGCCCTGGCGTTGGCACCGGGAGGCCCCTTTGTGTCCTTCCTTTGGAAAAAAAAAAGAAATCCATGTCGATTGATCAAAAGAGAAGCAGATCGAAGAGTTTAATGTGGCTCGGATTGACATTGTTTTGAGTAGGTAGGGCTGTCATTTGTCAAGGTCTTTTGGTGACCTCTTGTTTTATTTGTGGTGCTTGAGAAGAGGTTGTCCCCGTGGAGGTGACAGTTGGCAGTGATGGAGGGCGCCATGGACGATGTATGGTGGTGGAGTACGATTAGTGGGCGGTGCCAATAGTGAGAGAGGTGAAATAGGTCAAGGGGGTGGTGGTGGATGCAGTGGTTACATGGACATCATCAGGAATGGGTTGGTAGTGTTAGTTTTCTTATCATCGAGAAAATAATAAGTTCCATAGTGTCGCTTGAGTTCTTCGTCTGAGATGTTCCTCCATGTCATATGGACAACAATATCGGCCAATTCCTAGAGTAGCCGCTTCCCCGCAGCTCTGATCACAGCAAGGATGGAAATGTAGTTCCTTTGCCAACTATACCATCCAACATCTAGCATACGGAATGCCATGATTATGCATATGTCCACACCGATGTCAAACTAACAACCATATACATCATTCTTTTTATTTGACGTGACCATACATCATTATAGGGGCATAAGAGATCATTCCCATCAAAAACCTTGTTTTCCCCTAGCTGGAGCTAGCCTGCAAGCAAAAAATGTGGAGCAATTACGACCCTAAATTATGGTGCACTAAAATACAATTTCTAGAGCAACCACCAAGATCAAATAGTACCAAACAATGTGAACACGCATATAAAAAAAACAATGCGAACGTTTCTTCACCTGCCTGCATTGCTTTCAAAATTTTGATCTAGATTAGAGTTAGAACTTGGCAATTTTCATTGTATGACCTGCGAAACCTAATAATTAAATTTGTAAAATTCTATGGTCAAGTGCACGTGCTTGTTTGAAAGGTTTTGAACTTTTGAAATGGCAGTTCGGCTCCAGTACACCGTACTCGTTTGTTTACATTCGGCCCATTTTCATTGTTGGGCCTTTCGGAAGCATATTCGATGTCATCAAGCCTCAAACCCGTTTTTACTCACCTCGCTTCCTCCCCATATCAGAGCACTCGTCTTCTTCCTCCCTCCCCAGATCCAATCCCCTCCCTCCTCCCCCCGCGGAGGCCAGATCCACCCACCCCCGGTGCTCAGATCCGGCGAGCTTTCGGCGGCCATGGCTTCCGCGGAGAAGCCATGCACCCTCCTGGTGCACTTCGACAAGGGCTCGCCGTCGATGGCGAACGAGATCAAGGCGGACCTCGAGTCCGGCGACGGCCCCACCAAGGCCGACGCCATGCGCCGCGCCATCTCGCTCCTCCTCAACGGCGAGACGCTCCCGCACCTCTTCATCACCGTCGTCCGCTACGTGCAGTCCTGCGACGACCACGCCGTCCAGAAGCTCCTCCTCCTCTACCTCGAGACCGTCGACAAGCGTGACGCCGCCACGGGGAAGGTGCTCCCGGAGATGATCCTCATCTGCCAGAACCTCCGCAACAACCTCCAGCACCCCAACGAGTACATCCGCGGCGTCACGCTCAGGTTCATCTGCCGCCTCTCCGAGCCCGACCTGCTCGAGCCGCTCGTCCCCTCCATCCTCGCCAACCTCGAGCACCGCCACCATTTCGTGCGCCGCCACGCGCTCTCGGCGATCTCGGCCATCTACCGCCTCCCGCAGGGGGACCAGCTCATCCCCGACGCGCCGGAGGTCGTGGAGCGCGCGCTGGCCACCGAGCAGGACGCCGCCGCGAGGAGGAACGCGTTCCTGATGCTCTGCGCTTGCGCGCAGGAGCGCGCTGTTGCCTACCTGGTCACCAACGCCGAGCGTGTCACCGAGTGGCCGGATCTGCTGCAGATGGCTGCTGTGGACCTGATCCGCAAGGTCTGCCGCTCCAAGGGCCGCGTCGACAAGGGCAGGTACATCAAGATCATCATCGCCCTCCTATCTGCTCCCAGCACTGCCGTGGTGTATGAGTGTGCCGGTGCGCTTGTGTCGCTGTCCTCTGCCCCCACTGCAGTGCGAGCCGCCGCCAACACCTACTGCCAGCTGCTCTCCTCGCAGAGTGACAACAATGTGAAGCTCATCATCCTGGACCGTCTGCACGAGCTGCGTGCCTCGCACAGGGAGGTGATGGTGGATGTGGTCATGGATGTGCTGCGCGCGCTTTCCAGCCCCAATGTGGATGTCAGGAGGAAGGTGCTGGATTTGGTGTTGGATCTGCTCACCCCTCGAAATGTTGAGGAGGTGGTGCTCTACCTTAAGAAGGAGGTGGTTAAGACCCAGGCTGCGGAGGCAGAGAAGGGCGGTGAATACCGCCAGATGCTGGTGCAGGCCATTCATGCCTGCACCGTGAAGTACCCTGAGGTAGCTGGGTCAGTGGTGCACCTCCTCATGGACTTCCTTGGTGACACTAATGTTGCTGCAGCAGTTGATGTTGTTCTATTTGTGCGTGAGATCATAGAGACCAATCCCAAGCTCCGTGTGTCCATGATCCAGAGACTGATTGACACGTTCTATCAGATACGCGCATCCCGCGTCTGTGTATGCGCTCTCTGGATCCTTGGAGAATACTCACTCTCTCTGTCTGAGGTTGAGAGTGCCATTTCCACCATCAAGCAATGCCTTGGGGAACTCCCGTTCTACACTGTCTCTGAGGAAGGGGAGTCAGCTGATTCCTCCAAGCCTGCACAGCCGGTGGTGAATTCTGTCACCGTGTCTTCGAGGAGGCCTGTTGTTCTTGCAGATGGCACTTATGCCACGCAGAGTGCTGCCACTGAAACTGCTGTTTCAGCCCCGGCTGCTGCCCTTGGATCATTGTCTTCCACACAGAATCTCAGATCTCTCATTCTGTCTGGTGATTTCTTCTTGGCTGCTGTTGTCGCCTGTACTCTGACCAAACTTGTGCTGAGGCTGGAGGAGGTTCAGCCATCAAAGGTTGAAGCAAACAAGGCTTGTACTGGGGCCTTGTTGATCATGGTGTCCATTCTGCAGCTGGGCCAGTCCTCTTACCTTCCCCAACCTATTGACAATGATTCATACGATAGGATTATTCTCTGTGTGAGGTTACTTTGTAATACTGGCGATGATGTGAGGAAAGTCTGGCTGCAGTCATGCCGTGAGAGCTTTGCCAACATGCTTGCTGAGAAGCAATTTAGGGAGACTGAAGAGATGAAGGCTAAGGCTCAGATATCTCATGCCCAGCCAGATGATCTTATTGATTTCTACCACCTGAAGAGCAGAAGGGTGAGTGTTAATTACTTTCTGTCCTTTTTTGTTTTGCTTTTACTCTATGGGAACTCCGTATTTCATTATCTGTCTAATATGGGTTTTGATAATTAGCTTACAAGCATTTACATTCCAAAAAAACCCAGCAATTTGCCTGACTTCATGCATTGATATTTGCCAATTTAGCACAGTCATGTACTTATTTGTTTGCACTGAGTGAATTATTGTCTATTCTTGGTTCAATGGTTCATATAATAATCTATGTTTTTAAGGCGTCGCCTAGGCGACGCCTAGGCGTCGCTTTGCCGTCAGGGCGCAAAAATATTCAGGGCGTCCCAGTCGCCTTACCAGGAAAGCGGCAAACGCAAGGGAGGGAGGGAGAAGAGAGCAAAAATGGGACGGGAACTGGTTAGGGAGGCCAAGAAGCTGCCCCTCCTGCTCTTCCTGCTGGCTCCCGCGGCTCTGGATGGCTCAGAGCTCCCTCCGATTACTTGGTTGCAGCAGATCTTGGAGGAGGTGCGGGAGTCGATCTGAAAGGGCAGAAGGAGGAGGGGCCGGCGGGGAGGAGTTGCAGGTTTGGGGAGCCGCTGGAGCATCTCGCACGAGGTAGATGGGAGCTAGCACAGGCGACGGCGCGAGGGAGAGAGAGAGAGAGAGAGAGAGAGAGAGAGAGAGAGAGAGAGCGAGAGGCGCACGGCGCTGGCGGCTGGCTGGGAGAGCCATCGGGAGAAGAAGATGGCTGTGTAGGTCAACTTGTGGGCTGTTGAAGGGTTATTGGACTGGTGGGCTGGGCCTTCTTTCCCTTGTAGCTCTTTTCTTTTTCCTTTTTCTTTTCTTTTTCTCCAGAATGAACGTATAGGCTGTTTATGGCTGTTTATCAAATGGGTATGGCGTCGCCTCACCTCGCCTTATGCTCGCCTAGGCGTCGCCTAGGCGACTGGAGGGGGGTGTGAAACGCCACGCCTCGCCTTACCGCCTTAAAAACATAGATAATAATTTTGCAGCACATTGATTATGTTATTTTGTTGAATTGGAGAAGGCATCTGTATCTCAATACGCAACTACTTGTATTTTTTAACCCATCGTATATATGAAATTGTTTGAATTGCGAATGTTAATACTTTCTCCTAAACCTGACTGTTTCTTGTATTAGGATAGGAAGCCACTATCATGAATTAAAATGTTGCGCTTGATCTATTTTCCCTATCCAGGCTTATGTTGAAAAAAAAAATTTAGTCTTCGTTTGGTCTAAGGAATGATAAAATGTCTATATTTTAATTGGATTTTCTAGAAACAGAAAAGAATCAATACTTGTGGTACTTCTTGTGATCCTTACCCTGTCAAAAGTTGACATTCGTTCATGTTCAAATACTTGGACTAAGTAGTTCATTGGTTTCATATATTTGTTATAGGGTAGCCATAATCTTTTCTTGCTTGCTAGTTTTCTGTTTTGTATTTCTTTCTTCCACTGTTAACAAGTTGGCATTTTCTCTCAGGGAATGAGTCAACTTGAGTTGGAAGATGCGGTTCAAGATGATTTGAAAGCCGCAACCGGTCAATTTACGAAGGATGCAGATGACACGAATAAATTGAACCGCATTCTTCAATTAACTGGGTTCAGTGATCCTGTCTATGCCGAAGCATTTGTAACTGTTCATCATTATGATATTGTACTTGATGTCACAGTCATAAACCGGACAAAAGAAACACTCCAGAACTTGTGCTTGGAGTTGGCAACCATGGGTGACCTCAAACTTGTTGACCGCCCCCAGAACTACACATTGGCTCCTGAGTCAAGCAAGCAAATTCGGGCCAACATTAAAGTTTCATCGACAGAGACTGGAGTCATATTTGGTAACATAGTCTATGAAACTTCAAATGTAATGGAACGATCAGTGGTGGTCCTCAACGATATCCACATAGATATCATGGATTACATATCACCTGCTACATGTGCTGATGTCACTTTCCGAAACATGTGGGCAGAATTTGAGTGGGAAAACAAGGTAATATTACTTATTCTGTAAGATGTTCTCTTACAACAAGTACAGACAGTATGCGCATTTCGTCACAATCTGGTTGCGACCCATGCTGAAATGATGCCATATTTATTTTTTGCCATAAATCAGTGAAACTCCTCTACATATGATTAATATGTCTGTTTTTAAAATTACTACCATACAGCACAAGTATATTCTTGGTGCCAAGTATGTACATGGCCATTTCAAATAAACAGATATTTGCCTGGTAACAACTTTTGTAGGTATTTGAATTTTGGGGCATAGGGCTTGTCCATAATCCAAATCATCCATAGCCATATAGGTTCTTACTTGTGGTATATTCTTCTGTTTACCTTTGTGTATTGGCTTTCCCTAGTTATTAAGGCTGGTGAATGATGATTAGAAACAGTTGACAAGGAACAATACATGCAGATAGTCAGATCATAACCATCTAATTTGTTTACTCAGTTGCTATTTTGACCATAGTTTCTTTGTTCATCAGGTGGCAGTGAACACTGTGATTCAGGATGAAAAGGAATTCCTTAACCATGTTATCAAGTCAACAAACATGAAGTGCCTAACACCACCGTAAGTTCGACAAATCACCTTGCACATTGATCTGCAAACTAGAAATATACATGCTTTTAAATTCTAATGTTAGAAGTATTATATTTAGTGTCATTAGTCATTCAGACCTGTATAGAGCTCAAAGACACAAACCCATTGTACGCAACAGTAGAAACATGGGTGTAAATCATGTCCTTTTATTGTTTCTGTATACAGACAAACTAGAATAATTGATATTTGCTAGCATTGACGATTCAGCTTACAGGATTGATGTATTTAGGCCAATATAAAAATTTTGTTTACTTTGCTGCAAGGTAAGTGGGATGTGTACTCAAGTTGTACATTAGAAAGGTCATATATAAAGTAAATTAGTGTACTATGATTTTGGTGATCTTTTGAACATATAGTACCCTATCCTGGCGCTCGATACCCAAATCCTGGCACATAGGTAACAGTCTACACATATAGTACCCTATCCTGGCACTCGATACCCAAGAACTATCATTTTGGTGATCTGTGCCTGCATGGTACTTAATTTGTTAGAGCTAAACATACTGTATTACTCTGTTTTTCTTGTCTCTTATAATACCTTTCTTGTCCTAACAACAAGAAAATACAAATGGAGGGAGTAATTCTTCTGCGTTTAATAATTTTTGAGTGTTGGGGATGCATGGACTTTGAACATGTCACAATATTACTCTTAACGTTCCACGTTTTTTTCTATTAATAATGTTTCTGCTTCTGTGGCAACCTGACATCAGATCTGCGCTTGACGGAGAGTGTGGGTTCCTTGCTGCAAATCTTTACGCCAAGAGTGTGTTTGGTGAGGATGCTTTGGTGAACATCAGCGTTGAGAAGCAGGCTGACGGCAAGTTGAGCGGCTACATCAGAATAAGGAGCAAGACTCAAGGAATTGCGCTCAGCCTAGGAGACAAGATTACCCTGAAACAAAAGGGAGGCAGCAGCTAGCTGAGCTGAGTCTGACCACCGCCACACGTATATCAACCCCATTACCATAAAAGGCCCAACTTGAATTCAATTTTTGTTACCTTCCCACCGATTTTCATGGGTTGACAATTGTTACCAATGTGTTGTAGTCGTTATGACAGTTGGTGGTGGAGATTTTCATCCTGCATGAACAGGATTGTGTAGCTTACAAAACCAAAATATCTGCTCTATGTTTTATGGTGTTCATCTTTTGCTATACTTATACCCCTGTGTACTGACACTATGATTCTTGTTAGTGATCTTGATGTCTTGCATGATCGAACGTTATGTTTCAAATAATAATGATATATATATATTTTTTCTGTGCAAGTACTGGACCGCAGACAGTGATGGGAACTTGCGGCTGCTTGTATGATGTTTAAATGTGTCAAACGTACATTATCTCTTGACATGTTTTTATTCCCGTAACTTAATTATTGAAAGCTGTAGCAAACAGGAAACACTTATTGAGAGAAATATGGTGCGTGATAGTTTAAAAATTATATTGTGAATTATACATTCCAACATATATAAACTGCTGGACCACTTCTTCAGTTTCCTCTAAGATACCCATCCCTGATCCCTTGCAGCTTGGCTGCCACCTCCTGCATGCTGATGCGCTCGTTGGGGGAAGTCTTCGTGCAGCAGAATGCAACGCCCAGCACAGACAGCAGAATCTGTGCTTCACTACCCTTGATGGCCGTTGGAATCTCATCGCTGAGGTTCAGATCTTGCAGCAGCTGTGGGTCAACAATCTGCAGCACATTATCAGGGAAGTTGATCTCTGCAAACTTCGCAATGCTTATTCCATCCTTGAACATGTCATCCGTTGGCCTCCTTCGGATGAATACTTCGAGGAGAACAACTCCAAAGCTGTAAACATCTGAGGCAGTTGAGACCTGACCACCGCATGCGCATTCTGTAATTTGCATTCAGGAAGGGTTTTGTTAAACATAAATATAGCAATTATGGTTTGGATCCTTGCAAAGTTACTTATTAAAAACAGAAAACAGTGAAAAACAGACAGTACCTGGAGCAATATATCCAATGGTTCCCTTGATGGCAACTGAAGAAGTAGAATTTGAATCAGCAAAAGATGAAGCCGTGGAATCAAATTTGAACCTTGCTAGCCCAAAGTCCCCAACATGAGCTACCATATCATTGTCCAGAAGTATGTTGCTAGGTTTCAGATCACAATGAACAATGGTTCCTTGGTGGTTATGGTGTAGGTAAGCCAATGCGTCTGCTACATCCACTACAATGCATAACCTTTGCGCCACTGAAATATAGTTAACATATGAAGAGTCTTCACTGTTTCGAGTCGAGTACAACAAGTTATGCAAGTCTCCTCGTGCCATGAACTCATATACTAGGGCTTTGAAATCATTTCCATTTGAGTCCATAGTTGAGCATGCAGTCAGGATGGGAACTAGATTACGGTGCCGCACATTTCTCAAAGCATTACACTCTGCAATAAAGCTCTTTTGTGCTCCTCTTGTCTCAAGACTGAAGACTTTGATGGCGACCACATTTCCATCTTGAAACAATCTTCCTTGATAAACAGAACCATATCTTCCCTGACCAATTTGGTTGGATGTTGAGAAGCCCTCTGTGGCCCGGACAAGATCACTATAAGAAATTTTAGGAATCTTTTTTCCAAACATGGGTGAAGGGATAGATTGTGTTGTCTGCTTTCGCCTATGGAACAGCAACAAAACAGAAATGACCACAACAAGTGATGCTGCAATTGCTACTGGGATCACTATTTTTAGTACAATCGATAGCTTGTGCTTCGATGAATACAGAGGCATGACCGGACAAGAGGGTAGCTGTAACTCCGATGGCCCACCACAGATGTCCTTATTTCCATCAATCTTCAGAGCAGTTGCATTTTTGAAGATCCCTTTTGTCGGTATCTCCCCATTAAGATTGTTGAATGACAAATCTAGTTGCTCAAGAAGTTGTAGATTTCCAAGAGAGACTGGTATCGACCCAGATATGTTATTGTGAGACAAGTTGAGAGATCTTAGAGTCCTTATGTTGCCAAGTGAAACAGGGATGCTTCCGCTCAAAGCATTGCCGTCAAGCTCGATGTCTTCCAAGCTCTCGCAATTACCTAATGTGCTAGGGATTTCACCTGACAGATTATTTGATGACAGTTGCAAATACGTGAGTTGTTTGGCATTGCCAATGTCGGGATGGATTGTCCCGTCTATGCTGTTGGCATATAAACTAATCTGCGCAATCGTTGGAACTCTGAAAAGTTCCTTTGGTATGCTGCCCTGAAGACTGTTGTTGGAAACATTCAGCACTTGAAGGATTGGAAGAGTTCCAAAGCTAGGCGGTATTTGGCCAACCAACTGGTTTGAATCAAGGTAAAGCTCTCCCAGTTGAGACAAATTTGAAAAGGATGATGGAATTGTCCCGGTGAAGAAATTGCTGCCTAATGATACCTTTTGTAGATTTTGAAGAGCCCCAAGCCATTCAGGAAGTGCACCAGAAAATTGATTCATGGCCAAAGATACAATGAATAGGTTCCGAAGGTTTGCGATACCGGGAGGAAATTCCCCAGTCAATTGGTTTTCTGCCATGTAAAGATACTGGAGCTGATTGGTAAGGTTTCCTAGTGAAGATGGTACATGCCCTCGTAGACGGTTCCCAGTTACTGAAAAATCGATCAGCTCAGTGCAGTTGGCCAAGCTGTCAAGAAACTCCCAGTCTTGCTTTTTCTCTGCTTCAAACTGATTATATTCAAGGTTCAGCATTTCCAGCTTGTTAAGTCTGCCGATTGTGCTCAGTACCACCCCACTGAAATTGTTCCTAGATATCTCAATGTAGTACAGATTGGAAGCGTTTGTCAGTGAAGGTGGGATAGGACCATGAAAGAAGTTTACTGGCAACTCGAGCAGCAGGAGATTGCGCAGCGTGCTACCGAGATCCGGTGGCACCTCTCCTCTCAGCTCATTGAGACCAAGGCTGAGATCAGTGAGAGCTGAAAGATTCATGATGGCCTGTGGAAACCTGCCTGACAACTGGTTGGCACCCATGTACAGCTGCTGCATATTAGATAGTTTGGCAAACTCACCTGGGATATTTCCCACGAAATTGTTGTATGCACAGCTGATCACAGAAAGTGTTGTGATGTTGGAGAGAGATGCAGGGATAGTTCCACTGAGATTGTTAACTGAAATCTGCAGCTGGTGAAGGCCAGGGGGCAGCTCTGAAGGGAACTGCCCAACAAAACTGTTCCGGTGCAGCCACAGCACTCTGAGGCTTGAACAGTTTGCGAAACTCGGTATCCTCCCCTGCAGCGTGTTGTTGCTCAGGTAGAGGAACTGGAGATACTGCAGGTGGCCAAGGGATGGAGGGATTTCTCCGGTGAACCGGTTCGTCGCAAGGGAGAGGTTTCTCAGGAATGTTAGATTTCCAAGTGAAGGAGAGATTTGCCCGACCAGTCCTTGCTTTTCGAGGCGGATGGAGACGACACGGCGCGGGGTGTTTGTTGTGCAGAGGACGCCTTCCCAGCTGCAGAAGTGGGTGCTGCCGTTCCATGATCCCAAGGCTTGCTGCGGATCAAGAGCGATGGCCTTCTTGAAGTCAAGAAGTGACAGCCGGTCTGTTTCGTTTCCTGATGCAGAGTTGCAGGTGTGCAGCTTGCTGCAAGCCATAGCCATGAGCAGCAGCAGAAACTGTACTGTTGCGGTAGCCTTCATGGTGACGCGCTCCTAAATTTGGTCAAATTGAGTTCTGGGTTTCTACTACGTGCATCCATGGACAAGAGCAGATGAAAAATTTCAGACAGGTTGAAATGTAAGCTGGCATTACATTATCAAAGCTTGACCGGCAGTTTTCATTCAGATGACAGTTTGTGAACGCAAGTGAAGGTTGAAGAGGGGAAATGCTTACAGTTCTGTGATCAGTGGAGGAGCAGCCGGCGGCGCGTACCAGAGTGTAGACGATCGGCCGGCGAGCTGGCAGCTGGAAGAGCGCCGGAGGACAGGCAGCTGGTGTGGAGATCACCAGAAACAGTGTGTCTCGGCCTGTCGGCCAGTGAGCTTCCAGTTACAGGCACGCCTGCCTGCCTAATTGGTGCCTGTGTGAGTGAGTGATGGAGAGACTCAACTAAGTCTAAGTGCTCTTCGTTTTTTTTGGAATTCTTGCGGCTGGATGATGCAGACTGCCGGCTGGTCAAAGCCTTCGGCGCAACGGAAGAAAACATATCTTCGCTGCGACCACATCTTCTGCTGTGACAGTCGTTCCGTACTAAATTCTATGTTTCTGACGATGACAGGAAGATCTTCTAACTTCACGCAGGCCTGCAGTTCTCCACAGGCTTATTGATTCCTTTCGAAATCACCAAAGAGTCGATAAAGCTTTGACTTCTCACGATCTTTAGTGAACTCTTGTTGCCTCCATCAATGATACCCGATTAAAAAAAAAGATAAAAAAACCAATTCATGGCAGCTTTGCGTGACCAGACCTTACAAAATAAGATGTGCAAGATGACACGATGTGAACACAGGGCTTTCAGTGAGGTGAACATCCACATGCTGAGGTTTCTCAAGCATTTCGGTGAAGTGGACCGGCGTACGGTGAGGGCAGCCGTGGTGAGGTACCAGCCTGCGACGATGCAGTGATACGCGCGACTGGTCGGCCGGCCGGCAGATCAAAGTCTTCAGCTAGCCGAAAGAAAAGGGTATGAAGTCTTCGCGTTGACTCGATCTCCGTTAGTTTTTTTTTTTTTTGAGCACATCGATCTCCGTTAGTTATGTCATGCTTAGCCGTATCATACTAACAAATTCTAATTTATGTTACGGATGCTGATAGGCTACAGGTTGGCGACTTATCGGCACAAACCAGTGTTGACTTCTTGTGCCCTTCGATGGACTCCTCCCTTGTCATCGCTGTGGATTGAATATTGAAATGTATTCCTGTTTCTAAAGGTTAATCTAGCAACCTGACAATCAAAGAAAAGATGTTGAATACTTTCGTTAAACTTCTCTTCTATCATCTTTTTGCTAGATTATCCTTGGTAAGAACAATGCTTTTAATCAGGTACCACATAAAGATTTTAATTTTCAATAGCAATTTCAATTTCCACAGGATATGGTTATGGGAAACAACGTCCGGTACGACAAGCGTACTATACATAGAATGTACCGTGAATTTTCCGTCTTGTTGCAACATCCATCTAAATGTATCCTTTTGATCTGATAGTTGGGTATGCATAACTTTAGCTACAAGCTGATACCAAACTAATAAGTTATTCCCAACTAACGATCTTCTAAAGGCCACATTCAAAGGGTCCGACTGAAATACTGTTGCAACCATTGCACTTTTCTTCCTAACTATATTATCTAAACCTTCGGGATGCTTCTGCTGAAAAATTATGGCCCAGATTGATTTCTTCAAACTTTCACATCATCCAATGTGCTGGGGTATCTGGTTAACTAGGAACAATTGGTTTTTTTTACTTGCGAATTACACAGTACAACTCAAACACTCACAATGCACGCACACTTACCCCTATGAACGTACATACGTAAATCCTACCTTTATGAGCATCTTCGAAGACTGAGCCGGCAAATTCTCAAGATTGACGAAGTCATCACTGGCGCCTCGCAGTCGACGGCTACGTCGCCTAGCACTGAAAGCGCAACGCCATTAAATCCTGAAAATTCGCTCCCACCGGGAGTCGAACCCAAGACCTGAGGTGCTACTGAGGCTCTTGTAACCATTAGCTACAAGCCCTTTCGCTGAACAATTGGCTTTTCAGCAACACTGATCCAAAAGTTCGAAAATTGCATACAATTGTTTATCAAGGAACTTGCAATGGTTGTCCATAGAGCAAGAGAGAAGAATGTACACCATGGGAAACAATGGATAGAGGCATGACCATAAAGCCCCTGTTGTCCTGTTCTGTTTTTTTTGTCTCTCCTTTTATTTTATACTTTACACTCTGGAATCCAACTTTGACCATCCTACATGAGCCTAGTTAATCTATATTTTGCTATAGTGATGTTACAGTATCATCGTCTAATCACGGGTTAATTACCTTCATTAGATTCGTCTCGCGAATTAGTCTAAGAATTCTGCGATTAATTTTGTAATTAGACTTTATCTAATATTTTTAAATAACAAGATTCTCTTTGATGTGACAGGTCTAAATTTAAACATAGAGAAAACAAGCATAAGCTAAACCTTGCCGACTACCAGGACACGTAATTGTCGTCTGCTCCAACCAAAGACAGAGGATCCCCTAGCCGTCCAGTCCTGTCCCATCAGGATCCATCACCTCCGCTTGCCTGCGATGGCGATCGGTACAAAGCGCCACCGTTTGCCCGCCAAAAACTCCGACGCTTTTAGCACAAAATCAATTAGGATTAGCAGCAAGGAAAGCGATAGTCTCAACTTAGCGGAGCGGAGACGATCGCAATGGGAGCCGATCAACGGGATTAGGCTGCATATGACTTTTTCCCTTTTTATATACTGATTACTTCATCTTGCTGCTCCTCTCTTTTTATTTATTTACATTTTTCTTTGATCTGTTATGACAAAACTTTATTCTCTCTGCTTTTTCCCTCCCTTGTAGAAAGCTGTGAGCACTGATTTTTTTTTTTGAAAGGAAACTGTGGGGGAGATCCCCACAAAATTTTCATTAAGAAAACAGTTCAACAGGTTCCAGAGAACTCTTACCATACAAAGAAGTAAAAAGAAAGGAAAGAAAAGAAAGAAAGAAAACTAGACTGAGCTAAAAGGATGCAGGGAGCTGAAAAAGACAGGCAGCAAAGTACAATTATAAGTGATCAAACCAATCCAGCAAATCGTGCCGATCTTGCTGAGAAAATTTGATGGAATTATAACTGAGCACTGATTTTTGCCCTCATTTTCTTTAGGTTTCTGATGCCTTGTGTGAATCGGTTCGTCTAAAGATTTCCATGACATTTTTCTTTGTTCTATTTGTTCTTTAATTCAATCTAACACCTCCTCTTTGCTTGATCCCTTTTACCTTTACTTTATCTCTTATAAAAGACTCTGTATTCCTTGCTTGTGGCATCATTGCCTCGGAAAATGACATGTCGAGCTGTGTAAATTGGAATACATTCTTTGCTTGTCCATGCACCCAGCTTTAAAAAAGAAAAAAAGGCATATCCCAGTAGCTATTGCTTGTGTGCATATAGTTCCTACAAAAGCGTGGCAGTTATGTTTGTTGCGTCATTCAGCTCGCAGGCCTGTTCTATTTTTTCAGTCTCTCAAGGCTATCTCTTCATACCGACAGCCTCCTCATCCCAAACCAGGTACCATTTCAGTGAAGAATTTTTTAAGTTATTACATCGTGAAACCTGAATAACATTCTAGCAAGAGTAATTGGTTTTTCTGACTCATCAGTGAGATTGATATAGAGGTTTTCTATGCAGTGCTTCTGTATTGTGGACATAGTTATAACAAATTGTATAGTTATGATTATGTATTAGACCATGGGAAAAGCTTTATGGCTTCATCAGAGTCATCTGAACCCCATGACTTCTGCTAAGTCCACTACGATTCCTTATTAGGAATAGCAAATCCATCATTTGAATTGATAGCAGAGCTAATACTCTTTAGCTTCGCCGATGAATAGACTATAAGCTGAGTGACAACCAGGGCCGGTCCTGAGATTTTGGGGTCGTCCAATGCATGCGCGTAGGGGGGGGGGGGGGGGGGGGGGCGGGGTTGCTGACCGCTCTTCTTGTTGAGATTCAAGAAGTCACTATAGTCGCCTCATTGTCGACGGGAAAGTCGCCTACCATTATTAAAAAGTAATTAGCTGTAAATGCAATATTTGTGTGCAATTTTAGACTTAAACCCGATTAGGTTGGTTCCACCACAACAAACACTTAACCAGCTAAGCTACGCTCAATTTGATCCTATCACCTGATACAATGTCTCGACTATGTATCTTTTGATTTTCTTGCAGATTAGGATCATCATGTGTGCAGGCTCTTGATTTATAGATGTATGCAGCAAGCCAGCAACTATGGATTTATCTTTCGATATGGCTTAATTTCTGATTTTTCACAAGGTATGGATTAGTCAGCAACATGATGAGATCTCTTTTTCAAAAGATTTGAATTCATATTTAAGGAAATCTAAATTAAGAAACAAGAATTTAAATCAGTAATATATACAGGCTTACCTACTATATTCAAATAGTAAAATCTAGCTATTAGGAATCTTTTTTTCTGCCTATTGACGTTTTCGTGGAGGAGAGTCAGAAATTCAGTACTATTGGCATTCTCGATGCAGAAACAGGTATATGAAAAGGTACCCACACAGGCAAATATGACATCACAGTAACTCCATAGATAGCTTAATCGTCTTGGGGAAGGTAACAAACAATGCTCAGAAAGAAACTATTACAGAAAGAGTAAAAATATAGCATGCTTATTTATTTTTATTCTAAATGGAGTGCAGGGCTTTTTTTGATTGTTTGGATCTGGTGACACATTTGCCAGTTCCGGTGTTTTCCGATTGGCTTCATTGTGCTATCACAAGATATTTGAAGGTATGTTCCTTAGCTTGCAAGTTGGTACAAAAAAGAATACTGTAGTATATTTCAAAGCATGTACATACGAGTTCCCAACTTTGTATAAAGCCCAGTCTGAAACTCGGATAAAGATTCGGAGATGTCATTTGGTACGACGCTCAGTCCAGTAGCCAGCTACAAGACTCGGTTCGTTTTCTTCAACCATATTGCATTTGGCTAGTGTTGGGCCCAGAAGACAGGACCCCAGCAAGCACAGTTCCGTTTTCAGTTAACCTTTCGACTTTTAATTTAGATGTACAAGTGGTGAAGGCTTTGCAATACGTATTATCTATTTCCAAAAAAATTCAGG
Source organism: Eragrostis nindensis (assembly GCA_012490785.1). NCBI lineage: Eukaryota > Viridiplantae > Streptophyta > Magnoliopsida > Poales > Poaceae > Eragrostis > Eragrostis nindensis. The sequence continues at coordinate 127,496 of JAAXCT010000798.1, forward strand.
TCAAGCACAATTGTGAGAATACAAAATTATAATACACATTTAGGTAAAATACTCCAACAAGTAACATTCGATGAACTACACGGATTTGATGCTCATGGCCTTGCCGTCTTACACTACCTTTAGTGATGTTTTAGCATTTCAGCAGTAGCGGGCATAAAAAATTATGCCCCACCACGGCTATGTCGGAAAGTTGTGACCCAATAGAAACGCCTCGCTAGTGACAGCATAGGCGGAGCCACATGGTAGGCACAGAGCAAAAAAAAAAAGAAATATTCAATGGTGTTGATCTTCTATTCACCATATATGTGTTAAGGGTATAGTGTCCTAAAAGGACTCTAGTACTATAGACTCATAATAGGACAAACTCTAACCTAGCTCTGATACCATGTTATAAATAGCACTTGTATTATAATGTAGCCCTAAGAGGGCTATATATAAGTGTACATAAGAGAGTCCTAGAAGGACAAGAGTACAATGTGAAATAGTAAAAAGACTCTAGTACTATAGACTCCTAATAGGACACTATACCCTTAATAATATGCACCCACTTGAGTACCTAATTATGCACCTACAATGCGAAAAACACAAGCCTAAGCACCTTCAAAAGTTGTCTAGCACCACCCTTGCTTGAGCCCTAGCTCCGCCACTGAGTGACAGGACCAGATGACATCATCCAATCACTACTCCCTCCGTCCCATATTATAAGAGATCCAAGAATTCAAACTGAAAAACAGCAGCCAGGCGAGAATCTTCAGTGGATAATTAGGTACTCGCGGGACCAATCTGTGGTGGGGGTGGTGTTGCCATGGCCCATTGGCGCTGCGCTGCGGTGGTGCGGGATGTGGTCGAGGGTGGGGGGGAGAAGAGCAGTTGGCCGGAGATGCGGCTCGGGTTGGGAACGAGAGGCGAGGTTGTAGCCGGAGATGTGGCGGGGGCGGAGCAGTTGCAGGCGGCATGTGTAAGGATCGTGTGACCGAGAGGGGGGTGAATCGGTGCACTCTAGAATCGTTTTCTTTACACGACCATCCACTCAACTCCTAGCATGCAATTCTAGTGACACGACAAAGCACACTAAGAAGTATCCTTAACCTATACAGCTAGTGGATATAGATAACACAAGCACACAACACTAGCAACCTAGCACAAGATATAAAGCGGAAGACTTTTAGCTAGGCAAGTAAACTAGAGACAAGGCATCACGACAACTAAGCACACTAAATAGAGTTCTTAGAGCTACAAGATAGGCTACAACAAGCAAGCACACGGACAAGGCAACCAAGCAATTCTAGTGAGCAAGTAGGAACCAAATCAAGCTCACAAGCACGATGATCAACTACTCAAATACTACAAGCAAGCAATCATATAGAGCAAGATAAGTAAATGCTAGTAGTAAAGGATAAGGGATAGAAAGTGCTCATGATTTTTCCCGTGGTCTTGGAAGGATGGCGCTTTCCCCTACTCCACGTTAGGCCACTCCCGTCGGAGTCTCGACCCGTCCCTCCGCTCGATGGCGATCCCTCCTAGAGCACACTTCACTCCTCGAGTGAACTCGTGGGCACGTCCCGCTGGGCTCTCTCCCGGGTACTCCTCCAGAGGTAAGGCTCCGCACTTGATGCGTGCCAAAGGGCGCTCCACTAGTGATGCTTCTTTCACATCCTCAGTACTTGTTCTTCATCACATCCTCACTACCTTGTTCTTCATCACATGCTTGAGTTGATTCATACCAATATGTGCTAGCCTCCAATGCCATAACCAACCTAGAGATGACTTAGTGAAGAGACAAGTGCTAGGTGCAACAATGTTAGTCTCAAAATCAACAACATAGAGATTATTATGACGAAAACCATTGATAGTTAGACCCATAGCATCATTACGAAGAACCACACTATTAGCATCAAAGTTGCAAGAGAAACCAAGATCACATATTTGAGCAACGGATAGAAGATTGAAGTTTAGGGACTAAACAAGCAATACATTCGAGATAGAGAGGTCATTTGAGATATAGAGAGGTCATTTGAGATAGTCACCTTACCGAGACCTCTCACCTTGTGCTTGGAGTTGTCCCCGAATGTGACCTTGTCATGATCTTCATCATCATTCAAGTCGGTGAATATGGAAGGAGTCCCGGTCATGTGTTGAGTACAACCACTATCCAACACTCAATGCTTGCCACCAATCTTATAGTTCACCTTTGATGTAGCCATCAAGCAAAGAGAAGGGTTAGTATCATGAGAATCAATTGACATGTCATTTACCTCCTCCGTGCTCTTGATGTAGGCCATAGGAACTCTATTGAGATAGACCAAGTTTAAGTTGTCCAAAGCTTCCAACATTTCCTTGGTGACGCCATTGTCCCTCCATTCTCCCATATCATGTCCCAAGTGTTGGATATGATTCCTAAAAGGATAGGCTTGAAATCTTCCTACTTCATCACTTGCATTGAAATACTCTAGAATATTGTAGATTTGATATTAATAGGACAAGGCAATCAAGATAGCCTCCTTGAGAGACATCCTATCAATGTCTTCACCAATATCACTTAGGACATAGACCTTCCTATTGTGAGAAAGGAGAGAGAGCATTATTACAATTGCATATTCATCACTAACTTTGTTCTTCCCTTCGAAGGAGTTGACTCTTGCAAACAATATGAGAAGTCTCTTCCAACAATCTAGCCAAGTTTCTTCTCGCTTCTTGTAGAACTCATCATACATATCAAGGAGAAGATAGTGAGCTCCACCGGCAAGACCCGGTTCATACAAGTTGTAGTAGTCTTCATAGAGTGGAGGTAAGAGATCTCCATCCAGGGGATATTCCATGATAGGCTTTGGGTTGTCATCACTATCACTTGAATAGGCATCATCACAATAGTAGACGGGAACCCTATCACCGTCTTCTTCTTTCTCATCATCACTTGGAGTCTTGAATGTGTTTGTGAGCATGGAGCGAGTCCGCCTCCTAGTAATGATCTCAATGACCTCCTCAATGGAATAGGACTCAAGCTCAAAGCCCTCAAACTCAATGTGACCACCATACTTGTCCTTTGGTAAAGCATCAAGAAACCTTTTGAGACCTTCTTCCTTGGTGATGATCCATAGCTTGTTCTCATTTATTCTCTTGATAAGAGAATCCATCCGAGAGCAAACTCAACAAGATCTTCATTCGGCCCCATCGAGATATGGTCCAACTCATCACATAGCTTGATATATCTATCTTCTTGATCTCGAGTAGAAGACCCTTCACCAACTCGAGGTGATGATTGAGCTTGAGGTAGAGGTTGAGCATCAATTTGGTGATTGTCACTCGCTTGTGAGAAAGCCTTGCCCTTCTTGATATCTTCCTCAAGAGAAGAGAGAGTAGCAACCACCTCCTCAAAGGGCATGTTCACAAACTCATCCAATCGAGCAAATGTGCGAGAATACAAACCGTGAGGGTGGTAGAGGTCGAATAAGCCTCTTCACAACATGCTTGTGAGTGTAAATGCAATAGTCCCGAGTCATGAGTTTCCTAACAAGCATATACAAGTGAGAAGCAAAATTAGTGATATCCTCATTATCATCCAAAGCAAGCTCCTCATACTCATCAAGCACATCATAGTAGGACTTGTCACTAAGCACACAATTATAAGGCTAAATCAATGAAAAAGCAATGGAAGTGTTAGAAACATCATCACGAGTGGACTCCATTTTCCCACACACAATCCGGTCACGACTCAAGGCGGTAAAGCCCTAATAATGAGCACTTGGCTCTGATACCACTTGTAAGGATCGTGTGACCGAGAGGGGGGGTGAATCGGTGCACTCTAGAATCGTTTTCTTTACACGACCATCCACTCAACTCCTAACATGCAATTCTAGTGACACGACAAAGCACACTAAGAAGTATCCTTAACCTATATAGCTAGTGGATATAGATAACACAAGCACACAACACTAGCAACCTAGCACAAGATATAAAGCGGAAGACTTTTAGCTAGGCAAGTAAACTAGAGACAAGGCACCATGACAACTAAGCACACTAAGTAGAGTCCTTAGAGCTACAAGATAGGCTACAACAAGCAAGCACACGAACAAGGCAACCAAGCAATTCTAATGAAGCAAGTAGGAACCAAAGCAAGCTCACAAGCACGATGATCAACTACTCAAGTACTACAAGCAAGCAATCATATAGAGCAAGATAAGTAAATGCAAGTAGTAAAGGAGAAGGGATAGAAAGTGCTCATGATTTTTCCCGTTGTCTCGGAAGGATGGCGCCTTCCCCTACTCCACGTTGGGTCACTCCCGTCGGTGTCTCGATCCGTCCCTCCACTCGATGGCGATCCCTCTTAGAGCACACTTCACTCCCCGAGTGAAGTCGTGGGCACGTCCCGCCGGGCTCTCTCCCGGGTACTCCTCCGAGGTAAGGCTCCGCACTTGATGCGTGCCAAAGGGCGCTCCACTAGTGATGCTTCTTTCGCACGGGAAGCTCCAAGACCGTGTACAAACTTGTGCCGGCTTCCACAATCTCCTTGGACAGCTCACACCGATGTCTAACCGGTCTAGGCCTTGTCATAGACCAAGAGTAACAGCTCTAGATGACTCTCTCAAGCTCACACTAGCCTAGAGATCAAATGATGCAACTTGTTACTCTCCCAAGCACTAGGATCACTCCAAACCCTTCACAAGTGCTTCACTCTCTTCCTCTTGACTTCTTGGCCGCACCTCCCCTCTTTCCTGGGTCCAATAGCACCTCAAAAAGGCAACCAACCGACTATATATAGGCCACCAACCTCAAACTAGCCATTGTCCAAAAGTGCCAGTCTGCGTAGGGACCGTACCATTGACCGTATGGTCCGGTCTTCATCTGACTGGCATCCGGGGAGTGCTGTTCCACTTCTCATAACAGACCGTATGGTCCGGTCCCTAGGACCTACCGTCCGGTCTCCATCTCTTCCTCTGCCAACAGGAACCTTTCCTTCTCTGTTGCTTCTGCCTGTAAGACCGTACCATCCAGTCCTCTGACCGTACCGTCCGGTCAATGGTCCGGTCTTCATTTTTCCAGCAACCCGAGAAACATCTTCTCTGTATAGAATTCCCAAAGCAGACCATACCGTCCGGTCCCTAGGACCGTATCGTCCGGTCAATGGTCCGGTCTTCAATTCTCCAAAGACCCGAGAAACATCTTCTCTGTATAGAAACTGCCTGTAGACTGTATGGTCCGGTCTCCTTGACCGTACCGTCCGGTCTCTATCTCTTCTGCAGCTTCGATCTTCCTCTTGATCCTTCCTTCTAAACGTGATCTTCTTGGTTCCTTCACTCCTCTTCAGCCACCCTAGCCCCTGAGAGACTCACCATGCATCCAATGATCTCTACAACTAGTGTGCTCTAAGAGAAACACCTCAAACCCTCTTGATAGTCCGGTTTTTCCTATGGACTCAAGTAACATCTAATCAAGCAACACTCGCTTGGATCTAGCTTGTCCTTAGCCTTGATCCATTTCTTCTCCGCGACTCCATCAAGTCCGTTCTTGTGTCGATGAAGGCAACCAATCATCCTTGAACATGAAGTACATGATGATTAGTCACAAGCATGGTTCTCATCCAATCACCAAAACATTCATACCTTGGGGTTTCCCTAGCTCCAATGGTCATGAAGCGTATAGCATGGTCAGGTCTGAGGTGAGGTGCGGGAGTGGATGCGGTAGGTAGGGTGGAAGGGAGGAAGAATCTAGACAGTGGGTCCCACTTGACCTCTCCAAACCCTTATATTGTGGGACAACTCCAACTCCCTCTAAGCCCTTATATTATGGGACGGAGGGAGTATAACATTATAAAGCTCTATAGTGTCGGGCGAATAAGCGCGGTAGCGGCGGGCATTGGTCGCGCAGCTACCCGACTGCAGCTAGAAATCTGCGTTTTCGACGGCGGGCGGGGCGCCCGCGGCTGCAAAAACAATTGTAGCTAGCGACGATCGGTAATGTCGCCCGCTGCTACAAATAAACCAAAAAAAATGAAAAAAACTCCCTTCTCACAGGCTTTCGGGCCCATGGCGGGTTGCCGCTGCACCCGCCGCCCGTTGGGTCCCCGTCGCGCCGCCGTCGAAGTGCCTGTCAGAGGAGGAAGCCACGCCGTGCAGACATCTCCGCCGTCAAGCAGATCCACGCGCCAGATGCCTCTAGTGTCTGTGAAAATAGGTGAAAGGGTACCTTTCCCTCCGGCGCTGTTGCCTGTATATATAAGGTAGGAAAACGCTCCTACCATGGCGTACAACACAAGTTACAATTTAAACAAACTTTCTATCTCTAACCTAGAGATTAGATTACAACACGCAATTACAGCTGACCATAGCCATTACGTTAACAAGTCAAACTAGAGATAAACTCTATCTTCAACACTCCCCCTCAATCACACCTTTCCAAGGTTGAGATCGTGACAAAATTCTTCAAGTTTCTTCACAGGGAGAGCCTTAGTGAACCCATCAGCAATCTGATCACGAGTTGATACAAATCTGATCTCAAGCATCTTGTTAGCAACTCGTTCCCTTACAAAATGATAATCAATCTCAATATGCTTTGTCGTAGCATGAAAAATTGGATTAGCCGAAAGATAAGTAGCACCCAAATTATCACGCCATAAACATGGAACTCTAGGCTGTGGTATTCCCAATTCTCTAAAACACTTTGTAACCAAATTATTTCAGCAGTAGCATTAGCAAGAGATTTGTATTCTGCCTCTGTACTTGACTGGGATACTGTTGCTTGCTTCCTAGCACTCCAAGGAATCAGATTAGACCCTAGAAAAACAGCAAAGCCTCCCGTTGATCTTCTATCATCAACACAACCTGCCCAATCAGCATCTGAAAAAGCACTAACCCGAACAGAGGAACTCTTTTGCAATTTAATTCCAAAATCCAAAGTACCTTGCAAGTATCTTAAAATCCTCTTAACTGCTGACCAATGTACAATAGTAGGAGTATGTAAAAACTGACAAACCTTATTTACCGAGAAGGAGATATCAGGTCTTGTCAATGTTAAATGCTGTAAAGCTCCTACTATACTTCTGTACTTGGTTGCATCTTCACTTCCCAATGGATCACCTTGAGTTACTGAAAGCTTCTCTATATAACACATAGGTGTATTCATAGGCTTGCACTTCTTCATACCAACACGTGCTAAAAGATTAAGTGTATATTTCTCTTGAGTTAACAATATCCCTTCATCACACTTTCTAACTTCAATTCCCAAGAAATAATGCAAGTCTCCAAGATCCTTTAATGCAAAGTCAGATCTTAGATCCTTGAGAAGAGCATCAACAGCATCCTGAGATGAACTTACCACAATTATATCTATCAACATAAATAAGAAGAAATATTGTCACTCCATTCTTTTTATATATAAATAGAGAAGTGTCAGCCTTAGAAAACTCAAAACCAAGCTTTCTCAATTTTGTACTCAACCTAAAGTACCACGCTCTTGGAGCTTGTTTTAATCCATATAGTGCCTTATCCAATCTGGACACATAATTTGGATGTAAAGCATCCTCATACCGAGGTGGTTGCATCATATATACCCTCCAGAACGCCATGAAGAAACGCATTCTGAACATCAAGCTGTCGAAGACACCAATAGATAGTACAAGTCGAATAGTAGCTGATTTCACAACTGGACTAAAAGTATCCTCATAGTATGTGCCATACCGTTGTTTGAATCCTTTTGCTACTAACTGAGCTTTGTACCTGTCAATTGTCCCATCTGCTTTTCTTTTCACCTTGTGCACCCATTTACAATCCACAATATTGGATGCATTCTTTGCTGGTACCAAACGCCATGTACAATTCTTCATCAGGGCACCATATTCTTCATCCATTGCTTGACACCATTTGGGATCTTCAAATGCTTCTTGAAAAGTTTCTAGTTCACCTGTGGAGCACAAATTGCCATAACGGATATAGTCAGACCCAAAATCTTTAGGCCGTCGAATATTATTTTGAAGTCGAGTGCGCGGAGCTTGTTGCTGTCGTGGAGATGGTTCATCAGAAACCGGTGAACCAGCACTTGATGGAGCGCTCGGTGGAGCAGGAGATCCTGGAGCCTCTGGTGTGGCCACAACGGGTGACGCAGTGTAACACCCCAGCCCAGAGTACGGCTCCAGGCCCATACGCCTACAGTGCGGGCCCCACCTCACAGTAGCAACTCTTACGCTTTCGTCCTCGCTTCGCGTAAAAGGGTTAACCCGGTTACTACTGCACGCTGGACTGGGTATTTAAGTTGGTCATGCTCTCTCTCAACTTTCAATGTGGGACTAAACCCATGCACACTAGCACTACATGCCTAGTTGCGTTTTGGGCCGAATCTATTTGGGCCGGGCTTTCACAGCCTCCCCCCCTTAGAACTCGACGTCCCCGTCGAGCAGCGGACCAATTTACCCCAAGGGGACAGATGTACAGGATCGCCTCTCTTGGCCACGTCCGTACGTCCAGTACTGGCATACATCCTGTACGTCCAGTTAGCAGCGTACGTACCATGCCGTGTCCCAGTCACGTCGGGCACACGCGCAATGCATGCACACCTGCGTCCCTGCGCCCGTACGGCGACCGTACCCTTCTCAACTGGTCCGTACGCGCCCGTGAAACCGCGAGAGTTGGCTCTGATACCATCTGTAACACCCCAGCCCAGAGTACGGCTCCAGGCCCATACGCCTACAGTGCGGGCCCCACCTCACAGTAGCAACTCTTACGCTTTCGTCCTCGCTTCGCGTAAAAGGGTTAACCCGGTTACTACTGCACGCTGGACTGGGTATTTAAGTTGGTCATGCTCTCTCTCAACTTTCAATGTGGGACTAAACCCATGCACACTAGCACTACATGCCTAGTTGCATTTTGGGCCGAATCTATTTGGGCCGGGCTTTCACACGCAGGTTCGGCTTCACCGGGCGCAGAAGATCCCACGCCGGGGACAGAGCTGTCGGCCACTGGCGCGACAGTCGGCAGGGACGAGCCAGCTACCGTACCCGACCGAACGGGCGTCCGAGGTACTGCGGCCGAGGAAGATCCGTGCGCAGGATCCAATACCGCATCTTCCTCGGGATCCGACCTTGGATTCGCCGCATGTATATCCTGCAGATTTTCATGATCCTGTACATCATCTTGACAAACATCATTAGTGGTCATTGGTATAGGATCAAAACCTACAGTTCTACTCCCATGAGGTAACAAAGTTGGATGAAGGAGGTTAATCTCAGACCGAAGAAGAGCACCAGCATTAGCATGCAATTCTGGAAAGGGAAAGACCGTTTCATCGAAAATTACATCGCGGGAAATATAAACTCTGCTTGTAGAGATATCAAGGCACTTATCCCCTTTATGCATGCTTCTATATCCAAGAAAGGAACAACGTTTAGAGCAGAAGGCGAGTTTACGATCATTGTAAGGTCTGAGATTGGGCCAACAAGCACATCTAAAAACTCTAAGAAAAGTGTAATATGGCTTTTTATCAAAGAGTTTTTCAATGGGAGTTAGATAATCAAGAACACGGGTAGGCAATCGATTAATGAGAAAAGTGGCTGTAGTGAAAGCTTCATCCCAAAATTTAAGAGGCATGGAAGCATGTGCTAGTAAAGCAAGACCTAGCTCAACAATATGGGCGATGTTTCCTTTCAGCAGCCCCGTTCTGCTGATGTGTGGGAGGACAAGAGACTAAATGAGCTATGACAATGTTATTAAAAACGGAATTAAGCTTTTCATACTCGCCACCCCAATCGGTTTGCATTGCTATTCAATTGAAAAGACGCACAACATGTTGCTGAAAAATGTGAAAGTACTTAAACACTTTAGATTTGTGTTTGAGGAGATAGATCCAAGTAAATTTGCTGAAGTCATCAATAAAACTTACATAATAATTGTACCTTCCTACAGAGCTTGGGGCGGAGCCCCATACATATGAAAACACAAGCTCTAAAGGAGCTTTAGACACACTAACTGACCGAGGGAAGGGAAGTTGGTGACTCTTTGCTTGTTGACATGCATCACACACCACTTATTTATTGGAATCACTAATGGAAGGTAGATTATTACTCCTAATAACTCGATGGACAGTATCAAAAGAGGGATGACCCAGACGACCGTGCCATCTAGCCACACTAGGCTTGGTGACACTCAAAACACACTTTGATTTTGACGACGACAGCTCCAAGCTAGGAAGGGGATAGAGACCGCCTCTTCATCTGCCGCGAAGAGGAGTTTTCCTCGTTGCTCGATCCTTAATCAAGAAAAAGTGAGGATGATATTCAACAGAAACGTCATTATCGGAAGTAAGATGATGAATAGAAGATGAATATCTTTCATGGGAGAAGAAACAATAGTATGACCTATATGCTCAATGACCATACCTGTACCATTGGCGGTCTTCACTTGATCTCCTCCACGATATTTTTCACGGGTGGTAAGCTTGTCAAGCTCCCCCGCAATATGATCGGTCGCCCCCGAATCTATGTACCACAATGGGTAGGTGTCGTACGAGGATGTAGCCGAACCAGCAGACTTCTCTTGACGTGGAGGCTGCGGCTTGTAGCTCTTGTCGAACCGCTTGTAGCAGCGCGCCGTCGAGTGCCAGTTTCTCCCACAAAGCTGGCACTTGGGCGACTCATCATCTTCAGTTTGGCCGCGGCCACCGCCGCCGCGACCAAATCCACCGCGCCCGCCATCGCCACAAGCAGAACGAGCACCACGGTTGTTGCTGCTGTTGCCACGCCTGCGCGACACCGCGTTCACGGTCATCTTGTAGTTGGATTGAGCCTCAATGCGCGCCTTCGTAGACAGAAGCTGAGCATATAGATCAGGTGAGCGGGATTGAATCCGCCCTGCCTGTCATCTGCTCCACCATAGGGTTGTAGTCCTGATCTCACCCCGCAAGGATGTACGAGATCAGATCATCATTTTCCAAGGGCTTCCCCGCGACCGCCATCTCATCAGCGATGTTCTTCATCTTGTTGAAGTAAGCTGACACCGTCATATCACCCTTGCGTGTGGTCGCAAGCTTGGACCGGAGATTACTCAGCCGCAAACGCGACTGCGGCGCGAACATCTTCTGGATCGCGTTCCGGACTTCTGCCGATGTCGTCATGGTGGACACTGGCGCCAGAACCTCCCTACATAGGGAAGTGTTGCGGTAGCCCAGCAGATGTTGGTCCTTGGCCAACCAAGTGACATAAGCCGGGTTGGGTTCATCCTCCGTCTTGTCCGCCTTCTTAATTGAGATGGTTTCCGGCCGTATGGGCTCGGTTCCATCAAGGAACCCCATGAGTTGCGCGCCTCTCACCGCACGAAGAACCTGCGCGCGCCATAGGAGATAGTTGTCTCGTGTCAACTTCTCAGAAATAGGATGGGTTGCGAGATTGGGAAGGGCAGGAGAGGTAGAGCTCGTCGACATGGTTGATGAATCTATGGAGGAAGACGACTCTGTATACCATGTGAAAATAGGTGAAAGCGCACCTTTCCCTCGGGCGCTGTTGCGTGTTTATATAAGGTAGGAAAACGCCCCTACCATGGCTTACAATACAAGTTACAATTTAAACGAACTTTCTATCTCTAATCCTAGAGATTAGATTACAACACGCAATTACAGCTGACCATAGTCATTACGTTGACAAGTCAAACTAGAGATAAACTCTATCTTCAACAGTGTCTTCATTCCTCCGCGCCATTGAGGGAGGGAGAGGAGGGGCTGCGCCATCGAGGGAGGTAGAGGAGAGGCCGCGCCGCCGGGGGAGGGAGCCGAGCTGCCGCCTGAGGACCATGCCGTCGCCGTGGATGAAGGCCACACCCTAGGAGGATTTGGAGGAGGAAGAAAGCCGCCCGAGGAAGAAGGTTGTGCCACCTGGGAGGGTGAAGGCCGGATCTGAGTAGGGCGCCGCGCCGCCGTTATCGAGAAGGGGCTCCATGCTGCGCCGCCCGACCAGCCTCTACCGCATTGTCGTGGGAACCTACAACCACAGCAAAACAACCGTAGATCTGAGGGAGACGTGGTGGAGGAAGCTGCCACTCCTCAGATACAGTGCCATCTGAAGAGGAGGCGGCGCGGCGGCCAGCCCCCAGACGATGTGGTGGAGGAAGCCGCCAGCAGCAGGAGGAGGTGGCTCGACCCACTGGCTGGCTCGCCGCCTCGCCCCGAGGAGGCTCCCCGGGCAGGAGGCGGCCCGTGCTGCTCGCTGCTGGAGGGCCACCCGTGCTGTTGGCTGCTGCTTTATCGAGGGAGAAGGGAGGAAGTGGAGATGGAGGAGCAGGATGTGGGGGCGGCAGATCTGGATCCGGAAGCGAGGATTATTTTTTTGGCTGAATTACAGATAGACCCTTACAGAATTTAGATTCTACACAAAGGTCCATAAAACAGCCAATCAGGACATAGATGAAAATACAAATTACAAACAAGTCCTCAAGGGAAATCTGCCGCTACCGCTGCCGCTGCCGACGCCGAGGATGAAGGCACCAAAGATGCAGCTTCCCAGACACGACGATGACTGTCGTCGATGACACAAGCAGCATAGCCTTCGACGAAGTTGCCTCCGATCGCAGCGGGACCAGGCATAGCCTTCGACGAAGTCTAATTACAAAACTTTTTTGACAGATGGGTGCCAATTTACGAGATGTATCTAATGAGTCTAATTAAGCTATGTTTTGCTACAGTGGTGCTACAGTAACCATCATCTAATCACGGCTTAATTACCTCATTAGATTCGTCTCGCAAATTAGCACGGGGTTCTGCAATTAGTTTTGTAATTAGACTATATTTAATACTCCTAAATAGCAAGATTCTCTAGTCTAAATTTAGTCCTAAAAGAAACGAACGCACCCTTAATTAATACTCCTAAATAGCTAGATTCTCTTTGACGTGACGGTCTAAAATTTAGGCCTAGAGGCCTGACGAGAGGATTTTGAAGATGCGGCGGCGGATGGGAATGGGCTGTAGAAGATGGGATAGGGTAGGCCGTGCGGGTGGTGGAGTGGTTCTTTTATTCCAATACGACGTGGGTCGGATAAATGGGTCTGCCTGCGGGAACCGTATTTGATGTAGTGACGGGCAGTGGGATTGACCACCGCTGCAAATACTACCTCCGTTCCAAAATGTAAGCATTTGTTGACTTTTGGATCTCACGTGTTACCGCTCGTCTTATTCAAAAAAATATAAAAATATTATTTATTTTGTTACTATTTGTTTTATCATTATATATATTTCAAGCATGACTTATTTGTTTTTACATTTTCACAAAAAAAATGAATAATACGAGCGGTCAAATCGTGATGTTTAAAAGTCAATAAATGCTTATATTTTGGAACGAAGGGAGTATCTTCCTATTGAGAGTGACGGGTTGTTTAACGGGCCTCTCGTACGACCACTGTATCGACGGGCGTCTTTCATGCCCGCCTCTACAGTATAATCAGGTGCGTAGCTATAGTGATCTTTGTCGCAGTGAATATCCCATCTCTCGTAAGTTATGGAGATCCCAGCTCTGCTGACGTTAGCACAACTTGCCACTAGTATTAGTGCTAGGTGCCTCCTTTGGTAGGGATCGTAGCACCTGTAGCGGCCACGCGGAGTAAAGGCGCCACTGTCTTTGTCACTGCATAGCGTTTGTTTCTTTTCCTCTAAATTTTAGACCTGTCGCATCAAAAAGAATTTTTATATTTAAAAATATTTTGATTAGTTTAATGATAAAAAGTTTTTGACAGATGGGTGCTAATTTACGAGACAAATCTAATGAACCTAATTAATCTATATTTTGCTACAGTAATGCTATAGTAACCATCTTCTAATCGCCGTTTAATTACGCACGTTAGATTCGTCTCGCGAATTAGACAAGAGTTTTGAAATTAGTTTTATAATTTAACTTTGTTTAGTACATATAAATAGTAAGATTCTTTTTGATGTGACTCTTCTCAAATTTAGACTCCTAGAAACGAACCAGACCGGCAGTTATGACCGTTTCATATTCCCGTTCGGCTGCTCCCGCCGGCTGCAAAGCACCGCCGCAGCCCGGCCGCACGGCCATGTTTCTTTATATACAATTCTAATGTCTTGTGTTGTTTTGTTTTCCTTTATCCAATCGTATCCTAAAAATACTACAGTACTTGTTTCTGTGTCCTCCACAAATCCAAATATCTCTCCCAATGCTAGTACAACACATGCATCTCTAATAAGCACTTACTCCTACATATCTAGTGTTTATAATCATAACTGTTATAATTAGTATCTGCTATGATTTACAGTGTAGATTTTTCTCCTTTTTCTTTCTCCAATTGACATGTCAATTTCTTGGCCTTGGCAGTGAAAGTGATGTTGCATTCTAACTTTTTTTATAATAAGTAATTCTTCTTTCACTTTTGTTTGCTCTCTCCACAAATAGTACTCGCACTTTTGTTAACCATGAGGTAACATTTTTGGGAGAAATAAAATTTTGCATTTTTCAGGCGGCAGTCAGCATCCACGCCTAGCCAAGCAGGATTGGCCGGAAATGTTTGAAAAATCAATATTTTACGTGGTCGATAAACTCCTAAATGTGCCAGGGTAAGTAATGTTCCTCCACATTATTATCTCCGCATTCCTTTTGTATGTACTTCGGCGAATGAATGGGTTAATGATGGATCTAGATGCCGATTGAGATCCACTGGCTTCAAGGAGTGTTTGACCAGAAACAAAAATCCTGACCTGACCGTCCGGCATGAAACTAATTTCTGATGCGCAAGGACCAAACATTATTTTTGATCGAACTAGCTAGATGGCATTTGATGCTTGTGTAGTCTAGATGGCATTTGATGCTTAGGTAGTCTACCAACTAGCTAATTTATAGCCGAGCTTAGGTAGTCTAGATGGCATTTGATGCTTGTGGATGTTATACGCAAAGTTTCAATGTGAGAGGCAGTGGAGGCGGGGCCGCTGCGGCAGGGGCGGGGGCCGTGACAGCGGGGCAACGTGGGCAACGGCGGCGAGCCAGGCGGGGGCGGCGGCAGTGCGGGTCGCGGCGGCAGGAAAGGAAGGACGAAAGTGAAAGAAAGCTGAGTCATTCAATTCTATTTTGCACGAATTTTAAACAATGGGTGCTCCTCGCACTCGAGTGCTGTGTAGAAAATCCTGGCCCATCCTGAGATTGGACTGCGACCCACCCCACCTTGCCCAACAACCAGCCCAGGGAGCCAAAAAGCAGCGCCGAGCGAGTGACTAGGCGAACGCGCGAATGAGAGAGAGCAGGTGGCGGCGGCCAGCGAGCCTGCGTGCTTGCCCCGACCCCACTGCGAGCTCGCCCCATCCCCAGCTCGGCTGCGCAGCAGTGTCCCTTCCCAGCGATGCGATGAGGGAAAGCGACTGGATTCGTCTCCGTCGAGCTGCGGGGGCGGCGCTCTTCGGCCATGCTCGGTGGACGGTCCCCCCCCCCCCCCCCCCCCCCCCCCCCCGATGGCTCTTTCATTTTTGCATCATGGTGGTTCAATGTTTTTTTTTGTTTTTTGCGAGGAATGGTTGTTCAATGTTGTTGCTGCTAGGTTAAAGATTGAAATCCCTGCTCTCTAGCTTGTCTTGTGTTGGATAATTCTGCAACTAAATAATTATGGCAAACTTCATCTGGGAAATGAAAGTTCGATGAAATTTGCCACCATGCATCTCTAGCTTGTCTTGTGTTGGATAAAGTATTGGTCAACGGTCCCTCCAGTAAATGTCCTCAGTTTCACAGCGTTAAGCAAGCAGCACGGATGAAAATCGGCCGGTATCTAGAGGCTTTTTTTTTCTTTTTTTGCTAAAAGTAATGTTCAAACCATCAGAGTAGTGGTACCAGCTCAACAATAATCTATGCAGTTGGTAAACAGTTCATCAGACAAATAAAATCATTACATATGTATCTACGTAGGCGTAGCCCACAACCCTTTTGTCTCACCAGAATTAGACAATGCATTCTCTTACATTAAAAAAGCAAAGGTTGCTGCTCAATGTAATAATCGCACATCACCTTCTGTGAAATCGCAACCAAGTAGTATTTTCCTTTGTACATAATCACGAGCACTAACCAGGCCAACGCGTGTCCGTTTTTCTGTTTTGAAGGTGGAGGTCTCGTGATGCTAGAATATTTTCTGAGAGGGCAGGGAGGTGGAGAAGTTGGACTTCTCTACCACCGCTGGAAGAAAAGGTGGCGGAGTGGACGAGAGAGCACCCAGTGATATGGAACGTCGGCATTGGGCCATCCGCTTCTTTTGTGCAGACTTTGACCCGACTTTTATTCGAGCGCACCAAGGACCTGTATTGGCCCTACGACCACATTATACGTGCGGGGCCCCCAAACACCGCGGCAGCCAGCAACAGTACAGGCCCGCGCTGGCTGGCACTTGAGGTCCTCACGGAAATGTCAAGAGCCCTCGAGATACCACTACCTGACCAGGAGCTGAAGCAACTTGCCGAAGAACAGAGCTACTACGGATATGGCGCCATCTCTGATAGCCTGATGCTCAAGGCTTTCGGATGGCGGTTCCTGGAATTTTTCAAGTCCGATCCGGCCATGGAGTCGGGCCTTGACTATAGTAGTATACCCTATGGTGCTATTTCTGATACTGCGATCCTGGACCCACAGAGTAAGATCTTGATTAAGGAGGCACAGAAAGGGAAGAGGTTTCTGCTGCTCATAGAAAACCTGCATTTCCCCGTCTCACCAGGCATCTTGGTTTTCGTCATGTGGAAGCGCCCATCACTCGTCAACAACCGGTGGCTGATCTCAACCACTTCCAAGGATGTCTACAACAACAGCGCAAGACAACGTCAATTTGAGTACCTGGACTTCGAAAAACCAACGACTCTGTGCAAGGTTGGGCCGGAATGTTACTATTCCCATCCTTTTGATGATCTCCTTGAGCGAGATTGGGCTGTGTTGACTAAAGAGGCCTTACGGGATGCAACCCGCTCAATCTACAATGTACTCCGACAGCAAGGAGATGAAGAGTTTTGGCTACATGCAGCTCAGCATTGCTTGTATTATAGTATCCTCTTCCATCCATTGCTAGGAGCTACTGTAAGTGCTGCCTCCTCTGTTAGCTCCGATGAGCTTGTACGCTGTTGGGTGGCCGAGGGCCTGCTCTCTTCAATAACAAGCCCGTTTGACATACCACCTGGTACTGACAAGAAGCAGAGCAACCATTATGGCCGGTCTGCATTTGAAGCTGGAAAAATCGTAATTGAAGCCTTGCAACAATACTCATTATTGCCAGCTTATCCTGATTCTGACCCAACAAATAGCCCTTTATTACGGACATCTGGATCATCCTCACAAGACGCCATCACTGGTCTGTCAAAGCTAGCGAAGGATGTTCCCCGACTCGAGCAAGCTGAACTTTCTGATAATGTCATGAGTGACCAATTGAGATGGGTCTCATTTATGAATGATGATGGTAGGCATGTAAGCTGGGATTGGAGAGACGAGGGAGGTGCAGAATATATTCCAGGAGAAACAACCATAAGCACACTTATTCTAAGAGGTTGCTCAGATATATCAGGCTTTTCTTTTGATAAAGTGTTGAACCACCGCCTCCGTGTTCTTGATCTGTCCTATACAATGATAGATTCTCTTCCTCCTTGGCTTTCTCTTCTGCTGAATCTCCTCCTGCTCTCGCTCAGAGGCTGCTCTAAGCTCAGCAAGTTATCTCCGCCACCAGTTAATCCTTCTGGGGGTGACAAAACTTCAACACTTTCTCATCTGGGAAACCTTCAAGTCCTTGATATGAATGGGGTTCCCTTGATTGAGCTATCCCAACAAGATTGCAGCAACAAGAGAAATCTCCACTACCTTGATCTATCAGGTTCAAGAGTCATCACTCTACCTTCTGAATTCTTCAGTGAAATGTCAAGTCTCGAGGAGCTCATTCTTGGCAATTGCTCAAATCTCAAAGAACTGCCTCCTTCCGTTGCTAAATTGACCAATTTGTTGATCCTTCATGTTGAGGGGACTCAGATTATCTGTTTTGCGGAGGATATATTCAAAGAGCTACAAAGGCTGCATACACTCAAGCTCATCAACAATAAGCTATTGTTGTCACTCCCACTGTCACTGGCTAAAGCCCATGGCCTCAAAGAGCTACATATTTATAATTGCATTAGCTTAAGGCTTCAGTTTCTCTTGGAACTATTGCCGCTATATCTTGAAGATTTTCATATAAAAGCATGGGAGGGTTTGGAACATATCGAAATCCATGGGCATCCTAACCTGACAGTCTTCTCGTTCTCTGGGCCATGGATTCGGTGCCTGTCTTTGCGTGGGTGCAGGAAGCTCAAAACTGTGGACTTCAGTGATAATGCTACATCCTTGAAGGCTGTTGATCTTTCTGGAACAGCTATTGAGGAGGTTCCTCCCAGCCTCCCCAATCTACCACAACTCATGATGCTACTTCTTTTAAATGTCCCTTCTTTGAAGAGATTTCCATGGCACATGCTAGCTCGGTTTCCTAAGGTGTTCTGTTTGGATCACAGTGCAGATGATGATAGTCAGTTTTTAAAGATGTTTGGACAACATAAAATTTGTGCAGGTGAAAACCAACATACTGAGATAGCAACCAACATTGCTCAGATCAACGTAAATGACTCCAGGATATTTCATAGCTTCAATTGGGATGCTGCTAATAAGTTAGTCAAGGAAGGACAATTTCTTCAGTCTTTCAATGTCCGTGTTAAAGTTAAACAGTGCACTGATAGAGGCAAGGAGCCATGGAACAAAGAACATGAGCTATATAACAATATCCAGAGGCTATCACCTTATCGTGACGTCCATTATGCTGAGGCGGCAAGCATTATGCCCATGATGAAACCTCAGCCAAGGAAACGTCATGTAGAGATATCTGCAAATGAACGGTACCCACATTTCTTAAGGAGCCTTCTCTCTGTCACAAACTCAATATTTATTACAGATGATGCTTTTGTCAGGTGCCTTACTGACCTCAATTATAGTCTAATGTCACTAGAAGAATGCCAGCTCCAACACTGCCACCAAATGAATGTAGTATTGAGATTGAATTCAGAAGGTTCAGATGCACGTGACTTCTGGGATCGTAGAATAGGAAGCCTAGAGGTATCACCACTAAAGATACTGCAGGCCTTTGGTCTTAAGAACCTACGAAGCTTTGTTGAGCCTAGTGATCTGTCAAAGTCTAAGTTGATCACTTTGAAGCTACTAAAACACATTCACCTTGAGAACTGCCCGCTACTGGAGAAAATGTTCCCATGTAGTTTATCATTGCCTGCACTGGAGTCCCTGGTTATTCTCTTCTGCACTAACCTCAAGACAATATTCTATCAAAAACCTGAATATGAGGTTGCACCTTCTCCACTCCCAAACATCCAAAGGATCTACCTCCAGGAGCTGCCACAATTGCAGCACATCCATGACGACGTCATGTTTTCATTTGAAACACCAAGGTGGGAGAGTCTCTTTGTTCGAGGATGCCAATCCTTTCAGCGTCTCCCTCTCCTAAGGAAGGAATTTCCAAAGTCGAAGGTGAAGGTCAGTGGAGAGCGTGACTGGTGGGACAAGCTGCAGTGGAGCCTCCCAGAGCAAAGAAACTGCTACTTGCAGGTGCCTCCATTGGAGCTCGCTTCACGCAAGAAAGGTGTCGTCATCAAAACCTACCTTAGATGAGTTTCATTTCATATATACGCAGAGATTGGACGCAATCTACAACTGAGGTGATCTCTCCACTCTATTTTATTTGTGGGTTTTACTACATGCCGAGGATGCAGGAGAGCATCATCCTGCAATGTGTGCAAGTGTGCTCTGTTTTGTTATAATAATGCTTGCCAAGGGACGTGGCCGTGTTTGTCCTTGTTTGTTTCTGAACTGGTGTGATTTGATAAAGAAGACATGTCAGTTTGTAATTTGCACATCTGTGTGAACTTGTATTCTTTGAACGGATTGAAGACAATTTAAAATTTGCAACAGTTAATGTATTCAGTTGTATTTATATTGTGTCGTGTGAACTCATTGCTCAACACTGAACAACCTGTTATTAGTATTTTCACGGTGGATGTTGATCATGTGTTGGTCTGAGAACATCTGTTGCATTCGTGTAATTCCAGTTGGCATAGCCTAACTGATAGGCCTGCTTGTATTATTAATTAACGATCAGCTGAAGAAAGCCTACAAACACATTCTTCCTGGCCAGTGGACAGAGGAGCTTTCTTGACTCTGAAACTCATCACCACAGGAGGAGCCGTTGTCGGCCTCCGAGAACGAGTTCAGGAGGCAGTGGCGTTCGCTTCAGAGTACCCTGCCACCTGTGTGTATAAATAATAGCGGCAGCCGCCTCCTTCACCAGGAACGCTCGATCAATCAGTTGGCCACCCTATTGACGATCACAACACCTTTTCCAGCTCCTCTCAGCTATATATGAAGGTAAGCAAAAGGCCCTGACAGTTGTACTAGCACGTGGCAGCAAACTCGGTCTCATGTTGTTCAAAAACAAAAAAAAAAAGAAGGCCGCAAACCAGGTCACATGCTCGTTACCTGTAAATATACCAACGTACGTTTACAAACTTGGACAAAAACTTCAGCTATGGCAACTTGAGGAACGCATGTGTGTCACTTGCAGCTATGACAACGAATCCTCGCCGATCGATGTCGCGTTACCACCTCTGCGTGGACGGCCAGGGGGACGGCCACGACGACATCTTAATTAGGACTCGTTTTTCTCGGTTTGATTTGATTTGCTCGATGGCTTGAGCCTTCATTTGAGCTGAGCCGACGGAAGCTGAGTCGCCAGGCAGAAAACATGTATCCGGGAGCCAGAGACAGGGGGTGCGAGGGAATAGGATTGCATTGCTGGAGGACTCCACGCGGCAGAAATCTTTGCGTACGGTCCCGCACGGAATTTTTTTACACTCCATTTTTGGAAGTGCCAAAAATATGTTACTGAATTTCTTTGCATCCAACGATGGTGGCCCACACCACCGTTCAACATGTTCGTTCCCGGTCCACCATATGCGAATGGGCTTGTCCAGGCCTATAAAATGAAACGTCGCGTTAGTTATCGGTAGCCCGACCCAACAAAAGCCCATCCACTCCGCCGGCCCGTCCCTCCGCACGCATGTTAAAAACCTAGCCAAGCCAAAGCTACTAGGAAACGGCGGTTGCATTTGCGGCAGCGGCGACGAACTGAAGCCTCGATCGCGCCCCGGCCAACGACGCAAGCCTCACCCAGCTCTCAAGGTATGCATTGATAAACTCGATGCTAGATCACTTTTTATTCATTTACGCGCAGTATGTTGATTGCTTCACTTCTGGAAACTCCCTTGGATTTCCCTGTACGTATGTACTGTATGAACCAACACCTGCTCACAGAAATGAATCTCCTCGATCTTTCCTCCATACGTCCGATCCCATGAACTAATTAAGCTTCCGATCTGCTTCTATGGCCTGCTCTCTCACGACATGCCCTAGTGTTGTAACTCTCTCGTGTGCTTCGATCCTTAATTTCCTTGCATTGAATTTATTTCTATGTTATTAGCGATACCGATCCATCTGTGTGATGAATTTACTAGCAGAGTAGTCAGCGTTAAGTGATCGTCACTGAATGTATTTCTCAACGAGCATGATGTGTCATCTGTGATTGCAGGCTTTGATGGTGGCATGATCCACTGTTACAGGCCAAACAATGTATATAAAGAAGGTAATGGTTTGGTTGCAGACTAGCTTGCAGTTTAATGGTGCTTTTTATGAATCATAGCAGGTCCGATTGACTTAGAGAGCCATCTGTCTGTTCAGGTCATAATCCAAGGGTTTAAGAGCTACAGGGAGGAAATCTTGGTCGAACCCTTTAGCCCCAAAGTGAACGTTGTTGGTAAACCCCCACAAATCTGCATTGCCCTTTCTTACCAAAGTAAACAAAATGTGTTATGCCT
Organism: Eragrostis nindensis; assembly: GCA_012490785.1. NCBI lineage: Eukaryota > Viridiplantae > Streptophyta > Magnoliopsida > Poales > Poaceae > Eragrostis > Eragrostis nindensis. The sequence continues at coordinate 149,384 of JAAXCT010000798.1, forward strand.
CCTACTAAATGACGCACGACTTAACATTGATAGTGGTATCAGAACACTGTGACCTGGTAATAATGGTATATATACGCACAATTAGGTCCCTTTTACCAAATTGTAAACCTGTAGTGGAATATTCTGCAGGTTATAAATTCTCTTACACTTCTATTTTTGCTTATTGTTTCTTATATCAAAAGTAGCCATCTTCTAAACTCTTCCAAGGACAAATTGTTGAAGTTGTATATGATTTAGTGAATGTACTAAAAGAAATGCAACAAATGCTTAAATGCATAGTATTCTGCTCATAAGTACGAACTGACACTGATTTGTTGTCACAGTTGGCACAAATGGATCTGGAAAATCAAACTTCTTTCATGGTAAGTTTACACATGCATGTGGTTCTAACAGATATTAGTAAATTAACATGTGTTGCTAGCTGAGCCTCATGATGCTTACATGAGTGTTTGAGTATAATCTGGCCATGCTAATGATCCAGCTATACGGTTTGTCCTGAGTGACGTGTTTCAGAACCTACAAAATGAAGATAGGGTTGCCCTTCTCCATGTATGCCTCCCTTTTATTTGAGCACTCTAGATAGTGGGAATAGGTGTGCATGTAGCCTGGTGTTTGATACTAATAACTATTTCCAGGAAGGTGCTGGACACTCGGTTCTATCGGGTTTTGTTGAGATAGTGTTTGATAATTCGGACAACCGTATTCCAGTAAGTCCTCTAATTGACAAAAAATAGTTGAATTTAGTTCATATTGTCTAATTGAGCTTTAAGTGTGCATATTTCCTTTGAAAAAAGTATCAACACCTAGATCGATCTGGGCAGTACTCATGTAGTTGCCACAGCATCATATTAGCTGGTGATAAGCATATCTCAGAAACACAAGTCTAGATGATTGCCTTTTGCATTAGCTTAATATAATGTGTATGTGTACCATATCCGATGATCCATGCATGTGAGTCTGAAAAATCTAAATTTCTGCAGGTTGATACGGAGGAGGTGCATTTGCGTCGGACACTTGTCCCAAAGAAGGATGAATACTACTTAGATGGAAAGCCAGCCAGGCACGTCCTCTTTTGCCCTAACTAGTCCAGCAGTGTGAATATGATTTTTAATGGCCCTGTCTGAGGTATTATGCCTTGACACCTTTCTAAGACCAATTTTCTCTTGTTATTATGACCAGTAAAACTGATCTCATGAATCTACTGGAGAGTGCTGGTTTCTCCCGGTCTAATCCATACTATGTTGTCCAGCAAGGGAAGGTAACAAGTATTCATGGTGTTAATGTTCCTTCCATCTTATTATATATTATATCAAATACTTTTTTGATCTGTAGATTGCATCGCTTACCCTAATGAAAGATTCTGAACGGTTGGAACTTCTCAAAGAGATTGGTGGTACGCATGTTTATGAGGACAGACGGCAGAAGAGCTTGAAAATAATGCGAGAAACTGGTAGTTTCAGTTTTCCATGTTTTTAGGTTTTTTTCTTTCATGTGTCAAGTTGAGATGTTCATTCCTGTTAGCAGCCAACAGTAAAAAGCAGATTGATCTGGTTTCCAACTACTTGGAGGAAAGACTTAGGGAACTTGATGAAGGGAAAGAAGAGCTAATGAAGTACAAGCAGCTGGACAAACAAAGAAGGTCAATCGAATACAATATATTGGACCATGAATTAAATGAAGCAAGAAACGAGCTAGCTTCAGTAAGATTCTTTCATAGTTCATTATCTTTCAAGTTATACAGTGCACAACAAAAAAGAAAAAAAGCCTAGAAACTGAACTTGACAGCAAAATTAATCAAAATTGACTTTTTAGACTGATTGCCTGATCATCAGATTAAAAATTACTTCTCAGGTTGATTACCTATTTCTCAGGTGGTTTTCCACCATGATTGAAGAAAATCAGCTTTCAGGAAACCATATAAGCACTCTAATTTGAAGTAAATTTTCAATATTCAGTTGGTGATATCCAGGTCATAGTAGTTTAAGTGTTATCCTTTACTTTTAATCAGAAGGATCCTCGATATTCCCATTAGTACCTGTGAATAACATCAAAGTGTAGATATTTAATTAGAAATATTGCATGATGATGCCCTAGCTACAATCCAAAATACCATCTTTTTCGTGCTGTTGCTTGTACACTGCTTTTAGTTTGCTCTGTAAAAAATATCTTAGTTGCCATATAATTAATGTCAGTATCACCCTATGCGGTACTTCATTGAGTTCATTCCATCTACTGTGAAAATGATTATATTTGAAGAGTATTCTAGATAAGGTTTTCCAATATTCCAGTCTATTCTATTACTCCTATTATACTTGTTTCATTCTATTTCCTTGTTATTAGATGGATGATAAAAGAATAGAAATTTCTGAAAGAATATCCAAAGCAGACAATGAAATGTTAGAATCACATCAAAAGATCAAGAGTTATGATAAGGAAATAAAAATACTAAGTAAAAGAATAAATGACATCAAGACCCAAAAGGAAGATGCTGAAAAGAGGCGTACCGAAGCACTGAAGGTAATTTATCAAACGGAACTTGATTTGGGAGGTATAAATGACATGATATTGAGTGAGAAAAAAGCTAAGGTATGCCACGGCTCATCCCATACATGTATATTATAACATTATGCTTTTCCGCGCTTAAAATGGTTTACTGCATGCTAGGATGAAGCGATTTGGAATTTACAAAACTTGAGGAAAGATATTGAAGAGTTTAAGTCTGAATTAGCTAAAGTTAGTGAGTTGTACCAGTCCAAATTAAAGGAAGAGGAGGATATATCAAAGAGGTAATGCTACTTTTTTCAAAAAACAATATTTTATTGTGAGCATTCCTTTTACACTTTGATTTTTGGGATCCAGCATAACGAATGACCAGAAGCGGCTAAGTACACTGTACCAAAAGCAGGGAAGGGCTATCCAGTTTGCAAACAAAGCTGCCAGAGATATGTGGCTCCAAAATGAAATTGAAAGTCTTGGGACTTTACTTTCATCAAATAGAAAGCAGGTATAGCCCATGATTGGTTTCTTGCGAGCAATCTGGAGCACTGTTTTCACATACATGGAAAAAATAAAGACCTACAGACAAATTATTCTATCTTATGGTTGATTTATCAGCCAAAGAAACTTTATTTTCACACTTCATGGAATATATTATGATTCGGTATGTCTGTTAACTTCTTGCAACCATGCCAGGAATGTTTACTTCAAGAAGAAATTCGGAGCCTTACAGATGGAATGAATAATTTGATGGTCTACATTGATTCCCAGAAAGGTGAATCCGGTAGGTTAGAGGCAACACTTAGACGAAATCACAAGGACAACAATGACCGGTGTAAGCAGAGAGATATGCTTCAAGAGGGAAGGAAGTATGTGACTAACCTTGTTGTTGGATAGAACATTTATTGCTTTACAGTTCTATGCACTTAGAATAAGTAAAATGTTGCAGATCATTATGGAAGAAGGAAGCTGAAGTGAAATCTGAAATCGATGGGCTTATGGAAGATCTTGTGAAGGCACAGAAGAGCTTGGATCATGCAATGCCTGGAGTATGGAAAATGTCTTACAGTTTTGTTAATTTTATTCATATAGCTGAAGAATGGAAAATGTCCTTTCATGCAATGCTTGGTACCAATCTTTTCAGTATCTTTAGGGTTCCATCATAATTCTATATGGTGTATATCCACGAACTCTACAGCTTAAACTCCACACAACTTATTGCCAATCGTGATATATAACCATGAATAAAAAATATTTGCCTTAGTGTTTTGTACTTCGCTCTTTTTCTGATAAGTTCAGTTAATTATTCTTTGTCTGCTGCTTGTCGTGATTCTTATGGAGCTGTTACGGGTTGTCTGTAATGATATTTTGTCTCAACATTCCTGGTGAAGTTTCTGCAATATATTACGTAAAAAAAAGTTACTGCAATATTCTCTCACTGTGATTTTGCTTATTAGAGGTTCTCCGTTTTTGTCCTTATTGGGGGTGGCAAATTCCGTCTGTACCCTTGTCAAGTGGGATATTACTACACCAAGAAGATACCTGTTTTATACCATTGTTATCTTTACCATTGTTAATTTTGTTTCCTGTCTCAGGATATCAGAAGAGGCCTGAATTCTGTTAGGAGTATCGTCATGGACTATCGTATTACAGGTGTTTGTGGACCTCTATTAGAATTGGTTGATTGCGACGAGATGTTTTTCACAGTTGTTGAGGTCACTGCTGCAAATAGGGCTTGAATTATACTTCCTATACGTAAATACATACATCATATTGTTTTTTATTTTCTTTGTTCACTAATCCATTCTTTTCTGGCATGAATAGCTTGTTCCATGTGGTTGTTGATAATGATGATACCGCAATGATGATCATAAAAAAATTGACTCAAGAAAAAGGTGGAAGGGTGACATTTATACCACTGAACAGAGTGAAAGTTCCTGACATTAGTTATCCTAAAAGTTCTGATGCTGTCCCACTGTTGAAAAAACTGAAATATGATGCAAATCATCGTCTTGCTTTGCAACAGGTATTACACAATATTGCATATTCTCCCGTCTAAATTGTTACATCACATTCCAACATCCTGCGACGTGATGAATGTACTTCATTTGCTTAGAACACGAAAATTACTGTCCATGGGGCCATCGATACATTCTGAACCTCACTTACATTAGCTACTTTGTCTGGCCCCAAGTTTAACGCACTAGTAAACTAAAACACCATGACAACCGAAGGTCGGGAACATTTGTTGCTGATTACTAGCTCGCACGCCCATGCCACTGCATCTAATACTATTGGAGGAATATCCGTGTGGGCCAGAAACTGTCAAGGAAATGCAAAAAACCGATAGGAAACTTAACCCTGTGGACAAACCGTCAAGGAAAAGCTGCCAGGGATATGACGACAGGGAAAAAAGAATTTGCTTGGCGGCTGACTGTCACAATGAATTTTCCTGACGGGCAGCACACAGGGAAAATAAATTGAGGAAAATAAAAAAAATAAATGCACTTCCTACCATTAACCGAATTACATCAGTATGTACAGGTTTCATACAAGTAGCTCAGTCCAATCTGTACATACAAGTGAACACACTCAGATTGGAGGGGACAAACGAGCTGGTGCGGGTAAATGTGGCGGTCAGCTGTAGTTGGGGACTTGGGATTTTAGGGCTACCAACTAATTTCCCTCTGAGTTTTTGCCGTGGACTACAGGAGTATTCTAGTTTCTGGTAGTGTAGCATGCTAAACCCTTGCATAAAGTGATAACCGTACCATAGCAAGATCCACAGTAAGGCCTGTGGATATCACTTTTGTTTTGATCCTTTGGTGTTGGGGTACATGTGCAGCCAGCTGGTCAAATCAGCCTCTCCTGTATTTACGTGGAAAATAGAACTGATCAAAATATATCCCTAGCTCTCCAATTAGGTCTGCTTCATATGTCCTACAGTAGATAAAATTTTGGTGGAAGGTAACCTTGATGCATGTGGTCTTAGTTATATTACCTCCTGTCACTTGATTATCTTGGAACCCTTAGCTAGAGTCCCAGGTTAATCAACAAAAAAAAAACTATCTTTTCTTTTTTGAGAGAGCTCAGATCCCATTGCCATGGGTGTCTCGTCAAGTAAGGACTCGTTGACTCAACATCCATGATTCGCTGAATTTATTAGGCATGTACATATGTTGTATTTAACTCGTCTAAGCCATGGGTGTCCTTTAGTCTGCCTATCCATGCGAATGTGAAAGTGCTTGTCTTCATTTCAACGGTCTTTCAGGTTTATGAAAGGATGTTTTCAAAGTGATCTACGGCTCTTCAAGAAGGATTGTTGTTGACCTCATTTGCTCTAGGCCCCGTTTCTAAAATACGAATCCAATGCCTCACCATTAAACAAGCATCCTGTGGCCTTTGTTAGTTTTTGGATGTCATGGGAGATCCATTAATACCTTGATCTCATGGAGACAGTGATTAGCTAACTGTCTTGGATAAGTATCTTAAGAGGATATTGACATCAGAAACGTACTCTTCCGGATTGAATACAAACTGCTACTCACTGATGAACCATTGGGTGTCGCTAGAGGCTACAAAAATCATGATCACCCTAACACTGCAAAATGTTCCTGTGGTTCGCATTTGCTGAACCATTTTGAGTCTTCAAATTAAGAAGCTCTTAAATAATTATGATCACCCTCGAGTTACAAAATGTTCTTATGCGCATTTGTCAGCGCACCCAGAAACTGGCCCATGTCCTCCTAAACCATCACGTGTCGCTGACAATCTTAAGCTATGTACTTCTGCTACTTAATTATGTTTAATACATCACACCACGGCATAAAGAATTCAATTCTATTAACTATCTCAAAACGTTTTGCTGCATTCTCGAGCCATGAAAATGTTGTACTTTTCTGTTTGTGTCTGACTTTGACATTTCTATTAGGTATTTGGCAGGACAGTCATATGTCCAGATCTAGTAACTGCGGCCAATGTGGCACGTAGCAATGGACTAGACTGCATCACACTTGATGGTAGTCATTATAAAAATTTATTATGAAGATTTTCATTATTATTTCAATTATGTAATTGGCATTGACTATGATTATTGTATCAGGTGATCAAGTTACAAAAAATGGAGGAATGACAGGAGGTTTCTATGACCACAGACGCTCAAAACTGAAGTTCGTGAAAATAATCAAGGATAACCAGGTGGAAATTAAGAAAAAGAATGCTCAACTAGATAGCATTAAAAACAACCTAAATGATATCCTGCTCACTGTGTGTGTTGTCCTGCTATTATCAATTGCAGCTCAAACATACTAGTTGCTATTTTCTTCTGTTCTACTATTAGGGGCTGTTCGTTTCTGGGGCAAAAATTTTAGCCCCTGTCACATCAAAAAGAATTTTGTCATTCAGGAGTATTAAATAAAGTCTAATTACAAAACTTTTTTTGACAGATGGGTGCTAATTTACGAGACGAACCTAATGGTCCTAATTAATCTATGTGTTTGCTACAGTAATGCTACAGTAACCATCTTCTAATCATGGCTTCATTACCCTCATTAGATTCGTCTCGCAAATTAGCTCAGGGTTCTGCAATTAGTTTTGTAATTAGACTTTATTTAATATTTTGAAATAGCAAGATTCTCTTTGATGTGACAGGGCTAAAATTTTTGCCAAAGAAACGAACAGCCCCTTACTATCAAATATTGCATGCATTATACCTCTGTTTCATTAATTGTTGAAAGGAATGATGCCATTATTGCTGAATCTTTGACCATTTCCAAACCATACAGGTTAGAATACTGCCCGTTGGTCAATTCATATTATACCAAGATAATTACGATGTTTCTCTTACTGGACTCATGGTTTCCTCAGATGTTTTATTAATTTTATTGCAAGTTCTTGGGAATTGAAAAAGACTTGAAGAAACATGATTATTTTCGCTGTTTTTCTTGCAATTTTTCAAGAGAAACATTTCATGATATGGGCAGCTCATTACTTATCTGTCTAACAAATATTAGCTATCCTATATTTAACTTAACTTCCCATACACAAAGATAAGCAGATTATGGAGTTACTTACAAACCTGCAGCATATTAATGCTGAATGCGATCATGCCAAGTCAGAGCTGGAACAATGCATGATCGACATTACCAATGCAATGAAGCAAAAGGGGTCGCATGAGAAAGCTCTTGAAAAGAGGGTACTTTATTTTTCTGTCCTTTTTTCAACTGTTCATCGCAAACTCTTTTACTGCCCCCCTGCATTCCTATATTAGCAGTAGTCTAACATCTTATAACATGCAGAAAAAATCACTTGGCAGCATCCACGATGAAATTGAGAAAATCGAATCTAGCATTGCAATGAAAAAGGACGAAATGGGCACAGAACTTATTGATGAGCTAACGATAGAAGAAAGAGATCTCCTTTCACAATTGAATCTTCGAATTACCAAATTAAATGAGGACTTTCTATTGTGTAAAGACAGTCGGATTAAGGTGTTGGAGTAAATTAAGTAACTATGCTTTTGTGTAAGAAACTTTTATTGCTCTAATCTGTTACAATTTATTTTGTAGTTTGAAACAAGAAAGGAAGAATTGGAGACCAATCTGTCAATTAATATTATCAGACGTCAGAAGGAGCTGGAAGCAATAATTTCGTCTGCAGATTCTAGTACTTTGCCTCTGGAAGCTGAATCAAAAAAGCAAGAACTCAAAAGTTATAACAGGAACATTGATGAATTAAGCTCATTATTAAATGGTACAAATCCAGTCATTGACTACTTCTCATATCCGTACATACCCATATTAAATTCCTCTTTAGTCTTGACTCAAAGAGACCATTGGACAGATAATGTCGATGATATAAGTACCAGTAGCAGAAGGATTGAAGAACTAAATAAAGAAAAGGAACGCGAGAAGGTAACCTTCAGCGCCATTGTGCTTGCCCTGTATCTAATTTCTCTAAAGTTGGTCTGCTCTGTATTTCTTATCTTTGAATACAGGCTTGTGAAGCTCGTTTGGCGTGGGAAGTGCAAGATGGGACAGAAGATTTGAAACAGTTGATGAACAGCAGGAGAGTTTATATAAACAAGCAAGAGGAGTGCATGAAGATGATCAAAGACTTGGGCTTATTGCCTGCTGATGCATTTGAAGTGTACGGCCCTCGAATCCTTGCCTTTTGCTTCCGTGTTACTGGAACAAGTTTTATCTATTGTATTTTCATGCTATTTTTCAAGAAGAGAATTTACTAGCTCTATTGTATTTATGTATGATTCATCCCAAAATGATACTTCCACCGAACAACTACATTTTAAATTTGAAATGTATAAATGCTTAAAAACCACATTGATGCTAATATAAACAGAGCCATACATAGTTTATACAGATAACTCATCAATTGCTTTATCATCCTCCACCTATGTAACACCCTGTGTTTTGCCACATTATAAAAATCACTAAAAATTTGAACTTTTTCGAATTCAAACAAATTTAAACAAACTAGATGTCGAATCCATGCCAAATTCAAATTTTTGGATTTTAAAGATGCATCAAACTCCATCATAAGCATATTTGAGTTTTATTGTTTTTATTTATGTGTTCATTTGGTTTTGATCCTTTTTCAAATTTGAATTGCGTTCAAATTTGTATTCCTTCTAAATCCGGAAGTGTTTAAACATTTCTTTCTTAACCGGGCCGCCTTCCTTTCTTTTTCCTTGGCCGGCCCAGCTTCTCCCTCTCCACTCCGGCCCAGCGGCAGCCCAACCCGCCTCCCTCTCCCTGTGCCGCTGACGTGCGGGCCCCGCCCGTCGTCTCCTCCTCCTCTGCCGCGCGGGACGCCGCCCATGCCGGCCGGTGAAGCCCCGTCCCGTCGCCGCTCAGTAGCCGTTGAGGCCGCACGTGCACGCGCCCGTGGAAGCTTCGCTCCGTCCCGTCGCACCGTCCCCTCGACCAACTCCACGCGCAGACCTGCCCTCTCCCGTCGCCTCGCCACAAATCCCGGCGACCGAGCTCCCATGCCACAACGTCACCCCGCGCCAGCCTCCCTCTAGTTCAATCTCATCGCCCGCACTATGGCCGTTCCGCGCGACCGTCATCACGCGCGTGGGCGCCGTCCTCCTCCCTGGCGCGCCGTCGCGTCCATTTGACTCTCGCCGGCCTTCTTTTCCGTGACGTCGGCTGCGCACGTAGGGCATGCTTGGTTTACAGCCACAGGCTGCCACGCCGCGTCCGTGGCGGCGCCACAGAGTGTGGCGGTCAAATACCACGCCACACCCGCCACAGACTCTAGCGAAGAAAAGCAATAGCAGATGGTGTGGCGAGCCGTTTCCTCAGCATGAACCAAGCAGCGCCAAAGTTGCTGCGGCGACGCCGAACCTTCGGTGTGGCAAATGACGGCCGGGAACCAAGCACCCCCGTACTCTCCCCGCCTCGTCACATCCGTCGCAGCATCGCCCATCTCCCTCGCCCCCGTCAACAGCACGTAGCCGTCCTTTCCCTGGCAATGCCGTCACGCCGCCATTGACTTCGGCGACCGGCGCCTTGACCAAACCGGCGACCAAATCCGCCTAACGGCTCCTTTCCGGCCGCCTTTAAATAGCCGCCGAGCTGCGCGCCGTCTCCCTCCTCTCTCGCACGAGCTCGTCCACTCCCAAATCGCACCCGAGCGCACCAATTCCACTTTTCCCCCACCGGCGACTTCATCTTCTCCGGCGACCTCTCCGAGTTAGCAGTGAAGCCCCGCCGCCCTTCTCTCTCCTTTCTTTAGCATCACCACGCCGTGCCTAACCTCGCTCCTTCTCTCTCTTGCGCAGCCAAGCCCGGGAAGATGGCATCCACCGCGGGCTAGGGTTCCGGCGGCCACGAGCTCGTCGACGTCGACCTTCCTCTCCCTCTCCGGCCACGTCGACCCCGCAGTGAGCTTCGCCATCCTCTTCTCTCTCTCCCGCGCCATCCCTTTCCCTTCTTTTCCCCGTGCACGAGCTCCGCACCAAGCTCCTCCACCCGCCGCCGCGCGACCTCGTCGCCGGCATGCTTTCCGGCCGCGCCCGGCCGAGCCGAGGCGCGCCACACCCTCACGGCACTCACGCGCACGCGCACGGTCACTCAATCGCACGCAAGCACTCGCGCACGCGCCGTTCCCCTCGCGCACCGCCGCGCCGCCCGTCTCCGGCGAGCGCGCGCCGCCGCCCTGCTCACCGCCGACGACGACATCTAGCACCCCTAGCTTCGCCTCGCCGTGTAGAGCACGTAGGGCTGCTTCTCGCCGCGCGCGTTTCGTCGCTCGTAGGCGCCGCCGGCGAGGTCTCCGGCGACGCGCCGCCGCGCGCGCCCTTTCTCCGGCGCCGTTTGACCAAGCCGCCGCCGCCGTCCGACGTGGCTCGCCACGTCGGCGTGTGGGCCCACACGACCGAGTCATCACGCCCACGTGGTGCACTCGGTGCACCATGCACCGCCCTCACGCACGCCTCCGGTCCACAATTCACGTGGACCGAGTCCACAGCACAGCGCCGCACAGTACACCGGCCCCCCAGGGCCCATCTGTCAGCCTCACGCATGCATGAAAATTACTAGCGCCACACAGCAAACGTACCCAAATTCATTTTCGAGCACTTTTCTAATATCAGAAAAATCCCATAAATTCTCCAAAAATACTTGAATACCTTCTAATCATTTTCCAATACTCAATCACCTCAGATTAATTAAGTTTTGCCCATACTTAATTAATCAAGCTTAGTTCTAATTAATTTAACCCCACCAACTTCTAAAATCTATATCTTTTTCATTCTAACTCCGATTTTGACGATTCTTTCGCAAAAATTCATCTAAATTCAAGATCTATGCAATGCCACCAGAAACTTCTCCATTTGACGTTACTTGGATCCTATTTGGTTTAAATGCTTGTTTAATTAATTGTTTGAGCGGTAGATTTATTCGTCGTTATTTACTTTTAATCGATAGATAATCAAGCTTTTGAGGAAGAAGCTGAGGACCCGGATTACGAGGACTTAGAAGAAGAAGACTTTGGTGAAGGCAAGTCCTAACCTTCCTTTGATCATGATTGATCCTATGTTTATAAATTACCTACTTAGAGCCTGTTTAAAAATAAATTGCATGATGTTTAATGCTTAGTATGTCCTAAGTACTTATTGATTGCCATGCCTTGTTATTGATTACCCTGCTTCCATTGTTAAACTTAAGGTCCAACATTCGTTAATTATTTAATGATTAGTTGGAATGCTATGCTGCTTAGGACTGTTATACATGAGTACTTAATTAATCTTGCTATACATGCTTTTTGTGTTAAATGTGTGAGTACTTGGTGGTGTGTGTGGTGAATATGATAATATGGGATGGTAATTAGTGACTTGTGCAACTCTATAGTGGGGATACCTTGGCGGGAGCAGGCGAGGTAGTCCTCAGTGGGGAGGGCTATCTCTGGGATGCAACTCCTCTGTGAGGATAGCTATTGAAGATGCCTGCTTCGGTCGTATAAGGACCGGTTCCTGTGCCGCCTGGCCTAGCACCCTTCGTACAGCCACAAGTCTTGTATGGGAAAGAGTTGGAACCACACCCTACTATAGTGTCCACCCGGTATCCACTCGGAGGCAGGAGTTGCAGCGGAAGCCAGGAGAAGACTCACCGACAGTGGGACGCGAGCCCGGCATGTGGATATTATTCAGGCCTTTCTATATGATATGATATGATGTGATGAAGCCCCTGGTCGGATGATTTTCCGTGGGTGGATGCCGTGGTGACACCAAGTAGGTACGGGACCTCTGTATGCCTTTCCTAACCACGATGGTGGAAAGGACTGGTATACCTTGTGGGGAATCGTGTACAACCTCTGCAGAGTGTAAAACCTATCCGGATAGCCGTGCTCCACGGTATTGGACAACGCGAAAGCTTTGGCCACACAAGATTAGTATAACGGTGTGAGTTATATCCTTGGCGTGTTTTTGGAATACACCGGTGTGGAACCGTGCGCTGGTTTCCTGCCAGCATTAAAACTTGGGAACTGGCGGGATGGATTGCATCTCCCCCAGGGCCAAACAACCCCACTAAAAGATATCAATAATCTTGATTGTAGTTGTAACTGGCTTTGCTTTTAAAACAACCTTTGCATAAAGATGGCTTTAACCGCTATGCTTAAACCTCAGCCTATCCTTGGTTATACCCTTGCATGCTTTCACCCCTTGTGTTAGGGCTTGCTGAGTACCCTATGTACTCACCCTTGCTTTAATCATTCAGATGAAGAGCCCGAGTACGAGTTCCAGGAAGGTGAAGACGAAGAGTAGGGTTCTGTCCGCACTCGAGTTGCCTGTAGTGGTCCCGTCTCCGTTTTCCGCTGTAGTTGTGTTTAAGTGGTTCTGTTGTAGTAGATCATCGATGTGATGTTTGTTGTAATAAGCCGGCCGCTGGCCGAGTGTTGTAAGACCTTTTATGTATGAAGGCTTGTATGAGACTCGGTAATATTTATGTAAGTTATGACTCTGTGATGACATTTTGTGTAAGTGTTCGTATCAGCGTCTGATCCAGGGACTGATACGGGTAAGCACTAGTACTTCAGAAATGGGGTACGACAGAACCTAAATACTGCATCCTATAGCGCCCAGTGAGATTTCTATTCTTTGTCCAATATTATTATAGGTACAAGGGGAAAAACAAGAAACAGCTGCAAAAGATGCTTTATGACTGCAACGAGCAGTTGAAGCAGTTTAGTCATGTCAAACGAAATGCTCTTGACCTATATGTGAGCTTCTCAGAGCAACGTGAAGAACTGAAGCGAAGACGGGTGGAACTGGATGCTGGTGATCACGTAAGCCTTTACGCCCACAGTACAAATGTTTCTATTTTTTGTTATCTTCATCGCCCCATCTCAGTTCTGAATGTCTAAAACTTAGAGTCCCACAAAATTTGCTTGTCTATGATCCAGAAGATTAAGGAACTCATATCACTTTTGGACCAAAGGAAGGATGAATCAATTGAGCGAACATTTAAAGGGGTTGCAAGGAACTTCCGCGAAGTGTTTTCCAAGCTAGTCCATGGTGGTCACGGATATTTGGTTATGATGAAGAAAAAGGTTTATTTTCTTGCTTTGCTCTGATCATACTAGCCTTGCCAACCTGTATGTATACTTAGTCGTAGTATACTTAGAACTTACCTGTCACTTGCGCTGAAGTTCTTGCTGTTGCAATCATACAGCATGCAATTTCAGTTTTCTATGTTGCAAGCTGCCACAGTTAGAACTTTTAACTACATGTAGTTAGGTTAGACTTCCTAATGTTTACGTGTTCTATTCTGGTAGGATGACGATGCAGGTGACCACGAGAATAACGGGGATGAAACTCGTGAACAGGATCTCGAAGGGAGAGTAGAGAAGAAGTATGTTGGTGTGAAAGTCAAGGCATGTCTTTTGCATCGGTCCTTTTTGTGTATCACCGATCTACTGTTTTCCAAAATGTTCTAAGGTTGTTTAATAATTGTGGTCCGTGCGTCCTGTATAATATTTCCTGAAACTAACAAAAGGTTGCTCGTGCTTCAAGTTTCTTTTACTAGCAATGAAGAAACTAAGTCTATGAAACAGTTGTCAGGGGGACAGAAGACCGTGGTGGCATTGGCGCTGATTTTTGCTATCCAAAGATGTGATTCAGCCCCTTTTTACCTCTTTGATGAGATTGATGCTGCTCTGGATCCACAATACCGAACAGCAGTCGCGAGTATCCTTTTTCGTTTACTTATTTTCTTTCATTGTTTAACAATAAAGAAACCTGGGACCCTGCTTGTCATTGGCTTCAGATATTTCTTTATGGTCAATGCCTTTTTGTGTCATTTTAGAGCGGAAGCTTCCGGTTGCCTTCCTTAAGCTATGTTCCAGACATGATCCGTTGTCTAGCTGATAAGGATGACACTCAATTCATCGCGACCACATTTCGACCAGAGATTGTGAAAGTTGCTGACAAAATATACAGAGTGACACACCTGAATAGAGTGAGCAGCATCAATGTGGCATCGAAGGAGCAGGCTCTTAAGTTCATCGAGCATGACCAGATGTAAAATTGTTGAGGCTGCTTATGTATACTGATCAGCACCAAGAGTTTAACTGCTTTTTTTTGCAGGCAGTTGTATTAATAAATAAAGTACAGAGTAGTGTAGATCACATCAAAATGATTATTTTCAAAATCTTGTCCACTCCTTTTATCATGATTTTAAATTTATAGTGTCCAGTTGAGTTTTCATGAAAGGGAGCCCTAACCCAGCGGTAAAGTTGTTGCCTTTTGACTATGAGTTATGTGCAACAGGACGCCGAGTTGAATTTTCATGCTATAGAGCGTTTGGCACAGCACGGATGCATGCAAAGCAGTAACTTCCAAGAGCGCCACCAATGAGCAAAATGTCAGGAGTCAGGTCTAAATAAAATCCGTAGTTTTGTGACAGCACCAAAAAAACAGGGTTTCGTGATATTTAACATCCTCGGACATAACCATATTTTAGCACCAGTCTTGCCAGTGCAAAGATAGTGAAAGACCTCTCGGTGGAATATACTTATACTAGCAAAGTGCACGTACATTGGAACGGGGAATTAAAAAGGTGTAGTAATTATTTGTATTTCTAAGGACTTTTAAGGTACCTCAAATCAATATGAGTCAAACTACTTTATTTACCTGGTGGAAATTAAATGTTCAACTTTTTTATCACCAAATGTAGCAAAGAATATCTTTTTATAAAAAGTTCCAAATGTTACATGTCTAAAAAATAATTTTTCACTAAGTGAAATAAAATTTTCCGCCAAGTGAAATAAAATGTTCTAGCTTAAAATATATTATATTAGAGCATCTCCAAGAGACTCATAAAATTGGCCCTATAAACTTATTTTTGGAGCAACTAGAAAATTATGAGGGGCAACTTTTTTCTCCTCCTCCAACTGGGCCACGTCAGCATTTGGGGCCATAAAAACATTAATTCCATAGCAAAAAGAAGAGATAGGAGCCCCAATTCTTTCCCTGTTTGTAGCTATAAATGAGAGGAGTTTAGGGGCTATGAAAAAACTGGGGGTGGTTTTGGATCCTGTTGGAGATGGTTTTTCCATTAAATCCCAATATTTTGATTTAAGAGAAGTTTATGGGGCTTGTTGGAGATGCTCTTATACCAATGAATAAAGCATTCCCTATCTAAAAAAATAAAGTTGGACAACATGTCCTTGCTGCCGTTAGCCGCCCTTAGCTCAGCCGCGGCCCCGCTTGCCTAGCCGCCCCTGCTCACGGCCCCGCCGCCCATGTCCCTGGCCGCCGTGGCCCCACCTCGCCGCCGTTCAATCAAGTGTTCCAACATATTGGAACAATTGTTCCATTATCTAGGAACAAATGTTCCAGTATTGAAGAACGATTGTTCCAGCGTTTTAGGAACAAATGTTCCAGTAGTCAAGAACGATTGTTCCAGCATTTAAGAAAAAAAATGTTCCAGTAGTTAAAAAAGATTGTTCCAGTAATAAGGAACAATTGTTCCAGAGAATAGGAAGTCTCAGACTGCTTGTTGGGCCTTCGTTAGCTTCGTGGGCTGTTGGTTGACCGGGTGCAGTCCCAAAGTGTTATGGGCTTATGGCCTCCCCTACGTGAGCCGAATGAATTCCAGTCTTCTTTCCTGTTACACGCGGAAGAAAGAAAAACAAGCCGAACACTTCTCAAAAAAAAAAAAAACGAACGCCATTGCTGACTGCCCCTTGAAGCTCGGCCCCACGTCAATGGAGGAACTGGCAAGCCATGGTGAACACCAAAAAGGGGTTGAGAAGCTCAACGGGTGGCCAACCGTCGTTTCAAGTAGGGCGCAAACCAGAGGGGCCAATGAATCGGAGCTTTCCGATGAACGGAACACATGTATTTTCGTTAGCAATGGGTGGGGAATTGGAAGAGAATTGAAGTAGAACAGGATAGCAGATTGAGAACGGAGCAGAGATTTATTGAATTGGAGGAGAGTTGAATGTTCGGAGAACAAGTTGTTCAGTTCATACAATAATCGATATCCCTCTCTCTCACTGCTCCTATCTCTATATAGCCGCGCATCGCACGCAACTACCACCACACAACTCACGCGCTCTCCCACTTCGGGCCAGTCACCAGCTTGTTGGGCTTCTTAGGCCGAGATCCACGGCCAGGCCCAACTTCACTTGCGCCGTCTTGATCGTCGCAGAGGACTTGGCGCTGACATTTCTTACGGCAGAGGGAGGGAACGAAATTAAGGAAGAAGTGGATTGCGACAGAGGGAGGGAACGTACTCATTCTAAAAAAAAGCACGGAATCGGCTTAAGCGACGGTGCGAGGGCCTGAGGCGGACGTGCCATCGTCCGTGTCTCAGAAGTGCGCGAGCCGAGCGGACGCGAGGCGGACGCGAGGCAGACCGCGAAATTGGCATATGTCTGAAATCTGAAAGGCTGACGAAACACGTCGTCTAAACTTATTAGGTACAGAAGAAGATAAATGAACGGACAAGAGATACTTAACAAAACATTTGGGAACGACAGGGATATCTGATCGTTTCTACGATGCCAGTTTGGCTATCATTTACAAAACATTCAGGCAACAATTTGTTTTGTGGCAACTAAACGGATTCAGAAATGAAATGAAGAGCTGTGTCCAGCATGCCAATAGCCACCGATCCCTTTGGCCGATGAGAGAAGCTCTGAAGACAAATCCATTGATTTTTTTAAAACAAAATAATCTTGAGAAATTGCATTGAATAAGATGACGATAGATGCTTTGCATTGCATGTCATGTAGACACAAAACCCAAGAGGCAAATGAATTTACTGAGTTTACCGAAGTGGCAGATCTGCTTTTGCTTCTTCATTTTCCTGTGAGATATGCATCCTTGATCCCATGCAGCTTGGCAGCAACCTCTTGCATGTTGATGCGCTCGTTGGGCGATAGCTTGGTACAGCGAATTCCAATATCTAACACAGAGAGAAGAATACCCACTCCACTGTCCGTGATGGCCATTGTAGTGTCCTGGCTGATGTCCAGATCTTGAAGCAGCTGTGAGTCAACAATCTGCAACACGTTATTAGGGAAGTTGATCTCTGTGAATTTTGCAATGCTCATGCCTCATCCCATCCTTGAACAAGTCATCTGTTGGCTTTTTCCGGATAAATATTTCAAGGAGAACAACTCCAAAGCTGTAGACATCTGTAGCAGCTGAAACTTGACCACCCCCTGCGCATTCTGTAGATCGCACATAGGTAACGTTTAGTTCGAATAGAAAAGGAACACTACCACATTACTAGCTGGAAAAAACAAGAGGAAGACAATACCTGGAGCAACATATCCTATGGTTCCATTTATTGCAAGTGAAGAGGTTGAGTTTGAGTGAGCAAAATTTGATCTTGAGGAATCAGATTTGAATCTTGCAAGTCCAAAGTCTCCAACATGAGCTACCATATCACTATCCAGAAGAATGTTGCTAGGCTTTAGATCACAATGAACAATTGTTCCTTGGTGGTTATGGTGTAGATATGCCAGTGCATCTGCTACATCCACCGCAATGCTTAATCGTTGAGCCAGTGAAATATAGTTCAAACTAGCCAAAACCCCGCGGCAAAATTGCCGCGGTCTCACTTAATCATGAGTCTTGGTCTATTTTTATATGTGACATAACAGGAATTGATTAAACTCTATTCACAGTAACATGATAGGCATTACATGTAAATTCAGATCAAGAGACACTAATGAGCCCTTCAGTGCCTAGAATCTAGATATTGCACGCAGGCAATCAAGTACCAGTCCAATCAATGATCATCAACCTGCGCACACACATATGTGGTCATTAGGAAAAGGTGGTTGCATCTCACGTGAACCGAAACGTTGGTAAGATTCACTCTTCTCTCTTTTGACAGAAACGAACGCTTAGATAAGCAAAAATAGAAAGTGGGTTGTCTACTGGTGAATTTTTTTTTAAAATTTAAACCTTTTTTTATTAAAATTTTAATAACAGACCGTCCGGAATTTTATTTCCAGATTCTAGACCGTTTTGCCGCGCCATTCTGAAAGCCGCGACTTACTACGTAGTCGCGCCAGTCCAACCGGCGCGACCGTGTGCCACGTCGGCGTTGACGGACACGTCGGACGGAGCTGACCGGACGGCGACCGCGGTCGCGCCCATCGGATGGGCGCGACTGAACGCGTCGCGCCAGACCATTTGGCGCGACTAGGTCTTATGTTAGGCCCGGCGCCGCACGCGGCCTTCTTCTTCCTCCCCTACCCGAACCCTTGTTTTGCCCCTCTCTCTCCGACCCGGTCGCTCCACCCATCTCCCCCACCGAATCCGGTGGTTATACCCCTTCATTCCGGCCCGAATCAAGGGGCTATCATCCCCCAAGGTATCTCTTTCATCCTATCCGATTAGATTGCGAAGTAATTTTAATTTTGCCCGGGATTTGGTAGGTAGGGGTTCCTAGTTTGATTGTTGGAATGTGGAGGATTTGGTACGAATCGATAGTAATCGCAGTTAATGTATCGCTCGATGGACCGATTATGATGTCTTATTTACGTGTAGGATTAGTTGCATGGCATTTTTTAGATGATTGTTTTTGCCTAGATTTGTAGTGGTCATGAGTACTAAAATGTCTTCAAAACTTTGTAGATGGGCCGTGTGGTTCGTATATTTTTTGGTGGAACTGTCAGTGAACATGGTGAATTGATCGACATGCGTGAAGAAGTAGCGACATTTGTGAAACCCCCCATGTTTGGAGAGATTGAGTCAAGAGCAAAGTCGGTTGTTGTTGGTGGGGGTATTCCGAGATTTCGTGGGCGGTTTGATGCTGGTGGAGGCGGTAGAGCGCATTATGTTTTGTTGGATTTGTGTACGGCGGAAGATTGGATTCTTTATAAGGAATGTTTGAAGGATGCTCAAGTTAGAATAGCCGAAGTGATCGTAGATTTGATTGGAAATGAGGAAGAGAATATTGGACGGGATGTAGAGGATGACGAGCCGATAGAGGCTTTGACACAAGAGCCTGTTGACGAGGGTATGCGGGAGTCACCGGTCAGGGTGGACAATGGTAATAATGTGGAACCTCGAGTTTCGGGAGGCACGAATGAATCGTTGGAGGCGTTTGAAATGGCGTTGGTGAATAATGACTTTGACGATAGCACGTACGAGGAAGAGGAAAGAGAACAAGAAGAAGAGGGTTATGTAGAACGTAACCTTGGTTCATCATCGGACAGCGAAAGTGAAGGCGAAGACGATGCCTGGGAGAATAGTGATGGTGGTAATGTGCGGAATGAGAATGTTGATGAAGCTGTAGGAGGAGAGGAAGGAGGTGTTGATGGTAATGGATTAGACGATTTTGCAACTAGGTTTCCTTGGCACAGACTAAGGCGCGAAAGAGATCGTGTGGAGGGTGCCAGTGGAAATACGGAGATCAATTGGAATGCTATATACCCCGAAGATGACCTCCGTGCATTGGAGTTGATGAATGTGCATTTACCGAAGGCTCCACATCATGTTGACATGAGCGGTATAACAAATGCAGTTGCTGATAATTGTTTCATGTCAAGAGCCTGTTGACGAGGAGTTGCGCTAACGCCGGTGCTCACTAGTCGCGCCAGTTCGTCTGGCTCGACAAAGACATGAGTTAGCCGCTTCCGCCCCTGGCTGCATCCAGAGCTCCCTGCAGATGGCGAACTACTGGCGTGACGTATCGAATTGTCGCGCCACTCGGATCGGCGCGACCAGGACTCAGGCGTGACGAGCATCCGTCTTCGCCTTGGGCTACTGCAACCGGCGAGAAGGTGGCGCGACCGAACTTTGTGTCGCGCCTGTTGGATTGGCGCGACATAAGTTGGGCTATAAATAGAGGGCAGTGGCCGCCCCTATCGTCCTCACATCTCACAAATAATGTCTCGCAAAGAGAGAGTCGACCCTCATTGGGTACACAAAGCGTTGGACGAACTTCGTAGTGGGCCTCCACCAAACGCTCCTAAGAGAGGGAGGAGTCCTCCTGCCGGTGAAGATCCTCCTCTTTGCCACTGCGGTAAAGAATGTATATCATCTTTGTCGTTCGACTACGACACCTACGGTAAGAGGTTTTGGAGATGCAATGAAAAAGATAGGATGCTTCTGTGGGAGGAACCAAAGCGCGAGGTACATCCATGTTTCATAAATTATGTTGTAGGTAGTATTATTAACCGCACTAATGTGTAATATTAACTCAGGCTGTGCAGAGGCAGCTATTTAGCACAACGGAACCTTCGTATGGTTGCAGTTTCGTTAAGTGGATCGATGATTACATGACACCTGAAGACGAGGAACGTGCAGCCATGCTGAGGAGTATTGACCGTGAAGAGAAGGGCAAAGGTGCATCTGGGAGCAACTAGTCATGGGTGTTCGTAGTTCCCGTACCTAAACAAGTGTCCCCGTTAATCGTTTCCGTACCTCATATTACCATGTCCAGTTGAATAATTGTTGTACTTCATGTTATCCAGTTGAATAATTGTTGTTCCAGTTTACGAGTGCGATGCTACAGTGTTACCACCCATCACCATGAAATTAAGTGTTTTCTTGTCATACGTGAGTAACAATTGTCGCCAATAATTTTTGTGCAACAGTCGTTAACTATTTTCCCCACTAATCATGCATGACAGACGAAACTTTTCCCCACTAATCATGCATGACAGACGAAACTTGTCGGGGCCAACGAAATGTAAGGCACGTCACGGGATCGATCAATGCATCAGTTGGCCCCCAATGCAGCATTGGATCCTCATGCCTAAAGCAAACATAACTGTGTCGTCCTATAGATAATTATGCATGGGGCCAAGAACAATTATGCATGGGAAGGAGGATCCAATAATTGTGCATGTCCTGGCAAAAGCAAAGCGAGACTCAGCCCCCTTGCTCGGAACGAGCGATTATTGATCGGCCCCATCCACAATAATTTTGATCAGCCCCAGTCGGATCGGTCCAATGGCACAAGGGAATTAAATCATTCAGCACCACCAAACAAAAGCAACCGCCCATGTGACCAAACATAATACCAAATATATGTCACAAATACTCTGAGGGAGTTATTAAGCAATAAAAAAGCATTGTCCGACACGGACTACGGTAATATTGCAAAATAACACCACAACTACTTGTAATTCCAATAGTCACTTCGCTTACATAACTAACAACACAAGTAATTCCCTATGAATTACTGGGTACAGCGAGGCCACTTCCCCTTCCTTAGCAAGTCAGGGCCACCTGCGTCAACCGCCGCCTTAGCACGACGGGCTCTCTCCCTTTTTCTTTCCCTTTCTTGCTCACGCTTCTCCTTTTCTTTCTTACGTTCCGCCTCAACACGACGCTCCTCTTCCTCACGTTTCTGACGGTCCACAATCTTTCGTGCAGCTAACTCCCTCTCTCTTGCCTTAGCAGTCTTCCAACTAGAAATGTACTCCAAAGCCTCGTTTGATCGTTGCGTGTCAATCCACTGCCTGAAGTCGCACAATGGAGTCCCAATCTGCGCTCGTATTTGATATTGTGAGATAATTTAAAAAACCAAAGTTTTGTTTCAAACTCATCATAATGACATACCGAATCGCTATTTGGAGACCGATCATGCTCCTCGTTTGCGCACACCCATAGCCGCTGCCACAGGGTCTTGAATAGGCCCGATCTTCGCACCATACAAGGATCACCGCACCAGCACATAGGAGGGGGGTCATCGCACGTGGCAAAATACTTGCAACGTGGCAGGCAATATCCGTCCACTTCCTCCTCCGGTTCATCCACAGCCATCGCTGCAAACACCCACATGCACGCACAAAATAGCTCACAAATTTCTTGTAGTTACCAACAGTTAAGCATAAGTTAACAAAATTAATTACCTTCTCCAACTTTCGCCGCGTTGCCCTCAGTTCCTGTAGTTGGACTGCTACTACCTTGGTCCACAATACCGAACTTACTACTACTAGCAATCATTGCGGCCCTTGCTTCATCCTCACGCTGCTTCCGCTTGTTCTCGGCTATTCTTGCAAAAAAAACTCTCCATTGAATGGGGGTTACGCAGTTGAGCTTGTTTGTATGCCTCTTCCTGCCTCCTCCGCTCGTCAGCCTTCTTCTTCCGTCTCTCTTGTTGAATCACAGGGTCAGCAAGCTCGTTCAACTTTTTGTTGCACCAATCCATCAGCTCGACACTGGTGTTCCAATGTACGAGGCGTAGCTCTTGGCGGCACTCCCTCATACTTTCCGACAAAGCTTCCCAATCTCCACGTGAAGGATACTTATCTTTGTTCTTCCTCCAATGCAACAATGCACCCTCGAAACCTGTGTTAAACTCATGCTCAATATTCCAAATAATCCAGTGAGGAGGAATTACAATCCCATGTCTCCTCCGAATTGAACTCCTAGTCTCCTCCAAAAGCCGTTCGTCCCACGGTGGCACCGTCCTCCTAACCTTATCAAGAAACTGTGACCGGCCCGTAAATGTCTCCCAGTCACACCTCCTAGTATGCTGCAAAAAGAACAAAGCCAACTAATTGCCTTTAACTCACTATTTTCGACAAATCACTGTGTAACAAGTTCAATTTCTTTTCAACATTACTCACCCATCCGTCCTCGCCAACTGTGTTCCCACAGAAATATCCATCACCTAACTCCGATGGCACAACGCCCGCACGGGCCGGCACACCACATGGACAAAGGATAGGAGGATACCCATCGCATGGAAGTGAGAATGGTTCCTTGCAATTTATGTACTGCTGCAGCAGCTCATCCAAATCCACGTTAACAGGCCAATGCGACTTCGGCCCGTAGATGTACTCTTGGAAGTCACACAAACGCCATCCCGTCTGCATTTATGAAACCATATAATAAATATATAATAACCATCAACAATTTTCCGAATTAACAATTTAATTGCACCACACTTACGCTACCGATCAAGGCACACCGAAAAAACGGAGTGTAATCCAACCCGGCAGGAGGCGTCTCAAGCTCCGAACGGTACCCACAATGACACAGCGGGGGATTGCGCACCCTTCTCTTTGCAGCCTCAATCATCTCAACCTCCGTCATGGGGGGTGGGTTCGGAGGCGGCGGCACCCAACGCTCAAATTCTTCGTACCGGTATGATTCACGGTTATAAGGAAACAACAGGATCCGAGGGTCATACATTTCCTGCCCATCGATCCATTGGAAGAAGGCACACTACAGAAAACACAAACACATCATCTTCATTATTACTGGAACTAATGTAAATATCAAACAATTATAATACATTGAATAGACTTACACGACGTAGTGAGCAATGGTAGAATGCGCGTGCTGCAGTCTCCCGATGCCTAGATTGCTTCACTACCGCCGCCTCACCACACTCACACTTCGGCACCGGAAGCGCCGGAGGGACAGGTGCATCTACCGACCCCAAATGAGGATACTGAATCTTTATTCGGCAACCATACTTATCACGGGGGTACGTCATCCTTCATACAAACAAAACAATATACAAATCCTCAAACTAGTGTATATCGTATTTTCACATAGTTCTCTTCACCTAATTACTTACATAACACCAAACAAAACACTATGCATATTATTAGGTACCTATAACATTGCCTTACATCGATACATACCATCCGATCCTTCATAACACCTCATCAACAATCAAAATTAAATTCACGTGTATTCCTACCTCTAAGTCTCTAACCCTAACAACATTAAAGAGTTCCAATGATATATCGTATTTTCACATAGTTCTCTTCACCTAATTACTTACATAACACCAAACAAAACACTATGCATATTATTAGGTACCTATAACGTTGCCTTACATCGATACATACCATCCGATCCTTCATAACACCTCATCAACAATCAAAATTAAATTCACGTGTATTCCTACCTCTAAGTCTCTAACCCTAACAACATTAAAGAGTTCCAATGACAACGAAACTAGATATTCTAATTGGACAAAACAAGACAGGAACCTTGGGGGACGACCTTTCTACACAAAGACCTGGTTGCAATGGGGTGTGGTCGCCGGATACGAAGGGGGCGATGACAGAGGCGGGCGGCGGTCGGCGATGGAGAGAAAAGAGGAGAGGAGGAGACGAGGAAGAAATGAAGAAAGGCCGGACGCACTGCTTTCATACGCGTAAGTCGCGCCAAATGAAATGGCGCGACAGAGGCTATGTCGCGCCTATCCGATGGGCGCGACACATGACTTCCCCGCGCCCATCCAATCGGCGCGACAGCGGTACACCTTCGGTCAGCTCCGTCCGACGTGTCCGTCAACGCCGACGTGGCAACCGGTCGCGCCGTTCCAACTGGCGCGACTACGTACTGAGTCGCGGCTTTCCGAATGGCGTGGCAAAACGGTCTAGAATCTGAAAATAAAATTCCGGACGGTCTGTTTTTAAAATATTAATAAAAAAAGGTTTAAATAATAAAAAAACCACTCTACTGGTTCATGCCAAGGAAAAAATTACTGCTGAAATTTCAAGTTAGTTGTATCTTTTTAAAGGACATTATATTAAACTATTAATGCAAGCTTCTTTAATAAGCAAACCATCAAACACCAAGAATTTGACAACAATAAGATGCCCACAAATGAGATAAACTATATGATGAAGCAGATGTGGGTATTGGGACAAAAAAAAAAGCAGATAGAAAGAAATTCGAATCCAATGTAATCATCCAAATCAGAAACAAAGGCTGCTGGGGAAAGGAAACTAATTAGAGCTCATTCAGGTGCAGCTAAGCACATAGCAAAAAAAAAAAAGAGAGAACGAACATAATAAGTGGTTGGAAAGAAAAGAAGATGAAGGCAGACAGGTCTTCTGGTAAACATACGGGAAACAAACATTACACAAATAAAAATAGACAGTTTCATCATCTACATGAGAGCTAACAGGAATATGATAGGACATAAGAAATTAGTCAATTAAAAGTGTACCAGAAATATAATAAAAAAAAGTGTAGTCAATTAGTCTTTCAATTGGGGTTACATTGTCGCTAAAGTATCATATATAAGCACATAGCAGAGCCCAGTCACATAAACAAATGAATGATAACGGTAAAACAGTGTTTATTAGTATGAGCTCATATCAGCAATATCCTGGCTCTTTGGGAGTGGATGAATTGTGTTCCGTATGAATCTCTTGGGCTGGATCAGTTGCCTCCTTGTGCTGCTCTTGCTTTCTACCAGGAAGAAGCCCTGTCAATTATACTTTCGAACTATTGTCCAAATCGCCAGGCTTGTACCCATCGAGCATTCCTTGGGTAAGACCTTTCAACACCATAGCTTGCTAATTCTGCTTTTCATTTTTCTGTCAAGAATGAATAACACGCAATGTCGGAACATGACTCACGTCAGCTAATTAAAATGAAGCCATTAACAGTGTTTGTTTCATCACACACCTTGTATCAGAGGAATCGAATCCTACCTAGTGATCTCAGGAGACAGGTCCATGGTGTCCTTGTCCACCTCAGTGTTCTCTACATCAGTCACAGAAAGAGACTTATTTAGTGGAAGAGTTGTCATGCAGTTATAATTGATATGACCATGGATAAGGCTAGTTCATATAGAATGACAACATTTCCATTAAATCAAATCATGGTGAATTTAAGGTTGGCATTCATGTCTTATTACTGTTACAAATACTATGTATTGGACCATATGTTAGAGTATAATTTCCCTCGGTCAGAAAATTAAGTTTGCAATGCATTGTGCACTTGGTAGAGACCTTTGCATCAATCTACAACCCTATAATCTGTAAAAAGGCAAAATAGCACAAAACAAATAATAAAAGAGGTTTGCTTCTAATTATCTGGCTTAGAATTCTTATCTTGATGACTGCATCTTAAATATAGTCGTGATTGCAGGAGAAAATATGATGCCAGAGATCTGAGATACCATGTTATTATAGCTATCTACAACATCTCTGAAGAGCACAACGCAGCATGCAGATGCATTATTTTTGTTGGAAATTTCAGATAACAGAGTTGTTGAGTCAGAATAAAAACAATAGCCCGGGGATAAGTTTAAGGAAAAGCAGCCCTGAATGGACATAGACAGTTAGCCAAACTTCAGACTGCATCAACAGAGTACCGCGAGTCCAGAATTCAAAGCAGATGTATCACATGAATTTGTTAGCAATCGAACAGGCAGTACAATTGTAGAAGAGAAAGCAAACTAACTGATACTGGTTCCTTGAGCCAATTCGAAATTACAGAGCAATTGAATCTAGTACGGAAGTGTCAGGAACAATTCACCAACAACAGTTAGGGTAACGCATCACACAAATCGTCAAATATGACAAAGAGAAGGACAAATCAGTACCTCAGGTCATCGGCCGGATGCAATCTCGGGTGAGCAGATGGAACATCAAGCGGTGCAGCTCCCTTTACGTGGCCTCCGGCCTTGAATCAATGTAACGGAGACTTACTTTCTTAAATCTTCTTGTGAGAAAAATGAGCGAGTATAGGACACCTAGTTGCTACTGTGAGCTGGAGGGAAAAAGCGCTTACATGGTCGCCCGCAGAACTCTTCGTACGGATCAAAAGGTAGGCCACCATATTCCCATCCATAACTCTGAATCAACCTTCAGGAGGCCAAATCGGCCATATTCCCATCCAAATCGAGCTCCAAAACTCAGAAAGGGGAGGGAAACAAACTGGTCAGATGGAAGGGGAACAGAAGAACTGGGAGAGAAATAAGAGACTGCTCACCTCCTCCGGTAGATGTGGCTCACCGCTGCGTCGCCACTTGTGGTCGCCGCCGTCTCACCGCGTGTCGTGATGCGCCTGCTGCCTTCCCCCTTCGTGTGGTTCTGTTTGGGGCGGGGTGTGGGTTGCCGGAGTGCATCAGCGCCAGCAGAGGCATCGAAAAGGTGGGCATGGGAGGGAGAGTTCCGCCTGCCTACGGCGCGGAGAAGCAGGGCGGCGTAGGGACACTCGGCTCGGTGCCTGCGGCAGCACGGGGTGAGGACGACGGGGGAAGAAGATTCTCGAAGGGATCGCGGCTTCGCGAATGCGCCGGTGGAGCGCAGCAACTTCAGCGCGAGCGTAGTGGGGGCCGACGGCTCGATCAAAGCCAGCGATGTATCCAACGGCTCACAATGCCGCTATAATGCTACAGTCAATATTGAACAGTAGGTTTTGAACAGTAGGAGGCGGGGCCCACCGGGAAAAACTATAAACATATAGTATGATATGAAGAGTCTTCACTGTCTCCACTTGAATAAAGTAAATTATGTAAGTCCCCCTTGTGGCATGAACTCATATACTAGGGCTTTGAAATCATTTCCATTACAATCAACGCCTGAGCATGCAGTAAATATCGGAACAAGATTTCTGTGCCGCACATTTCTCAAAGCATTGCATTCTGCAATGAAGCTTTTTTGTGCTCCTCTTGTTTCTAGACTGAATACTTTGATAGCAATCACATGTCCATCTTGAAATAGTATTCCTTGATAAACAGAGCTGTACCTTCCCTTTCCGATTAGCTTGGATGTTGAGAAGCCTTCTGTCGCCCTGACAAGATCACTGTAAGAAACCTTGGGAATTTACTTCCATATGAAGGCAAAGGAATAGATTTTGTCTTCTGTTTTCTCATCAAGAACAACAAAACAGAAATGGCCACAGCAACAGACACCACAACGGCTACTGGGATCACTATTTTCAGTACGACAGAAACCTTGTGATTGGTTGAATGCAAAGGTACCACAGAACATGGGGTTAGGTGTAACTCAAGCAGCCCACCACAAAGCTCCTGATTTCCATCAATCCGCATAGCAGTTGCATTCCTGAATATTCCTTTTATAGGGACCTCACCATTAAGCTGGTTAAATGACAAATCTAGTTGCTCAAGAAGCTGTAGGTTTCCAAGAGGTGCTGGTATGGACCCAGTTAAGTTGTTGTGAGACAAGTTGAGAACTTTAAGTGTCAGACCCCATTTCTGGAATCCACTGTGCTTACCGTACCAATCCCTGGATCAGTAGTTGATACGCACAAAACAAAGATAATACCAAGTCTATACTTCAATTATTATTACAATACCACAAATGTCTTATAGAGACTTCAGAATACAATACCAGAGTGGCCGGCAGGCCTGGCCACAAACTAACAATACAAAGCGGAAAGCGGAGAGTCCAACTTCTACAGGCAACTCGGGCGATGAACGCAAATCCTACTCATCGTCACCACCGTCTTCATACTGAACATCTTCTTCTGAATGATTAAAGCAAGGGTGAGTACATAAAGTACTCAGCAAGTCCTAACACTACTCATAGGGTTATAGATGCATAAAAGGCTGTATGAATGGTTAGGCTATAGGGCTTATATTTTAGCGGAAAGCTTATTTTAATGCAGGGTTCATTTTAGAAGCATAAACCTTTTATAAAGAAAACGTTTGTCATGATTAGGTGGGTTGGCCCTGGGGGAGATATGTCAATCCCGCCAGTTCCCAAGTTTTAGGCGAACCTTCGGGCGCACGGCCATACCGACTCTCACTTTCAAAACACGGGCGAACTACTGCCCACTCACACTTCAAGGAGTAAGTAAAACTAATCATTGTGAACTCAACCATAGCGCGTCTGTGACCGCGACACGGCTATCCGGATAGATTTTAACTCTGCAGAGGTGTACATCTTTACCCACAGACTACATCGCTCTTAGCAAGGGAGCAACATAGCGAAACCCACCTTTCCCGAGTGTCCCCACAATCCCACCTACGAGCCATTACTGACCTAGGGACTTATAATGCGACTATAAGTAGTCAATGGCCCAATGGCCAAGTCGGACAACGACCAATTACGATATCGTGTCTGCTCCTGGTTGCTCGTTGCACTACCGCCTCCTAGGTGGATCAAGTGGTAAACACCAGAAAGTTAGGGTCAAGTCCTGCCCATAACAGGATCTGTTGGTTGCACGGGGTTCACTAGGGCGAGGTCCAACGAACCGGTCCTTAACCGGCAGAGGCGAGCATCTTCCACCTAACCCCACCTATGTGGGTCACTATTCACCATTCACCAGTCTCGCCCCCGCCTAAAATGTCCCACTTCACCCCAACACACTAGTTGATTATCACCCTCCCATTTTATTTACCCACACACACCAAGCACGCATTTTTACACATTTCACCAAAAGTCGTGATTAAGGTGTAACAACTAAATAGTTGTAGCAAGTCCCTAAGCAATCTATCAAGGTAATAATCCAGCATTATTATAGCATAATGGAGGAATATCCTAGGTTTACCAAGGTAACAGACATCAATATCAAGGATTTCTATCCTAATAGGTTCATAACTAATACAACATTTCAAATAATAAAACATATCAAGGATTATATATATCAATAAGCATGATATATATAAGCATTTAAGAAGGCCATTCGTAGGATGTGGTTATAAATCGTAGGATCAAAATGATCAAGGAAAGTTAGACTTGCCTTCAAACTCTTCCTCGTGCTCCTCCTCGTAATCCGGGTCCTCAGGCTCCTCCTCGAACTCCTCGTTAGCTATATTACGCAAATTACGGACGAGTAAATAACTATCGCAAAATAAAATAAATGCGACCAAATAAGATCCAAATAGATAACTAAATAAACTCAAATAGAATTGGAATTGATATGAATAGATAGGATTGAATAGGAAGTTCAGGGAAAAGAATCTATTAAAAGAATCTAGAAAGGTGGAAATATGGTATAAAGAAAAGAAATTAAGCTTCTTATAGGTTCCTATTTATTATGGAAATATTATATTTTTTTGATGTTGGGAAAAGGTGGCAAAATAATCTAGAGAATATAAGGTATTTTTGGGAATTTTTCTGGAATTTTTCTTCAAACGGAAAGTCTCGAAATAGGATTCTGTGTGCACTAGCCGGGTGGATCTAGCAAAACAGATTCGGATTCAGAGGCTGACTGGTGGGGCCGGGTTGCATAGTGCACCCCGGGTTACTGTGCCGTGAACTAGGTGCATGGGTTCTGTGGACCGATTGTGAATGTGAGGGTGGTTCACATGAACCGAGTGCATGGAAGGGAGAGAGAGAGGGAGTGCTGACTGGGATTACGTGGTGGGACCCGCGTGCTTGCGTGGCAGGCGGACCGGGGTCAAAAGGTGGCCACGTCGGCGCCACGTCGGACGACGGCGACGACCGGGTCAGCAGAGCGGCGGCGCTGGGCGGAGCGCGGCGGTGGCTCGCCGGAGAGCTCGCCGCCGGCGGTTAGGAGGGGCGAGGGGCGACGAGATCTTGCCGTGGCGACTGTGCGTGCGACGGCGGAGCTAGGAAAGGTACGCGTTGTCGACGGCGAGCATCAGAGCAGCAGCTCGGGCTCGCTGGAGTTGGCCGCGGCGGCGGCGCGCGATAGGATCTCACAAGTGCGTGCGATAGGACGTGTTTGTGCTGTCGGGGAAGGTGCGCGCGAGTGTGTGGAGTGCGTGCGCGTGCTCGGTTGGGCTAGCGCGGCCGTGTGCGTGGCCGGCGACGAGATCATGCGGCGGCGGACGGCGGCGCTCGGTGCGCGCCAGGTTAGGGTTTAGGGAAGCTAGAGTTTGAGCTCGGGATAGATTGGTTAGGCCAGCAGGAGGGAGTAGAAGCAGAGAGGGGAAGGGGAGCTCACCGGAACAGGGGAAATGGCACGGCGACCGGAGTTGGGGACGAAAGGGGATTGTCGTCGATTGGGTGGCTGTGGTGGTGGAAATGCGGTGCAGTGGCGATGGGGAGCTGCGCAGGAGGGGTGCGGCCTATTTATAGGCGGAAGGGAGGCGGTTCGCGCAGAAATATCGCCGGCGGCGATATTTTCCCCCGGCGTCGATCTTATCCGCGGCGCATTGACTGCGTGGCTTGGCGCAGGGGCCGAGGATGGTCAACAATGCGGCGCGGTATGGGCACGGCGAGGCCGTACGCTGAGCTGGTCGGAGGTGCAGCCAATCGGGACGGAGGGCGGAGCTCGCCGGTGTTCATCGGCGGAGATATTTCCGGTGGGGTGCGCGTGGCCGACGCGCATTGGTCCAATTTGCGGCGCGGCGGGGTCGGCGGCTTGGTCGCGAAGTCAGGCGATGCTTCCGGCCGACGCTGGCGAGCTCGTCGTCGAGCTGTGCGAGCGGGATTCCCGGCGGCCTCCATGCCGGCTTAAATGAAGCGGCGCCGCCCCGTACGCCGATGGGATGGGTCGAGGCTGGGATGACGTCGCGGCGGAGTGGCTACAGCAGCGCGAGGACATGAGCTGGAAAGGCAGAGGGAGAGAGAGAGCAAGGAGAGCGGGGAGAGAGCGGTGGCGCTGCGCTGGCGAGCTCGAGAAGGCGCGCGGCGCGCTGGAGAAGACGACAGCGCGGCTGGGCCGGACCGGGCCGCGCGGGCTGTGCTGGGCCGGGAAGAAAAAGGAAGAGGGAAGGCGGCCTGCTCGGGGAAAAAGAAAGAGGAAGAGAGGGTTGGGCTGGGCCGGCGAAGGAGAATAAAGAAAGAAGCAAGCCCGGGAAAGAAATGTTTAAACATTTCCTGGATTCTGAATTTGGACAAATTGAAATAGAGTTCAAATTTGGGAGAGGGAGTTAAACACCAAATAAAATCCAGACAAAAGAAAAAAGAAAACAAGCACTTTGAGCATGAACTTTTATTTTAGAAATTCTCGAATTCTATTTATTGAACTATTTAAATGAGGTTTTATTTTTGTAAAAACATGGAATTACTTATAAATCTAAAAAGTTTAATTTCTGAGTGAATTTTATTGTATTTAAATTTTGGGCTGTTACATTAAGGGTCCTAATGTTTCCTAATGAAGTGGGGATGCTTCCACTGAGAGAATTATAGCCCAGTTCAATGTCTTCCAAACTTTCACAGTTACACAATGTGCTTGGAATATCTCCAGATAGCTTATTTGATGAAAGATCAAAGTACATGAGTTGTTTGGCATTACCTACCTCGGCAGGAATTTCCCCATCGAGATTGAAAACTCAATTTGTGGTATGGTTGGAATTCCAAAGATCTCCCTTGGCACCCTACCAAGAAGATTGTTAGTGGAAATGGTGACTGTTGCTAAGGTTTGGAGGTTTCCCAAACTTGTCGGTATATGCCCACTGAATTGATTTGTGTCAAGAAGGAGTTCTACTAACTGAGATAAATTTGAAAGAGATGATGGAATAGACCCTGTGAACATGTTAGTTGATAAGCTCAGCTTTTGCAGAGTTCTGAGAGATCCGAGCCATTGTGGAACCACACCTGTAAATTGGTTGTAATCCAGCCCCAAAATGATTAGGCTACGAAGGTTTTCTATTCCAGAAGGGAAGCCCCCTGTTAGTTGATTCTGTCCCAAATACAAATGCTGAAGTTGACTTGACAGATTACCCAATGAACTAGGCACCGGGCCTTCTAGCTGGTTACCCGCTACTGACAAACCTTTTAGCTTGGTACAATTGGCTAAGCTGATCATAAACTCCCAGTCATGCTTGGTACGAGCTTGGAATTTATTCATCTCAAGGTTGAGCTTTGAGAGTTTTGCAAGTTTGCCAATGGAGCTAGGCACAACTTGTTATGTGGGGACGCACATATACAAGGCGTCCCAAGAAGTCCAAGGAAGATACGGCATAGATGCCAAATTAGTTAGTTGCTTGCCAAATTAGTTAGTAAATCGTGTCCAGTTAGGATTATTAGTATTAGTTCAAGTAGGACTCTGTAAAGAGAGTCGGTTCACATGTATTCCAGCCGGCTCATATAAGCACGGCGTGATCAGAAATAAAGGCAAGCCAGATTACAAACAATCTCTTTCTCTCGCCTAAAACTTCTTAAGCTCTTGGGTGAGCAACAACCCTAGTTACCCCATAACATCTGGTATCAGATTGCCAGGCGTTCTTTTCCACCTCTGCGCCATGAGCGACGACGGGAAGAAGCCCGCTGCCGCGACCACCGCCGACGAGGATGACAGCAAGGCCCTCCTCAAAGCTATGTTGGCCAAGCTTGATTGTCTGGAGACTTTAGAAGCAAAGATTAGCGACATGGATCAGCGCATGAAGGAGCAACAGTCCGCGATTGCATGACTGGACAGCACGAACTCGGGGCGCTCGTTCACATCGCCGCACCGCGATGGCTCGTCCACCTCTGATGGTCGTGGTGTTCCCAAGTACCACAAGCCGGATTTCCCCAAGTATGACGGCCAAGGCGATCCATTGCCGTTCATCCATCGCTGTGAGTCGTTCTTCCGCGGCTTTCGCGTTTTGGAGGAGGAGAAATTTTGGATGGCATCACTCCATCTACTTGACGCAGCCCAAATCTGGTACATGCGTGTTGAGCGTGATAATGGCACGCCATCTTGGAGGCGGTTCACAGAACTGTTGAACCTTCGCTTCGGGCCGCCACTGCGCGCCAATCCCCTTGGCGATTTAGCAGCGTGCCGTCGCACAGGATCGGTATCTGACTACTGCGAGCAGTTTCTCTCTCTTTTGGCTCGCGCTGGGCCGCTCACCGAGTCCCAACAGGTGCAACTCTTCACGGTTGGACTTCTACCTCCCATGAGCATTGACGTACAGCTACAAGCACCCCAATCTTTGGAGATTGCCATGAATTTGGCCAGATCATTTGAGCTTCGTGATCAAATTGTTGTCCAAGCTGCTACCCCGCCTCCACGGCCAAACCGCTCCTCCAATCACGGTCTGTTATCGGCAGCACCAACACCTATGGCTCTGCCAGCTCCGCCAAGCACTTCAGCTGCCTCTGTGTCTTCATCGGCACCTATTCCACCAGCCACAGCATTGGTCGCTGGACGCACTGTTTGTCGCTTGACTCCGGCTGAGATGGAAGAACGACGACGCCTGGGTCAATGCTACAATTGTGACGAGAAGTATGTAAGGGGGCACAATCAGGTTTGCAAACGCCTTTTCCTCTTGGAGCTGTCGGAAGAACCTGAACCAGAGGAGCAAGCCACAGCATTGCAGATCTCGCTGCATGCCATCACAGGAATCAAGACAGCCGACACAATGCAAGTCATGGTCCGGATCGGTGACGTTCTCCTTCACGCTTTGCTGGACTCTGGATCGTCCCCACAATTTCATAGCAGAAAATGCAGCAGCACGGTTACCTCTGCCACTCATGGTCGTGCTAATCTGTTCGCCACTGTAGCTAATGGTGAGCGCGTACAGTGCGCAGGCGTGTTCCACCAGGCAGCATTCTCAATTGAAGGTGAAAAATTTTCGGCTGATCTCTTTGTCCTCCCCTTGGGCAGCTATGATGTTGTGTTGGGAACTCAATGGCTGGCGTCACTTGGTCCAATTTTATGGGACTTTGGGAAATTAACAATGTCGTTCTGGCACAACAAGAACCAAGTCATATGGCGCGGGTCTTCTGCAGGGGCGTGCACTATGGTCAAGGCAGGTATAGATGATGATCTTCTTGCTCGTCTTTTGGCTGAATTTGCAGATGTGTTCGCAGAGCCTCGGGGACTTCCTCCGCAGCGTGCACGTGACCACCGCATCCACTTGTTGCCTGGAGCTGCCCCTGTTGCCGTACGACCTTATCGCTATACAATAGCTCAAAAGGATGAGCTAGAGCGCCAGTGCAAGGCCATGGAAGAGCAGGGCTTGATTCGACGCAGCCAGTCAGTTTATTCGTCACCTGTTTTGCTGGTCATGAAACCAGATGGGAGTTGGCGCTTCTGCGTGGACTATCGTGCACTTAACGAGCTCACAGTGAAGGATAAGTTCCCCATTCCAGTTGTTGAAGAACTCCTTGATGAACTCCATGGCGCCAGATTCTTCACCAAATTGGATCTTCGTTCCGGGTATCATCAAGTGCGCATGCATCCAGAAGACATTGAAAAGACGGCATTTCGCACTCATGACAACTTGTTCGAGTTCTTGGTCATGCCATTTGGGCTCACAAACGCTCCTGCTACGTTCCAAGCTTTGATGAATGATGTGTTGCGTCCGTTCTTGCGTCAGTTCGTGCTTGTCTTATTCGATGATATCTTGATATACAGCAGAATTTGGGCTGAGCATTTGGTTCACCTACGCACTGTGATGGAGACTATGAGGGTTCACAAGTTGTTCCTCAAGCAGAGCAAATGTTCCTTTGGTACAAATTCAGTTACTTATCTAGGACATGTGGTTTCAGCCTCTGGTGTTGCCATGGATGAGGGCAAAGTACAGGCTGTGGTGGATTGGCCGGTGCCACGGTCTCCTCGGACACTACGGGGTTTCTTGGGCCTTGCAGGATACTATCGTAAGTTCATCCACAATTTTGGCTCTATTGCTGCTCCTTTGACTTTGTTGTTGAAGAAAGAAGGCTTTACTTGGTCACCGGATGCAGAAGCAGCGTTTCAGTTGCTCAAGTCAGCTCTCACAACAGCTCCAGTGCTCAGGTTGCCAGATTTCAGCAAAGAATTTGTTGTTGAATGTGATGCGTCGGGGTCAGGATTTGGTGCCGTTCTTCATCAAGGTGCAGGGGCCATTGCATTCTTCAGCCGTCCAGTGGCTCCTCGTCATCGGGCACTAGCAGCTTATGAACGTGAGCTTATTGGATTAGTCCATGCAATCCGCCATTGGCGACCATATCTTTGGGGACGTTCTTTTATTGTTCGAACTGATCATTATAGCCTGAAGTTTTTGTTGGATCAACGTTTAGCAACAATTCCTCAGCACCATTGGGTCAGCAAAATATTGGGATATGATTTCTCGGTGGAGTACAAGCCTGGTCGATCCAATGTGGTGGCAGATGCACTCTCTCGATGTGATGCAGACCAGAGTGAACTGTGTGCCATCTCTTTTCCAACCTTTGATGTCGTTCGTGAGTTGAAGGAAGCAGCACTGCAGGATCCTGAGTTGATGGCTTTGCGCGAAAAGATTGTAGCAGGTACGCTGACTGCTCCATGGGGAATCATAGATGGCTTGGTCTTGTTTCAAAACCGTATATTTGTGCCATCGTCATCACCCGTACTTCAGACATTGTTGGCTGCTACACATGATGATGGTCATGAGGGGGTGCAGAAAACTTTGCAGCGTTTTCGTCGGGATTTTCACACAACCAATGCACGGGTGGCGGTTCAGGCCTTTACTAAGAGTTGCTCCATTTGCCAACGTAACAAGACGGACCATCTTAATCCAGCAGGACTTTTGCTTCCTCTGCCAGTGCCGAGTCAGGTATGGGCTGACATTGCGCTCGATTTTATTGAGGGACTGCCAAAGGTTGGAGGGAAGTCTGTGATATTGACTGTTGTTGATCGGTTATCAAAATATGCACATTTTATTCCTCTTTCTCACCCATACACTACTGAGTCTGTCGCACGAGTGTTCTTTGCGGAGATAGTTCGTTTGCATGGGATTCCATCTTCAATTGTGTCGGATAGAGACCCTGTTTTCACTTCAACATTTTGGCAAGCTCTGTTCCGCGCTACTGGTTCCAAGCTGCACATGTCTTCAGCGTTTCATCCCCAATCAGATGGGCAGTCTGAAGCTGTTAATAAGACAATTGGCATGTATCTTCGTTGCATGACAGGAGACAGGCCAAGGAATTGGGTGAGATGGTTGCCGTGGGCTGAATATGTGTACAACACGGCCTATCATACAGCCCTAAAGGACACACCATTCAAATTGGTTTATGGGCGTGATCCACCATCAATCAGATCCTATGAAGCTGGTGAACTCAGGGTGGCAGCAGTGGCACAATCCATGGCTGAGAGGGAAGAATTTCTGGAAGATGTGAAGATGCGGTTGGAACAGGCACAACATTATGCTAAGGTGGTCTATGACAAGTCTCACAGAGAAGTATTGTTCAATGTTGGTGATTGGGTTTGGGTTCGATTGAGACATCGGCCCATTGCTTCTATTTCAGATCAGCCTCGTGGGAAATTGAGTCCTCGCTTCTATGGGCCTTACCGCATTATGACCAAGATCAATGAGGTTGCTTATCAGCTGGAACTACCACAAGGTGCACGCATTCATAATGTATTTCATGTGGGCTTACTCAAGAAATTTGTGGGACAGCCACCACAAGCACCTCCAGTTCTGCCACCCATTCAGAATGGTGCTGTTATTCCTACTCCAGAGAAGGCTCTTAAGGTTCGTCTTTATCGAGGGGTCAGGCAAATACTTATTCAGTGGCGAGGTCAAGCTCCTTCTGCAGCTTCTTGGGAAGACTTGAGCTCCTTTCAGCTTCGCTATCCTAATTTTCAGCTTGAGGACAATCTGCTTCTTGAGGAGGGGAGAGATGTTATGTGGGGACGCACATATACAAGGCGTCCCAAGAAGTCCAAGGAAGATACGGCATAGATGCCAAATTAGTTAGTTGCTTGCCAAATTAGTTAGTAAATCGTGTCCAGTTAGGATTATTAGTATTAGTTCAAGTAGGACTCTGTAAAGAGAGTCGGTTCACATTTATTCCAGCCGGCTCATATAAGCACGGCGTGATCAGAAATAAAGGCAAGCCAGATTACAAACAATCTCTTTCTCTCGCCTAAAACTTCTTAAGCTCTTGGGTGAGCAACAACCCTAGTTACCCCATAACACAACTCCACTGAAATTATTGTTTGGCACATCAATAGTATTCAAATTGGAAGCATTTATCAGTGAGGAGGGGATACCGCCATGAAAGAAGTTCATGGCTATTGCAACCAGTTGGAGATTGGGCAGAGAGTTTCCGAGATCAGATGGCAACACACCATTTAGATTGTTTGAATTAAGGCCAAGGGAAACAGGATTTGAAAGATTCATGATGGCTTGTGGAAATCTACCTGCCAACTGGTTGCTGCCCGCATATAGAATCTGTTGCTCAGACAGCTACGCAATTTCATTTGGAAAGTTGCCCTTAATGCTGTTGATGCGCAGCTGAACTTTTTTAGTGATGTGATATTGCCAAGAGAAGAAGGGATGGTACCAGTAAGATAGTTAGATGATAGCTGCAGTTGTTGAAGGCCAAGCGGCAAATCAGGAAATTCTCCAGCTAGATTGTTGTTATTCAACCATAGAGCCTTCAGACGGGAACAGTTTGCAAAACTTGGTATAGCTCCTAGCAGAGTGTTATTACTCAAGAATAGGGTCTGGAGGCGATGCAGTTGGCCCAGGGATGGAGGTATTTGTCCAGTGAACATGTTTGTTGCTAGGGATAGGTGCTTCAGGAACGTTAAGTTCCCCAATGAAGGAGACACGTACTCTACTAAACCCTGATTTCCAAGGTCGAGAGAAGTGACACGGCGTGGATCTTTCATCCTGCACACAACACCTTCCCAGTTGCAGAAGTGAGTGCTTTCATTCCATGACATCAATACTTGCTGCGGATCGAGACTGATTCCCTTCTTGAATTCTAGTAGTGACAATCGATCTGTTTCATTCCCATAAACTAGCCTGTCAACCCGTGCACCTGCACGGGCTAGCTATTTAAACAATTATTAGTTAAGTCAAATATTCCAGTCTATAATGTACAAAACAATTACAAAATTTTCGATACGCCTATATTCTTTGAGTAATAAAAAATTTAATTACATTTTTTCTAAATATGGATTATACATGGATATTAAAATGACATAATGGAATCTATTATAATATTATTTTATAAAGCACTTAAACTATTGGTGCCAGAATACATAAAAGAATATATGATGATCCTTTTTTTTCTTCATAGAAGTAATAATGAAGATATAGGATCCAACATCATTGTATGTTAGTTTTTTTTTGATAATTCATTGGATATTAGTTTCTTGTGAAGTTAGATTACAACCATCGTTCTTATCAGTAATCACATCATTACGTGAGAATTTCTTCCATGACGAAGGACACTAAGCCATACACAACACTATCACCTCATGTGTGATGTCTATTGAAAATCTGCATTATAACAAACTACTTCAAAAAAAAAATGATCACAGATGAAATAATCAAATAGAAATTTTATTTAAGAGTAATGTACCTAATTGCTTGTGAGTGCGATAAATAACATTGGACACCACACAACATACACATGCATGCACGAAGTATTAACACTAATAGCATACTTTGGTTTATGTTTTTGACTGATAAAATTAATCTAGTATTCCAATCTCAATATATACATGGCCACCATATCATATTTCTTAGTATTGTTTCACTTCACTGAAGGATAAGAATGCCAGTTTAATGATTTTGTAAGTAATACCAGATATACTCCCATGCATAGGTGTGTTTAGCATATTAGCCAATTGATATATAACATAAACGTTTTTAACCTGGATTGAGTCCTGCAATGTAGATGCCAAGGTTGATGGACCACAGGTCCGAAGGCCTGCTCTGTAGACAACCCAGCTCCCTGCTGAACAGAGTATCCTGCTCAGTAGACGTGTGATCGTAGACAACCCAGCTCCCAGATCTCCCTGTCTTTTGAACAGAGTATCTTCGGCCCTCGGCATCCCCACGCTGCAGTTTGGCTAAATCAAGTAGGAGTAGTCTCTTGTTAGCTACAGGCATGCAGGTGATTGTAGCGTAACTGCAGTCACGTAAACTTTATTTGGATACAACATTAAAAACTTTATTTGGATACAACATTATATTAAAAAAAATCAAAACCATATGAATGTACATTGTAATGTGGATCTTGTTTGGCTAAATGTGGTCAAAACTTTAAAGTTTTAGTTTAAAATATGTGTCTGCCTTATTTTTAGGACAAAAATGTGAATGACCACCAGGTAATTTTGACAACTTGCTGATTATATTAGCGCTGGCACTTTCTAACAGCGCCGCAACATATATTTATTCCACTATCCTTATTCTTGAGCCACCATTTACTTCAGTATAAAAACACAGCAAGAAAAAAGTAATTCCATCAACTAAACACCTCAGATCAAAATAATTAGGTAGACTACCTCAGATCTCATATTTCAATACATGAAGTATCTAAATAGCAGACGTGATACTTGGAATATGCTGAAAACTAAACTACTTGCAACCTTTTTCATTTTCATGTGACAACAGAAAAATACAATTTTTTTTTCTTTTGCATGTAACAGCCGGGCGATGCAATTTAGTTTTCCCTTACTTTTTTCTTTCTTTGCGCGTGACACTCGGAATCTACGATGATCCTTTTCTTTCTAGTTCCCAATGGAAGCATGGCAAACTCAATTTTATGTTTGAACCGGGAGGAGTTTACCATGTGCAACCAATCCCGTTTACTTCTATTTTTTGAATTGGTGGACTTCTACCGTGATCCATCAATGCTGACATATGCTTAGCTTGTAAACTGGAAAACTACAATAAGTTTGATTACCCTGAAGAATCATTATACGCCTTGATCAATCAGGATCATGTTGAGTACGTCTTAAAAGTTCTTTGTAGTCTTGTTACCCTTGCGTTATTTCCTGGCCTAATTTTACTTAAATCTTTGTATGTCATTGCACAGTTGTTAACTGGAACAAAAAAAATTTGGCATGGAGGGGATAATGATTATATCTTCATGATTAAGGATCCTGGTGTACCATAACATTAATCATTTGCATGAACAAATAAAACTATGCAAACCTGAGAGTTGGCAACAATTAGTGTTTTTTTTTTTTTGGGTGGATGATGCCTGCTCGTCCCTACATCAGCAGCAAGAAATCCTCCAATGAGAAGAAGCACCAATATATAAGGTATAAAATTTGTCAAGTTACATCATGAAAGCCCTTGTGGGAGCAGAGAGTAGAAGACGGATGCACCTGTCAAGATAAGAAGATGGAAATCGTTGAGACAAAATAAGCCAGATTTATACTTGTCAAGAAAAGTAGAAAACAAAAGAATACAGAAGAGAATATAAGATCAATCCTGTTCTGCCTGTAAAGCAAGTCTCGTAGCCCTCTCTTTTTTTATTGGAGTCCGATTAGAATTCCTGACATAACCTTCTTGATATTATAATATGGCTGCTGTTCTGATGCTGTCTGCCGTGATACAATGAGAGTCCTTACAAAACTTATCTAATTACCCGCTGCATACGTAAGGATTACCTGCCGTAGATGCAGTGGGAGCTTGGATTCTGCTTCCGATACGACTTTTGGTTACGAACTACAGCAAATTCCATCTGAACGCCATCTATCCGAAGCGCTGGATGAACATGGCTTCCTCGTTGGGATTACGAACTACAGCAAGTTCAATCTGTTCCTAGAACCTGCAATAAGCATTGCTCAGAAATCTGAATACCATCGATCTGAAAGGTTCTCAATAATCGGCGCAAACACTAAAGCCCCGTTTGGGAGCTGAAAGCGATTATAAAAATCAGGATTTTTGGGATGGATCACAGAAGCTAGATTTTGCACAATATCTGCGTCTTGCTGTTTGGATACAAGCTACCGGCAGCTACACGAGTCCATGGGCCCTACTGGCTGGTTCGCTCTTTCATGGATGACGGCGAGGCTGGTAGGTGGCGATCCGACCGATGAGCCTGAGGCCGCCTGCCAGAGCGCCTCTTCAAGCGCCATGGCGCGGAGGAGGCGCGGCGCCCTGTTTTTCACCTCCTCCCGTATCCAGTGCTTCTCCGGATGAGCCTGTGGTGTGGCGGCGGCATGGAACCCTACTTCGCTTCCTCCCGTAGCCAGGGCGTCATGTGATAGGGATCGTAGAACCTAGCCCCTGGAAGGCCCCACGTGAGATGTGGGAAGGATTGCAGAAGATCCAATGGCTATGGGCTGTTAAGCGTCTAAATTAACGAACGGATGTTTTGCTTTTTTCTCAGAATTTGTAGGATTTTTCCTTCGATTAACGTGAGGGCTTCAAAAGGAACCTCCAATTAGTAAATATAAGATGGAGCTGCAGGTGATAACATGCACACTGCAAGCAATAAGCACCAGTAAAAACTGTCCAATTGCACTATCCTTCATAGTGATAGCAGATAACCTCCTTAAATGTGTCCACGTTCGGATTGTACTATGATATGCCCAGAGAAAAAAGGGAGAAACTTTAGATAATCAGGATATATAAGTGTTAATGATATGCATAGTAAGTAACATACAGTAAATTTAGGAAATTTTCATTATTTGGCATTTGAAGTACCTGAATGATTGTCTCCCCCTTTCTGCTTCGTTTCTTCACAACACGATTCAGAATAAACAACACCAAACAACAACATAGCCTTTTGTCCCAAGCAGGTTGGGGTAGGCTAATTTTTGCCACTGCAGAATCACAGTGCCACCAAGAATTCAATCCGGGTAGATTTCTTTCAGACCCCTATAGAACCTCAAGGTTCAAATTTCATAGTAAAAAAAAAGTTATCAACAGTCAGGGATCGCTAATCAGCAATAGCTGAACAGAGTCTCAGTTCAGGTGCATCCATGCACTTTATGAACTAATAAAGCATAATGCTGAAAGATTAATATGGCGAAAAAAGTTGAATATCTTACTGCTGATCCAATGCCAAGTCCAGGTGGCCAGTCGCGTGGCAAAAGCACCAGTGGAGCAATAGCCCATGAGCTAAGCTGAATGGTTGTTTCACTTGCTGGCTGAGGTTACAGACAAAGTTGAGTGCTTTAGCATTTATGCGAAATCATTGCTGATGAAGTGTAATCTTGTTAAATCTTATATTTTCCACACAGAAAAATAAACTGATCAATCAGGTTTGACTTTTCCTTAGTCGTCAGGGGACTACCTCATCTCCATCAATCAGTCAAATCAGGGCAGCTTTATACTAACCTCCTACCTAACACAGGTTAGTACGGATAACATAGTTAATATAATCAGGTATAAACAGAATGGAAAGACACAGCAATTCTGGTGAACACCTCATCATATAGCTGACTGCATTGATTGTCAGAACAGGTTTGAAAGACTTGCTCATTTCTTGAGTCAACATGCTGACAATAACGAGGAGCTACTACTTGAATGGACTGACCAATGAATCGAGAATATTTTAGAGAAGGACCCTATAAAAACTGGCGACTTAGCAGGCAATCAGTTATAGCGTCCCTTACTTTGATAGTACTTTTTGAACAAGAGTAGAAATTTTGAGTACCCAGTCCACAC
This sequence comes from Eragrostis nindensis, assembly GCA_012490785.1. Lineage (NCBI taxonomy): Eukaryota > Viridiplantae > Streptophyta > Magnoliopsida > Poales > Poaceae > Eragrostis > Eragrostis nindensis. Next base: position 192,778 of record JAAXCT010000798.1, read on the forward strand.
CTTGATTCACACACATCACCTAACAAAACAGCAAAACAAAATGAATTCAGTTCACATTGGAATTCGCTGACATTGGAATTCAGTGAGCAACTGGTCGACACGGCCAATTTCCTAGGTAAGTTCATATTTGACCAATCAAAATCCATCATACTAATCTGATTGTTTCTTGACAGTACCAGGACTTAGCATTTATCCCAAACGAGACCAATTCTGACGGAACAAAATCAGAACAACAAAACAAAAAGAAGATTTGAACCTTTGTGCGGTGCCCCTCGCCCTGCGGTACCGAACCCATCCGCCGGCGGGGCGCTGAAGATAAGAAGCAGCACAATGCGGGAAGTCGACAAGGCGCCTGGATATCTCCCCTTCCACCTCGTCCTCCATGAGCAACAGTGCCAGTAGTACCAGTACAGCACCAGATGCCACATCTCCACCTTCTGCTGCCGCTGGTCCTCCGTCCCTGATGCAGCCATGCCTGTACCGCACGGTCAAGGGCACGGACAGAGATGGCGCCAGTGCGGTGGAGCGCGAGGTCGCCGGAGGCGGCGAGGAGGGGCGGCGGCGGCAGCGAAGCTCAGAAGAGGACTTCGAGGAGGCTGTTGACTTTTTTGACCCCACCTTCAGTGAGGTGAAGCAAGGACCCCCACTTCAGTGACCAAGTAAACTGGCAAACTCGTTCAAGATTTTTTTTGACCCATCAAACGATCTAGTTTTCGTGTTCTTCTTGTACCATTGCGCAGCAAATGTTATCTATTTTTTTACATATTTTTGTTTTAAATTTTTCAAATTTTTAATTTTTTTATTTTGAATTCGAAAACCTGAGAATCGGTTAAACCGGACCGGAACCGGTTTTTCCGAGTTTCGCAAAAACCGGTCCGGTTTACCGCGGTAGCGTGAATGGGCTGAGGCATCTGGGTTCATTTGTGTTAACTTGGGCACCCATATGAATTATAGTGCATACACAACAATTCTTGAACTACATTACATTTATATGCTCAAAGTAAAGATAAATTATAATTATTTGATAAAAAAATTCGTTTTCTAGCCTAAGAAGTTGTCGGTGTAGAAGATCAGATGAAATTCAATTAAGGTTTGCTTGACTATATATCTTGTTTCAGTGACATGTCGTTAACTCTAAACACCCGTCTTCAAATTTCTAGCTCCGCCACCAGGCTTTCCAATCAGTAGGCTACTAAACCCCTCCATCCAGAAGTGCATAGACATCTACATGGGTTTGAAATTACTTCCCTTCAGATTGTCGAAGGTCACAGTTTCTAATGAGGCGCACAACAAAGATATGATTTAAAATTCAGATTGGAAATACCGGCCAGCGAAATCAACGTCAAATGGGCTAACAATAATTAGGTCTAATTGTGACACACTTTGAGAGTACAAAATATGAAATTAACAGATATATTTGCCAAGTGTGCTCAAAAGTTTGACCTTTGCGGTATATTATCACAAGCAAAACCTCCGTGCAGCAGCATGATTTAATCCAAAACAAAACTTATAATCTTAACCAAAAGAAAGAGTCAAGAAGCTTCAACTTGCCCGCTCTATTTGTCATCGATAGGGACCAAGGCCACTAAGCTCGATTGCATATTGGTTCCGGAATTGCATCGAAGAAGAACCTTGGCATTGGTATTTTATTTCTTGTTCTAATAACCCTTCATGTAAATAATTAGAACCACACCATATCAAGCGATCTTTGAACTAGCTAGCTAGCATTACCTCAGTTTACTCTAAGGTATGTCTTTTTTACTTCATGCAGCCTTGCAGCCACTTCTCGCATGTCCATGCGTTCCCTTGGGGATGCCTTAGTGCACTGAAGTCCAATATCTAGCACCGAAAGCAAACATGCAAAGGTTCTTTCCTTCGTGGCTGCTGATGCTTCTTGTGAAAGACCATCATCATGCCGATATTCGTGCAGCTCAGGATCCACAATCTGAGATATTCTGTCAGGAAAGTTCATCTCAACAAAATTTGCAATGTTAAGGCCATCAGTGAACATATCATCCGTTGGCCTCTTCCTCAAAAATATTTCAAGAAGAACAATTCCAAAGCTGTAAATATCCAAAGCGCAAGAAACGGCACCACCACATGTTGCACACTCTGTAAAAAACATACAAGGATGACTGAGTTCAAAGTTAAAGCTTAGCAATACTGAGATATTCGATCAGGAGTATTGCCGCATTATTTACCTGGAGCAACATATCCTATTGTTCCCTCAATAGCAATTGAAGAAGTTGATATCAAGTTAACCAAAGATGATACTGCAGAGTCACCTTTGAACCTTGCAAGACCGAAATCTCCAACATATGCTGTCATATTTTCGTCCAGAAGAATGTTGCTAGGCTTTATATCATAATGAACTATAGTTCTTTGGTTGTTATGGTGGAGGTATTCTAGTGCATCTGCAATGTCAACCACAATGCTTAACCTTTGTGTCAGTGTAATTCTCTCAGGTGTTGAAGTGCCTCTATCATCTCGAGATGGGTACAATAGTGCATGCAAGTCACCTCCTGGCATGAATTCATAGACTAAGGCTTTGAAATCATTTCCGTCAGAATCAATACTTGAGCACGCTGTTAGGATAGGAACTAGATTTCGATGCCGCACGTTTCTTAGAGCATTACATTCTGCAATGAAGCTTTTTGGTGCCCCCCTTGTCTCTAAGCTGAAAACTTTGATAGCAACAATGATTCTTTCTTGGAACAGTTTTCCTTGATATACTGCAGAAAATCTTCCTTTGTTGATTAACCTGGATGAGGAGAAATCATCTGTTGCTCTTGCAAGATCATTGTAAGAAACTTGGGGATAGTTTTGATCAATTGAGGGTGGTGTTACTGACTTTGACCTCTGCTTTCCACTCCATGTCAACATTAATGATAAGAGGATAGCAACTGACATCATAATGCCTAATGGCATCACCACTTTTTTTACAATAGATTTCTTTTGCAACATTGGCTTCAAATACATGGTAGAACACGCTTGTAAGTGTAAATCCTTTGCCCCACCACAAAGGCTAGGATTTCCATCGATACGCAGATAAGTTACATTACCAAAAATGCCATGTGTCGGGACCTCACCCCTGAGGTGGTTGAATGACAAATCAAGATACTCAAGAAGTGGTAGGTTTCCAAGAGATAAAGGAATTGATCCGGTCAAGTTATTGCGAGACAAGTTCAGAACATGTAGGTTGCTTATGCTGCTCAGTGAACCCGGGATGCTTCCGCTGAAACTATTCCGATCCAAATGGACTAACTCTAAACTTTCAGAATTTCCCAGTGTGTTCGGTATTTCTCCAGATAGTTTATTTGATGAAATAACAAATTTTACAAGCTGTTTGGCGTTGCCTACTTCTGTAGGAAGTTCTCCCTCTAGATTGTTTAAATTTAAAACAAGTTGTCTTAATGTTGGGATCCCAAAGATCTCTTTCGGAATGATACCACTGATAAGATTGCCAGAAATGCTCAATGTATCAAGCATCCGAAGATTGCCAAAGCTTGCATGTAAATGACCATCAAACTGATTATAGTCTAAACCTAGATATCCCAATTGCGACAAATTTGAAAGAGATGATGGAATAAACCCTGAAAAGTTATTGTCTTGTAAGTTTATAACTTGTAAACTTTTCAGATTCCCCAGCCATTCTGGAACCACACCCGTAAATCGGTTGTCGTGCAGTGTCATCTGAATCAGGTTAGGAAAGTTTGATATGCCATATGGAAAACCGCCTGATAACTTATTTAGTCCCAGATATAAAGTCTGAAGCTGAACGGAAAGGTTGCCTAATGAATCTGGAACATGACCTTCAAAACTATTCCCAGCTATGGAGAAATAATTTAGCTCAGTGCAGTTGGCTAAGCTGTACATAAACTCCCAATCTTTCTTATTAGTAGCTTTGAGTTGGTTAAATTCAAGATTCACCAAGAAGAGTTTGGTCAGTTTACCAATGGAGCTAGGTACCAACCCAGTCAAATTATTCCTTGCCATATCAAGGTGATTTAAGTGGGAAGCATTTATGAACAATGAATCTGGGATACGTCCGCCAAAGAAATTTCCAGCTAAAATAAGCTTTTGGAGATTTGGTAGAGATCTACCGAGATTGGACGGTAGCTCTCCACTTAGTTCATTGGAAGTAAGGGCGAGATTTGCAAGGGTAGAAATATTAAGTATGGCAGTTGGAAAACTACCTGCCAACTTATTGACACCCAATTCTAAGGACTGCATCCTTGATAACTTTCCAAACTCAGTTGGGATGGTTCCCTCGATGTTATTAAAGTTACAGTGGAGAAATTTCAGCATTGTGATATTGGAAATAGAAGCAGGAATGGTTCCAGTAAGATTGTTATTCATGAGTGATAGATTCTGTAGGCGATGAGGCAAATATACAGGGATCTGTCCTGTTAGATGATTTTGATCCAGATGAAGCAGCAAAAGATTGGAGAGATTTGCAAAATCAGGTATAACTCCCTCTAGCTTGTTGTTATCCAAGTGGAGGTATTCGAGGCGATGCAAGTGATTACCAAGGGATGGGGGGATGTATCCATTGAATGCATTTTGTGATAGGACCAGATGTTTCAGGAACGTCAGGTTACCAAGTGAAGGAGAGATTGGCCCTACTAAACCTCGATTTGTAAGATTAGGAGAAATGACACGAGGGGGGATCCTCATACTGCACATCACACCTTCCCAATTGCAAAAGTGAGTGCTCTCGTTCCAGGACATCAGGGCTTCCTGCGGGTCCAAACTGATTGCCTTTCTGAACTCAAGTAATGACAGCCGATCTGTCTCGTTGCTATATGAGGTGATGCAAATCACGAATTGAGCAGTAAAGGCCACTAGCACCAAGAAAAATTGCATGACTATAGGACAAACCATCATGACTATCAAGTGTGGCTTTTCATTTGGATTGAGAATATGCTCCGGAACAGTCTCACAAAATTGTAGCACAGATAAAACACACAGCTGCATGAAAAAAAGAGACTAAAGCATCAGAAATCTCAGAAAGAGAATATCCAGCTGCAATTTGATCGCAATCAGTTCCAGTACACAAACTAAGGATCCTAATCCTTCCACGGAAAGCATCTGCATAGCAAGCTGTGAGCACCAGGAGTTCTGTTATAAGCTTGTGTATAGTTGCCTTTTTAAACTTTGCATGTGTTGAGGAACCAAACGCTAGCATGCTGTCTAGACAATAAACTGAAACAGGCGGGACAAGAAGTAAACGACATGTGCTTAGTACAATACTCTGAAATTTTGTTAATCTCTCGGTCAACAATATAGTGTTCCAAACGCGCATTTAATTTGTTCCATATGATATGATATGTAAAAAAATATGTGACTGAATATGCGACCAGCGACCGAAAGAATTTGTCAACAATATAGTGTTCCAACCACGCTTCAGTTCAAAATTGTTTAGCTTCACAAAAGAATGTTACACGCGCACATTTTGTTTATTCTAAAATTGTGACCGAAAGATTTACAAAATCTAGCGACTGAGAACTAGAAAATGTCAAATATTAAATGTAGTACAGCTCGCTTATGCAGGTCAACATTTTTTTTTCTAATACATATAATTTTTTTTTTGTATTACGTCGAGTACCTGCTGGTAGATTTTTGTTGCCACTCGTTCTCTGATTTTCCGTTCACCCTAACAAAAGTGCGATCCCTTTGTCATCTAGCTAGCTACACAGTTCCTTCTGAAGCATCCGTGCAAATGAAGATAGAAACTGATAGCAAAACCAACTAGGTACATAGATTTATCAGGAGATGCTTACCGCTCTTCCGTGCTCGACGTGGTTCAGGCGGTGCCGTGGCACACATCAAACTGCAAGCACCAAACGACCAAATGCTCGATCGGTTTGTCACAAGCAGATGCAGCGCTCTACAATTTATACTGCTTGCCAAGTTACTACTTCATTACTAGCAAGGCAAATAGATGACCAGAAAGGCTATGTACACAACTGGGTTGGTTGACCAGTGCAGGTGACCGGCAAATATCATTGCTCGGTCCTAAGCAGCGCTCATCATCTCCACTAATTTCAGTGCCGAAGGTAGAACAATAGTGGGATGCACTACATCAAATTAATTACCCAGGAAAAGTACCACATTTAGCTGTCCTATGGTGTACACTTTTAAGTAATTTTTTATTTCGTGGGTGCATTTGCACCCACCACAAAATATGTAGCCTTGCCACTGACTAATATCCAATGGCTAGATTGTTCTGTTCAGAGAATGACATGATGCTCTCTCCATAAAACAGCCATTTAATATCGGAGTAAATTCGTCAAAAAAGAAAAGAAACCAATCATGGACTTCGGGGCCACTTATCACTATATCTTGGGTGCTTTATTTGTTTATTGTACCGGCACTAGACTATGTTGAGTGTTTGTGGTGGATTCATTTCGCTCATGGATGATTAAGGGAAGCCTCCGTTCCTATCCTGCAACTGGTCAAAGACGGCTTCAGTAGTGGCCCAATAACCACAAAAAACAAAAATTCAAAACATTGGACGTGACAGTCCGGTTAAGAAAAGCTGTTGTTAGAGATATCTTTCTGAAGCTATAATAACGAGATGTGGTACTGAAACAGTTGCCTGCACTAATTTTGCCTCTCTTATGTCGCACATACATTAGTTTACACAATCGGCCGTCGCTGACACCAATCAAAATTACATTCTAACCCACATTAGCAATTCTTACATAGTTTTGCATGTCAGGCTGATGAAAGGGCCTGTTGCCTAGTAGTTACAAGAGACTCAGTAGCATCTCAGGTCCGTTCGACTCCCCATAGGAGCGAATTTCTTAGGATAGTGGCATTATGCTTTTAGTGGTAGGCGACGTTGCCGTTGACAGCGAGGTGCAAGTGGTGACTTCGTCAATCTCGAGGATTTGCCGGCTCAGTCTTCGAAGATGCTCATAGAGGTAGAGGTTGCGTGCATGTGTTCATAGAAATGAGTGTGCGTGCGTTGTGAGTGTCTGAGTTGTACTGTGTAATCGAAAAAAAAAGTGCATGTTGGGCTGATTGTAATTCACAGAGAATGCTATTGTAAGTGCTTGCTTTATTTATTTTATTTCCTCTTATTATGCGTGAAGTACAGCTTAAACACTATGAAGATAGGATGCAAATTTGAGTTATAATCCTACTTTGTTAGGATGCTTTGGAAGAAATCTTGGCCGATCCAATACAAGATGGACAACAGCAAAGATTTGTTATTAAAACTTCTCAAGTTGTGCAAAACAAGCACATTTCTTTGTGGGCCTTCAGTCAGCAACAAAGTAATATAAAGTGCTTCATGCTGAACTACAGAGCAAGAAACAAGTGTGGCAGCTTTTCAGTCACAAAATCATCACAAACCTGAAAGTCAGTAATCAGCATATTTCTCGTACTAAACGTACAGATCAACACGAGTAATGGCATTTCTATCTACAAAAACTATGCTTTTGCCTGACATATCATATGGTTTCCTTCAAGTTTTATTTGTACTACCACCAATTCGCAGCACTGATTGAATCTTTGCAGTGGAGTAGCGTATGGTAGTGCTAGTGCTCATTGCTTCTGTGCCACCCCACCAACAGGCGGAAAGGATTCATGTATAAACATTTTTCGAATTTTTTTCAGATGAAGTAGAAAGTTTTTTTTTGTATACAACAAATATATAATATAGTAGTTCAGTTAACCAAATTCCGTCGTGGGAACATAAATAATTTCCGGCGTGGGAGCATCAATAATTCCTAGACGAAGGGAGTAGTTGATCATTTACCCAAAAAAACGAAAAAGACAACCAGTTGATTGTCCCTATAGCTAGTTATCTGCAGCACAACCAGAGCATACAGAACAAGCTTCATTAGCCTTAAGCTCCAACAGCACCCATACCTTCCTCATGCTCATTGGGAGCCCCAGAAGAGATTCAAACCGGCGGCAAGTGTTGTCATGACAAATACGCTTTTAGCATATCTTCACGGGCTAGGCCATGGATCTCTTCAAGTGCCGCAAACATCATCGCAGGAGAAGCTGCCTTCAGTGGTTGCTTTGGCGTGACCGACGGGATGCTGCTCGAAGAAGATTGCGCTGTATTATCATTACTGGCATCTTCACCTTGCGACTCATCAGTTTCCAAGCAGTTGCTACTGCTTGGAAAAGCATTGAAGTAGTGGGAGACCCTGCTAGGAAGCATAGGTTTTCCGATAAATCTGAAAACTCCATCGGGTCTGGGGCAGACTGAAAGCACAGATTTTCTCCGCGTGTCCAGCATGACCAGCCACGTCATATGGTCTCCATGTGTGTCAATGTACCTCTCGCTCACCACGAAGCTGACGACATGGGGCTCGTCCAAGCTCACAACCGGGTGGGTGGGCCGGACGCGCGCGACGCCCCGGTAGGCGTCGAGGGCCCAGAGCTCGGCCGCGTCGACGACGGCGTCCATCGCCCACGCCATGTTGTCGCCGTCCGTAATGTTGAGCGTCCACGTGGTGATGGTGAAGGCGCGGTACGAGTGCCGGCAGTGGCTGGCGCCGGCGCCGCCGCAGCAGCAGCGCGGGAAGATGTTGACGAACTTCACCGTTTTGCCGCCGGCGGTGGCGCACACGTTGCTGGACGTCCCGGTGCCGCCGTTCTGGGGTTTCGCCGCGCCGGCGGGAAGCGGCACATAACGCAGAGCGGGCCTTTCGTCGAACACGTTGCAGATCATGAGGCCGCCGTGCAGGTTGAAGAAGCAGAGCAGGCCGTCGCCGCCGACGGGGACGACGCCGTGCGTTCCGCCCCACCTGGTCAGCTCGTCAGCGCTGAACGCCGGCCGCACGACGCTCCACTCGCCGGACCGAAGCAGGAGGAGCTCCGCCGTCGCCGGCGTCTCCCTGCTTCCTACAACCGCCTTGAGCTCCGCCACGACGAGCTCGTCGTCGTCCTCGCCGAGGCGCACGATCATGCCGGTGCACCTGCGTCCAGCACTCGCTGCTCCGGCTCCGGCTTTGGCTCCTCGGTGCTATAATAGCACGGCGGGAGCAGGGACAAGGACGGCGGCCGGCCTGCGGCGCCGGCGTCGTAGACGAAGTAGTCGGCCGTGTGACTTCGGTAAAGATCAGCATCGATGAGATTGATCTCCACGAGCACGGATCCGCCGTGCGCCGAGATGACTGTAGTGATGACGGTCTCACTGTAGCTGACGCCGCCGTCAAGAAAGTATACGCGTGCGTTGGATTCCGCCGGCGCTAGGTCGAGGGAGATGGCGACGCGGTGGCCGGTGGAGGTGCAGGCGGCCGCCAGCGTGTTGGCGTCGCCGGCGGTGGAGTAGGAGCACTCGACGTCGCCGCTGCAGGAGGGCGAGAACATCACCCACCGAGGGTATGCCGCCGCCGCCGGCGATCCAGAGTTTGGTTGCGTCGCTTTGGCATCCCTCGCTGTCGACGCAGCGAGTTTGTCCTTTCGTCTCTTCCGAGACGATCGATTCGTCATGCTTGCAGCAGATGCAGAGCGGCCGGTTGATAGCAGCAAAGCATAGGAACCGGAGTTTCCACCTATATTATAGTGGTAACAAGAAACAATGTCTCCGTTTCGGTTGCAAGTATTCGAGTTCGAGTAGGTTTCAGTTTCATGTATGCTGGCAGAATATCACTGCATCTCCTTGTTGGTGCTACCGAGCACCACTACTTGTTTTACCGAGCATGTAACATCCCTAAATTTCAAATCAAAATTAAAATGGAATAAAAATCACTCCGATTTTGAATTTTGCTTATTTCTTTCCTTCTCATCAAATTTTAGAAATAAAACTAACAAAAGTAATTCAAACTTAGTTGAATCTGAAATTTTCAAAATATAAAATCTATGCTCAAGTGTTTGTTTACATTTAATATTTACTAAAAGTTTGAACTTTGGAAATTTACAACAAATTAAAATTTATTTGTTGAACCCTAGCAAATTCATCTCGAATTTAAAATCTTGAATTTAAAATTTGCACAAATGACACCATATGCATTTTTGGATTTACTGGTTTTATTTGGTGTATTTGTTGTAGTTGATTTCCCCTTTTCAAATTTGAATTTCATTCAAATTTGGAGTCCATCAAATCCCATAAAAGATAAACCAATTTCTCTTTCTCTTTTTCCTCTGGGCCGAATCTTCTTTTCTGCCCAGCGACCTCCCTCCTTTTCTCTTACCAGCCCAGCCCACTTCCTTTCCCCTTCTTCTTTTCTTTCCCTTTCTCCCGCCGCGGGCCGTCTTTCTCCCTTTCTTTCTCCTCCCAGCCCAACTCGGCCCACTCGGCCTGGCCCGGCCCAGCCGCTGGCCTTCTTCCTCCTCCAGCTCAGCCGAACGCGCCCGCCGCCGCCGCCGACGTGCCGTCGCCCTCCAGCTCAGCTGCCACCTCGGACCTCGCCCCGTCCCTTTCCCCGACGCTGTAGCCATGTTCCTCGGACGTCAGCAATCTACAGTGTGGTGTACGGGGCGGCGCCGCATTCTTGACCGAGAAGATAAGGTCCGCCGCCATTGACTGGAGCCAGAGCTTCTCCTCGAAGGAAACCTCCCCTCCGCCACCTATTTAAACCGTTGAGCCCTCTCTCTCCGCGCTGTTTCTCTCTCTCCCTTTCCCCGAAGCCGCCGCCGCTCCGGGAAACCCTAACCCTAGCTGCGTCGCGCGCCGCCGCCCGCCGCCGCGCGAGCTCGACGCCGATAGCCTCTCGGCCTCGTCTCGCTCGTTTCGTGCGTGCGTTAGCTCGGCCGCCTCCCCGCGCGCTCCCTCGGCCCACCTAACCACAACGCGCCGCACTCTCTCGCCCTCGCCGTCGAGCACCGCCGCCGCGCTCAGCGCCTCATCGTCGCCAGCCTTCCCCGTCCCTCCACTACTTCGCGCGACCGCCCAGGTGAGCTCCCCACTCCCTCCTCTCACTCCCGGTCCAGATCTCGTCGAGGATGAGCCACCGGAGCGCCGTCTCGGCCTTCTCCGGCGATCCTCCGCCGCCTCCCGCGCCGCCAGTCGCCGCCGGCCGCCGCACCCCTCTCCCCTTCGCTGTCAGCCGTCCGATCTCGATCCCACGGCCCAGATTAGGTACCCCTTCGGGGTATGTAACCGGTCCACCGTGGACCGGTGAACCACAACCCCTCGCCGGTCTACAGGACCCGTGGACCCGGCCCATAGAATTTCCAGTAGAAAAATAATTCCAGAAAACCTAGAAAATCCCAGGGCCTTGATCTTTTGCAGTTAAGCCCCTGACCTTTTTGATAATTCTGTTTAGGTCCAACCTTTTTACAGAAACACCCCTGTACTTTTCTATAATTACCTTTTAGTCCCTACCTTTTTACATCAAGATCCTTCAACTTTTCCATAATTACATGTAGGTCCCTGAAACTTTCTGTTTTTACAGATAAGTCCCTCGAAACTTTGCTGTAATTACTAACAAGCCCTTAGAATCTTTAAACGCCCATATCTTCTCCATCCTAGCTCCGTTTTGAGCGATTCTTGCGCTCACGCGTTCGTAGCAACGCGTAGTACCTTTTGGTACTGCTTTTAGAGCTCCACACCGGATCTACAAGTCATCGATAGCCTAAATTTCCCGCTCGTCTGATGAATCCTATCTCGATAAATCAATCAATGTCTATCTCGAATGGCGCTAGCCTTCTTTCACCTTTTAGTGCTGAACCTAACCAATATCGTTGTACCGTCCCACACCTATCAGTAGCAACCTCTTTTCATCGTGACCTAGCCGCAACCTTAACCTAGCTCAGCTATCACTTAATCGAACCTAATCCCGTGCTGACCGTCAACTTCCACCCAACCTATTTGAGTTATCGATCTTGTTTTATGCGGTCTTTCATTGGTTTTATTGGAGTTATTGTTCATTGCTCTTTTAATTGCAATCGTGCATCCATACCATGCATGATCATATGCACGTGTCACGGTCATATCAGCAACTCATACACGCTTATCATAAACATATGCACTTTCATATAAATGTATATAAGATCACATGCACATACGTATGGTAATAGCTAACGCTTATCATAATACCCTAAGAACTTATGCATAGCATGCTTTTATTCATATTTTGTTCATGCACTCATACATATAAAATAACTTAGTAACCTTCCTTAAATAGATGGCATGTAGAGAACGTAAATCAGAAAGTAACTATAACTTATGCATGTAAGTTCCTTAAACGCTTGCATACCTAACCTTGCATATAAGTGCATGCTTACGTATCCTCGCAATGCGTAGTTCATAATAATTAAACAATTGCTTGCATGTTCATAAAAGCTACATTTAAAGCATCATCATAGATGTACATCATGCTTAGATTGCATACCGAACATACTAATGGGTCATGCATTGCATAGCATAAGCTATAGTTTTACTTTATTATAGCCTTGACCTCCTGCTTGTATCCCATGTAATAAATAGGAGTAACTGTAATATAACCTGATGCATTTGCTCATACATCCCTAAACAACCCATGCATGTTCTTTAATAGAGATAATATAGAAACTTACATAATAGATATGCACGCAATCACCATCAATAAAGCATGTGCATCTCATCATCCTCACTCTAATGTTTCAGCAAATAAAGTTTCATGCCAAACCCTGCACCCTGCTTCTTTTAAGAGAACTTAGATAATTAATAGTTTGTCTAGGTGAATATGGCCCTTATAAGGCCATGAATAAAACTTGTAATAAATAATCTTTCATAAATAGATATGCATTGCATAAGCATAGCCGTTTTTCTTGGAGTTTTATCGGTCCTCATTGGAGTTAATTGGATCTTATTGGCTCTTTTCGATCTTTATTTCTTTGCGGTAGTTGTTTATACGTATTGTTTCTATGCGCTAGCTTACACGAGATTCGAGGAGGAGCCAGAAGAATTCAAGGAAGATCTAGAAGATCCAAGCTTCGAGGATGAGTTGAAGAATCCAAGTCCGAGGACGAGACAGAAGGTACAAGCTTAAGGGAAGGACTTGAAGACATCGACTTCGACAGAAGAAATCTGAAGACCAAGTATTGGAAGATTAGGATAGCGCTTTCAGGCAAGCTCTACTTCTCCTTGATCATGATTGAACCTACTGTTTTCGCAATGCACCTATATAGCCTATTCTCGTATTATGCATTACTTGTTATTTTACTGATTGTGTAGTTATGATCCTACTTGCTTATTGATATTGATGTCTGTTACTTAGGCGTTAATGTCAGAATCCTTGTTTACCCTTGTTTACTGTCCCTTGATAACCCTAGGATAGTCCCATTATTTCGATGATGGAGCAAACACCTTGCTACTAGACTGCTTAGGACTCCTCGCAATGTTTCTACATTGCCACACCTTACTCACTTATATACTTTTACAAATGCGTGAAATGAGTTCGGTGGTGTGCGTGATATTTGGGGTTGGGAGTAGCACAACTGTGTTAGGTGATGATGGAGACAGTGATGGGATGGTTGGATTGCGGGCAAGGCCATTAGTAAGTGATTGATGATGTGATGGATAGTGTGATAGTCCCCTAGTGCGGGAGACATGGTGCTTGCCCGGCCACATAAGGACCGGTTCATTCAACCTTTAACAAGATGATTCTCGTACTACCACGGAACCTGTATGGGAAGGACTTACCCTACCTTCTTGGTGCCTACCACTTTGATCCACCTGGAGGGCAGTAGCGCAAACGGGCAACCAGGAGAAGACTCCGGAGTTTGTATTGCTTAGGAGATCTGGCCTGTGATCCGCACATCAAAGTGCAGTGGGTCTGCATGATGACTATTGTAGTCTCATGAGAAGCCCCTGAGTTGGTTCGTAGGTGGCATTGTGTGTGGTACTCGGAGAAGATGGACTAAGCGTTATGTTACTCTCCGTACAAGAGTGCATAGCCCGTGGGAAAAGATGTACAACCTCTGCAGAGTGTAAAATTCATCCGGATGGACGTTGTCACGGCATATGACGCATCTTTGTTGAGTTCGATATGATTAGCCACCTCTCATTCCTTGAAGTGTGAGTGAGCAGTAGTCTGCTCGTGTTTTGGAAGTGATGGCAAGTATGCCGGGTCGGTATGATCATTGAGGTCAGAAGGCCCAACTAAAACTTGGGAACTGGCGGGAATGCTTCATACTCCCCCAGGGCCAACCAACTAAAATATTGACAGTTACTTCTCTGTTTTATCTAAGAATTCCTTCACTTGCTTTAGTGAACCTTGCATAAAAATTGCTTGTTGCAAATGAACCATACAGCCTATTCCTTGCTAAGACCAAATATGCATATATATATACCCTTGTGTAGTGTAGGGCTTGTTGAGTACCTTATGTACTCACGTGTTTGCAATTGTTGGTTTAGTAGGAGAAGACTTCGTAGAGAACGACGACGATTGGGTTTTCAGTTCTGCTTCTCAAGTTTGCTTGTGGCGTTGGGCCATGATTTCCGCTGTCTGCTTCACCGTTAGTTGGCCGTATTGACCTGGATAGTTTTGAATCCTTGTCGTACCGCCACTAAGGGTCATATATCAGGTATCCTACTTATTTATCTATTCGAAGTATGCTTTTGATTATCATATCTGTGTTCTTGTGCGTATCAGCTACTGATCCAGGGACTGATACAGGATGCACAGTAGATTCCAGAAATGGGGTCTGACAGATTGGTATCAGAGCATTACTTGACCGTAGAACGAAAACCTAGGATTTGTCGCGTTCGAAAATGACTATTTTCAAAACTAGTTACAAAATCTTCCATAGTATCTCTTCCCCATCTTTTCAAAATCTCTTGTTCTTCTCCCGACCAACCACAGAAGTCTCTCCTCAACTCGACATGTCGGCACAGGAAAATTTCAACCTGGGAGACAACCAGGACTACGTGACTACAGAAGTAGAGAAGAGATCATACCAGGTTTACTGCAAACCGGATATGGATCCTATACAAAAGGGAAATGTCAATGCTACTAGGGACACCAAAAAGACTTGCTGCCGGTGTCACAACTCCGGACATAAGTCGTTGGCTGCCCCTTCTATGAACCCATCAATGAAGCAAGAGCTGTAGAGACCAACATGAAGAATGAAGTATCTCAAGCCTCTGCACCATCTACAAAGAATCAATTTACAGTAAAGGGAAAGCATCAAGAGCAAGAAGTTTGGAATAACAAGGATGACACATCAGATGTCACATTCTATCATCGCAAGAGTACTTGAAAGGTTGGACAATTTGGAAGGAGCACGGATGGATCAAGAAAACGATAAAAGTTACAAGATTCAGCCATGAGAAGCAAAAGGACAAAAGTGGAAATCCCCAGAAGCAAGAATGTAAATTTGAGATCCCAACCCTAGATGAACGCAATGACCATGGTTGCATGTGCCTGGATAACTCTCAACATCAAGTCAACGAAACACCTCCAAATGCAACAGGGTTTTTCTTTATCCGACTAAGTCATATGACCCTCTCGATTTCTTTTTGATCAACGGACTATTGGTCGAGTTTTGGGGACAATCAGAAATCGATAGTCATCCTACCTTTAAGCCTTGAAACCTCGTTCTTAGTACGCTCACACATGAGACCACAACAAATAAATCACGTTGTTTGTGTGATTCGATGATTTTGTTGATTTTGCTTCTTTATTCTTCTATGATTGTGTGCTTTTAATCGAACTAAATAGAATAATAACAATAACAACAGTAAAATAACTAGGATAGCAGCTTAACAACAGCTTAAGACCAAAATCTTTTTCCCTAACCACTGCCTAAATCCCTGCGGGTGAAACCAGGATGCCGCCAAAGAAGTCCGCCCGAGTTCAGACTCGTCAAGAGTACAATGCAAAAGCAACAGAAGATCTCGATCCTACGGGACGAACTACAAGAAATGGAACCAACAAAAGGAAGAAGCCAGTCACTCAACAACGTCATAAAGCAAGCAAAAGAAGATCCTCCAATTCCCATAGCCTGGAAGCTGAGACAGGTCACAACGACGAAGAAGAAAACAACCAAGAGACCGAAGGTAATAACAACCAAGGTAGTAACGAGACTCCTGAAGCACCAGCAGTCAACTTCGCAGAAGTAATGGCCATGCAAGCCCAACTGTTGCAAGTTCTTTCGCAAGAACAACAGAACAATCAGGGAATCGGTTCTAAGATAATAGAATTTATGAAACTCAGGCCACCTGTCTACGACAACACAGATGATGACCCGTTGGCAGCTGACGACTGGCTCAGAAACATTGATAAGAAGCTCAATGTTATCAACGCTAATGATCAAGAAAAGGTAATGTTTGCATCACATCAACTAACTGGAGCAGCTGCTGAATGGTGGTACAATTTCCTCGAAGCAAAAGCAGAACCAGACACCATCAGCTGGGAAGAATTTCAGCATGCATTTCGTGACTATCATATCCCGGAAGGAATTATGGAAATGAAAGCGGATGAATTTCGTTCCCTGAAACAAGGTGCTATGACAGTGCAAGAGTATATTCGCAAGTTCATGAAGCTTTCTCGCTATGCTCCAGAAGAAGTATCGACTGATAAGAAAAAGCAAGATTGCTTTCGGAAAGGACTTAACCATAGACTGAATGTTCAGCTGGTCACCCATGTTTACCCAGATTTCAATACTCTGATGAACCGAACTATATTACTTGAAGATGCTTGGTCAAAATGGGAAAACGACAAAGAACAGGAAATCGTTGTAAATAAGGCACAAAATATCGTTATGGACGAAGAACAAAATATCATTGTGGATCAAGAGCAAAATATCAATGTGCATAGGCTCAAACAGAAAGAAGAATCTCGGAACCAGAAAAGAAATCATCGCAGAAGGCGACGATACCAGAAAGCAAGGCACAAGAAGCCCCTCGGATCCTCGTCTTATGGTAAAAACCCGGCTACTCATCATGCGAAGGACATGAACCAACAATCAGGAAATGGTATGAAAGCCCCACGAGGACATCGGAAATGTTATTTGTGCAAGCAGAAAGGTCACTACATAGCAGACTGTCCTCAAGCTGACCAATACAACGACGACATTCATGCCAATCCAATCGGGACGTCACACATCAATGATATCTGAAGATGATCACGAAGTACCACAAACCTCTATCTGGAAGGAGTAATTAACTGGACTAGTAGTAGAGCATGTGCTTGTCACTTTTGTACTTGGAAAATCCTGAATGTCTGTGGTGAACCACTATGTAAACAGGTTTATAGAATAAGATATGACGAGATGTTGTTTAATATCCATCCAATATGCGATATGCGACAATGCATGATTTGCAAAAGAAACTCTGTAACCCTTCTCTTTTGGATTCAAAGATGTTAAGATGAAACTCCCTAAGATAAACCCTTTTAAGTGGGGTAGTCTACCCACTATATCTTGGAATCTCCTACCTGATGGATTGGAAGTGCCGCCAAGTTCTATAAGTGAGAACACAGTAAGAATGGATAATCGAATAACATGGCACAGACGATTTTGTACGTTCCAATGTTTTCTAGTGGAAATCATGACTCAGAAAAGAACAGATTTCAAGCTACGCCAATGGAGAAGATTCTACCTCCAGAGCTAGATAAATGTCTCAATAAACCCATCTTTGAGGATGATTTGGAAATAAAGGCATTTTGGAAAGGCCGCCCATGGAATAATGAGGAAAAGCCTAAATTCTTTGGATAAGATAAGCAGAGCAACCATGGATCGTTATCTTTGGAAACTCAAGTTAGATTCTTTTAAGTGGGGTAGGACCCCCTGCACGCATACAACCTTGAAGAAAGGACCTCCGCTACATTGATCTGTAGTATCGAAGACCACAAAGAGAGAAAGAATCTTCTATCGGAGCTCGCAGCATCAAGAAACCTATGACAAATTTGTATGTTACCACCGTCAAGCAAGAAGACGCAAGACAAGTTCTACACCAACCAGAAGATCGTTCGAATCTCGAGGACGAGATTCCTTTTAAGTGGGGTAGATCTGTAACATCCCTAAATTTCAAATCAAAATTAAAATGGAATAAAAATCACTCCAATTTGAATTTTGCTTATTTCTTTCCTTCTCATCAAATTTTAGAAATAAAACTAACAAAAGTAATTCAAACTTAGTTGAATCTGAAATTTTCAAAATATAAAATCTATGCTCAAGTGTTTGTTTACATTTAATATTTACTAAAAGTTTGAACTTTGGAAATTTACAACAAATTAAAATTTATTTGTGGAACCCTAGCAAATTCATCTCGAATTTAAAATCTTGAATTTAAAATTTGCACAAATGACACCATATGCATTTTTGGATTTACTGGTTTTATTTGGTGTATTTGTTGTAGTTGATTTCCCCTTTTCAAATTTGAATTTCATTCAAATTTGGAGTCCATCAAATCCCATAAAAAATAAACCAATTTCTCTTTCTCTTTTTCCTCTGGGCCGAATCTTCTTTTCTGGCCCAGCGACCTCCCTCCTTTTCTCTTACCAGCCCAGCCCACTTCCTTTCCCCTTCTTCTTTTCTTCCCTTTCTCCCGCCGCGGGCCGTCTTTCTCCCTTTCTTTCTCCTCCCAGCCCAACTCGGCCCACTCGGCCTGGCCCGGCCCAGCCGCTGGCCTTCTTCCTCCTCCAGCTCAGCCGAACGCGCCCGCCGCCGCCGCCGACGTGCCGTCGCCCTCCAGCTCAGCTGCCACCTCGGACCTCGCCCCGTCCCTTTCCCCGACGATGTAGCCATGTTCCTCGGACGTCAGCAATCTACAGTATGGTGTACGGGGCGGCGCCGCATTCTTGACCGAGAAGATAAGGTCCGCCGCCATTGACTGGAGCCGGAGCTTCTCCTCGAAGGAAACCTCCCCTCCGCCGCCTATTTAAACCGTTGAGCCCTCTCTCTCCGCGCTGTTTCTCTCTCTCCCTTTCCCCGAAGCCGCCGCCGCTCCGGGAAACCCTAACCCTAGCTGCGTCGCGCGCCGCCGCCCGCCGCCGCGCGAGCTCGACGCCGACAGCCTCTCGGCCTTGTCTCGCTCGTTTCGTGCGTGCGTTAGCTCGGCCGCCTCCCCGCGCGCTCCCTCGGCCCACCTAACCACAACGCGCCGCACTCTCTCGCCCTCGCCGTCGAGCACCGCCGCCGCGCTCAGCGCCTCATCGTCGCCAGCCTTCCCCGTCCCTCCACTACTTCGCGCGACCGCCCAGGTGAGCTCCCCACTCCCTCCTCTCACTCCCGGTCCAGATCTCGTCGAGGATGAGCCACCGGAGCGCCGTCTCGGCCTTCTCCGGCGATCCTCCGCCGCCTCCCGCGCCGCCAGTCGCCGCCGGCCGCCGCACCCCTCTCCCCTTCGCTGTCAGCCGTCCGATCTCGATCCCACGGCCCAGATTAGGTACCCCTTCGGGGTATGTAACCGGTCCACCGTGGACCGGTGAACCACAACCCCTCGCCGGTCTACAGGACCCGTGGACCCGGCCCATAGAATTTCCAGTAGAAAAATAATTCCAGAAAACCTAGAAAATCCCAGGGCCTTGATCTTTTGCAGTTAAGCCCCTGACCTTTTTGATAATCCTGTTTAGGTCCTGCCTTTTTACACAAACACCCCCATACTTTTCTATAATTACCTTTTAGTCCCTACCTTTTTACATCAAGGTCCTTCAACTTTTCCATAATTACATGTAGGTCCCTGAAACTTTTCTGTTTTTACAGATAAGTCCCTCGAAACTTTGCTGTAATTACAATCAAGCCCTTAGAATCTTTAAACGCCCATATCTTCTCCATCCTAGCTCCGTTTTGAGCGATTCTTGCGCTCACGCGTTCGTAGCAACGCGTAGTACCTTTTGGTACTGCTTTTAGAGCTCCACACCGGATCTACAAGTCATCGATAGCCTAAATTTCCCGCTCGTCTGATGAATCCTATCTCGATAAATCAATCAATGTCTATCTCGAATGGCGCTAGCCTTCTTTCACCTTTTAGTGCTGAACCTAACCAATATCGTTGTACCGTTCCACACCTATCAGTAGCAACCTCTTTTCATCGTGACCTAGCCTCAACCTTAACCTAGCTCAGCTATCACTTAATCGAACCTAATCCCGTGCTGACCGTCAACTTCCACCCAACCTATTTGAGTTATCGATCTTGTTTATATGCGGTCTTTCATTGGTTTTATTGGAGTTATTGTTCATTGCTCTTTTAATTGCAATCATGCATCCATACCATGCATGATCATATGCACGTGTCACGGTCATATCAGCAACTCATACACGCTTATCATAAACATATGCACTTTCATATAAATGTATATAGGATCACATGCACATACGTATGGTAAAAGCTAACGCTTATCATAATACCCTAAGAACTTATGCATAGCATGCTTTTATTCATATTTTGTTCATGCACTCATACATATAAAATAACTTAGTAACCTTCCTTAAGTTGATGGCATGTAGAGAACGTAAATCAGAAAGTAACTAATAACTTATGCATGTAAGTTCCTTAAACGCTTGCATACCTAACCTTGCATATAAGTGCATGCTTACATATCCTCGCAATGCGTAGTTCATAATAATTAAACAATTGCTTGCATGTTCATAAAAGCTACATTTAAAGCATCATCATAGATGTACATCATGCTTAGATTGCATACCGAACATACTAATGGGTCATGCATTGCATAGCATAAACTATAGTTTTACTTTATTATAGCCTTGACCTCCTGCTTGTATCCCATGTAATAAATAGGAGTAACTGTAATATAACCTGATGCATTTGCTCATACATCCCTAAACAACCCATGCATGTTCTTTAGTAGAGATAATATAGAAACTTACATATTAGATATGCACGCAATCACCATCAATAAAGCATGTGCATCTCATCATCCTCACCTTAAAAGTTTCAGTAAATAAAGTTTCATGCCAAACCCTGCACCCTGCTTCTTTTAAGAGAACTTAGATAATTAATAGTTTGTCTAGGTGAATATGGCCCTTATAAGGCCATGAATAAAACTTGTAATAAATAATCTTTCATAAATAGATATGCATTGCATAAGCATAGCCGTTCTTCTTGGAGTTTTATCGATCCTCATTGGAGTTAATTGGATCTTATTGGCTCTTTTCGATCTTTATTTCTTTGCGGTAGTTGTTTATACGTATTGTTTCTATGCGCTAGCTTACACGAGATTCGAGGAGGAGCCAGAAGAATTCAAGGAAGATCTAGAAGATCCAAGCTTCGAGGATGAGTTGAAGAATCCAAGTCCGAGGACGAGACAGAAGGTACAAGCTTAAGGGAAGGACTTGAAGACATCGACTTCGACAGAAGAAATCTGAAGACCAAGTATTGGAAGATTAGGATAGCGCTTTCAGGCAAGCTCTACTCCTCCTTGATCATGATTGAACCTACTGTTTTCGCAATGCACCTATATAGCCTATTCTCGTATTATGCATTACTTGTTATTTTACTAATTGTGTAGTTATGATCCTACTTGCTTATTGATATTGATGTCTGTCACTTAGGCGTTAATGTCAGAATCCTTGTTTACCCTTGTTTACTGTCCCTTGATAACCCTAGGATAGTCCCATTATTTCGATGATGGAGCAAACACCTTGCTACTAGACTGCTTAGGACTCCTCGCAATGTTTCTACATTGCCACACCTTACTCACTTATATACTTTTTGCAAATGCGTGGAATGAGTTCGGTGGTGTGCGTGATACTTGGGGTTGGGAATAGCACAACTGTGTTAGGTGATGATGGAGACAGTCTTAGATGGGATGGTTGGATTGCGGGCAAGGCCATTAGTAAGTGATTGATGATGTGATGGATAGTGTGATAGTCCCCTAGTGCGGGAGACATGGTGCTTGCCCGGCCACATAAGGACCGGTTCATTCAACCTTTAACAAGATGATTCTCGTACTACCACGGAACCTGTATGGGAAGGACTTACCCTATCTTCTTGGTGCCTACCACTTTGATCCACCTGGAGGGCAGTAGCGCAAACGGGCAA
This sequence comes from Eragrostis nindensis, assembly GCA_012490785.1. NCBI lineage: Eukaryota > Viridiplantae > Streptophyta > Magnoliopsida > Poales > Poaceae > Eragrostis > Eragrostis nindensis. Next base: position 214,676 of record JAAXCT010000798.1, read on the forward strand.
CCAGGAGAAGACTCCGGAGTTTGTATTGCTTAGGAGATCTGGCCTGTGATCCGCACATCAAAGTGCAGTGGGTCTGCATGATGACTATTGTAGTCTCATGAGAAGCCCCTGAGTTGGTTCGTAGGTGGCATTGTGTGTGGTACTCGGAGAAGATGGACTAAGCGTTATGTTACTCTCCGTACAAGAGTGCATAGCCCGTGGGAAAAGATGTACAACCTCTGCAGAGTGTAAAATTCATCCGGATGGACGTTGTCACGGCATATGACGCATCTTTGTTGAGTTCGATATGATTAGCCACCTCTCATTCCTTGAAGTGTGAGTGAGCAGTAGTCTGCTCGTGTTTTGGAAGTGATGGCAAGTATGCCGGGTCGGTATGATCATTGAGGTCAGAAGGCCCAACTAAAACTTGGGAACTGGCGGGAATGCTTCATACTCCCCCAGGGCCAACCAACTAAAATATTGACAGTTACTTCTCTGTTTTATCTAAGAATTCCTTCACTTGCTTTAGTGAACCTTGCATAAAAGTTGCTTGTTGCAAATGAACCATACAGCCTATTCCTCGCTAAGACCAAATATGCATATATATATACCCTTGTGTAGTGTAGGGCTTGTTGAGTACCTTATGTACTCACGTGTTTGCAATTGTTGGTTTGACTTCGTAGAGAACGACGACGATTGGGTTTTCAGTTCTGCTTCTCAAGTTTGCTTGTGGCGTTGGGCCATGATTTCCGCTGTCTGCTTCACCGTTAGTTGGCCGTATTGACCTGGATAGTTTTGAATCCTTGTCGTACCGCCACTAAGGGTCATATATCAGGTATCCTACTTATTTATCTATTCGAAGTATGCTTTTGATTATCATATCTGTGTTCTTGTGCGTATCAGCTACTGATCCAGGGACTGATACAGGATGCACAGTAGATTCCAGAAATGGGGTCTGACAGAGCACCACTACTTGTTTGTTGGCTGTTGGAGAGCTAGAGGAGAGGCACTATTGAAACATGTTGAACTATATGTGAATGCTCATCTTTTCCCATCAGCTTAGGTTTTTGAGTAAACTAGTTGGTGCATGCAACTCAACAAAACAGAGTAGAGGAACACAGGAGTTTACTAGCTACCAACTGGCTTTTCATTCATCAAAGAACCAGCAAACATAAGGTTACATGTCTATTTATAGTCTTATACCACCGACCTAGCTAGACCGACTTATGCAGATTTTTGTCACCCACGTTGAGCTAGAGTAGTCTAGAGTTCTCACTATTTTATTGACTTTTGGTGCACTTCTAGCGACACCGGACAGTTCCAGAATTTCTTCATAGAGAGGGAAATGAATTATTCTCTAACAAACTCCCCTTATTTCATTTCCTTGATACACCGATCAGCTCCTTGTTGCAAATGAATTTTTTCTCGGCAGCGCCTTCGTAAAGATGTTTGCAAGCTGCTTATCAATTCGAGAAAATTCCAGTTTAATTTCTGGATGCTCCACTGCTTCCCGGATATAATGATACTTGTCGTCGCTCGAATAATCGAGAGAACGGCAAATATTTGGTTCGGGGAACAACGATCAATCGAGGTATCGATCTAGGGCACACAGAGAGTTTTTATACTGGTTCGGGCCTCCCGAAGGATAATAACCCTACGTCCAGTGTATGTCGTGTTGAATATGGTGGTGTATATGATCTGCAATGCAATGTCCTCTCATCGGAGGGTTACATGTATATTTATAGTCCTTGTTACCGCCTCTAGGAGTCCTTGCCTTGTTCTACAAGACTTCCGATCTGCAGTAACAGATTCGGAGTCTATCTACAAGTTCCCTTTCGTGCGATACAAGTCTTCGAAAAATACCAAACTAAGTCTTCGGGAATATCTGAAAATATGGGTTACGACATAAGCCCCCGAACATGTCACTTGGCTGATTTGTCTTTGATACGAAGAGATCTTCATCTTCATGCGAACTTCTGACAAGGGATATGTTCTTTACTGAGCACACATACTTCAGATATTCTTGTCTTCAATCCTTGAGTCATCGGAATAGTTCACCGAACCTAGTCTTCGGAACAACCGTACACACAGGTCTTCGGAACAACTGGCTGAACCGAGCCTTCGGAATAACTGTCTGAACCAGGTCTTTGGAATAACTGAACAAATCGGGTCTTCGGAATAACTAGGCCGAGCGATCGGAATACCTTCCTCCAAGTAGCCTTGTCAACACCAGGTCTTTAAGAGAACCGTCAATCCAGAGAGCCTAGAAGAAATATTAATCAATTCCCATCCTTATCTCTTTCTCTTGGTCCAGCCATGGCATTGACTCCGCTTCAGAGTTGAAAAGACTTTGACACGACCCTTCAATTCTTGTCCTTATTCTCCAAACCAGGCCCACCAGGGTATCCTCTGGATTCACCGAGTCGCCACACGGTTCCCCAGAAAGAAACATAAAAATCCACTTTGCACTTGACCTTTCGGTTTCCAAAGGGCCACCTTTTGGCTATAAATGATTAGGACGGCGGAGCCCCCAAGTATCACTTTCGCATCCACCATCCACCATGAGCAAGAAAAGAACCACCACCTCACAGTTCATGAAGTGGTTCGACGACGAACTCGCCGGCGGGTCGGGATCTTCCTCCACGCATCCCGCTGGCGCTCCACCGCCGGTAGCTGCTGCTCCTCCTCCGCTCTCCGCGGAAGATTACGGGCTCCCTCCTCCAAGTCCTCCTCCAGATCCGTCTCAGGTCGTAGACCTAGAGGCGGACACGGCGGGAGATGAAGAGTTCGCGCGCCGCCTCCACGTCGCCCTGAACAAGGGGCCACGCGGGATTCCGGCGGACGCCAAACCCATCTTCCTCGACGACTCCGACGACGATGACAACGACGACGACGACAACGACAACAGCGACGACGACGAACCAAGCAAGAAGAAGGCCATGGTCCTGTACAATCCTGGTTGGGCTCCCTGGACGAGCGCTCAAGCCGGATCCAGTCAGGCGGGTGGCTCCATTCCCGTCGCCGCAGAAGATCCTCTCCTTCCTACCGGGGTCATCAACCCGGTCATGGCATTGAACGAGGGTTCTACCCTCTCCACCACCGAGGCGCCCCTCCCGCTTATCACTCTAAGTGAGGGCGGCGTAGGTGCAGGCTCTGCTGCTGCTGCTGCCGAAGCCTCCTCTCCCCTCATCACATATGAGGAGGACGAGGTTGATGCTGATGCTGCTGTTGCAGTCCCTGAGGACGCCGATAATCGGCGGAACTAGGGATAAGGGGATGGCTATCATACCACTCTCCTTATAGTAGCCTAGGTTTCCTTGTTTTTTCTTCTTCTCCTGTTTTATTCTTCTGTCAAGCAGGTCGGAGAGTAGAACCTAGATAATTTTCTGCACGTCTTGCTTGTAATATCTTTTGACTACCCCCCGGTAGGCCTTCTTGAGGTCGTCCTGGGACGCGTCCTTGGACACATCAAGAGCTGCCTTCAATCCAAGATTATAATTTTTGAATGATATTGCATCTGTGATGTTGGCTCTTCTTTTTTCTCTTGACAATGTGTTTCACATGAGTCTTCGAGATATCTGAGCTTAGCTTCTCCGATGTGTCTTGATGAAATAAGTCTTCGTAACAACTAACAGATCACTTGGTCGAGAACTCTTCGGGAGTAGTACTCAACACGTTTTTCATGCACCGAAGGCTCTTTCCGATCCGGATCGTTAATCGAACATCGTTAATTATTCGGAGCAATTGATCCCAAAAAATATTCCAACTTCTTACCTCACAACCAGGTAGTTATCCTCCCAAAAACCGAGCGCAAATCCAAACGCATTATTTTAATAACAGAAAAGAGTATGACCTCGGTATATTCCGCACGTAACCCAAGGAAGAGAAATCCCGCATTTACGGGGAGGCGAACCGTCACGCCGGGTTTTACTTAAGCCCTTCACGCCGTATTCTTTTTCCTCCATCCTTTAGTCTGCACTCTTTTCCATTTCCTCAAACCCTAAACATTTCACATGGCCGCCGCATCCTCGTCCGCCACAATCTCCGGCAATCCCAACGAGAATCAATCCTCCGACTCCCACGACTCCAATATTTCTCTTACCCAGGCGCAACAGAAGATGAAGAAGGGAGAAATCCCGAATCTCCAGGAGTACTGGAAGAAATCCTCTCTTTCCCTGGAATATTTGGATGAACTGGAGAGAAGGGGGATGATCTCGGCTTTCCTGACTCGACGAAACACCGGCGAAGAGGAGTACCATCATTGCAACACCACAGAACTCCCTGTATTTGAGGCTCATCTCATGTGTGGTTTCAATCTTCCGCCCTCCAAATTTCTTGAGCAGATCTGTAGATTTTACCATATCGAGCTTGTTCAACTCAAACCCAATGCTGTGATGATGCTTAGCATGTTTGCCATCTTGTGTGAATGTTGGTTGGGCGTAGCCCCCTGTTTGAATCTGTGGCGCCATTATCACCATCCCCGGTACTACAAGGGTCAGATGATGGTGTTTTCAGTAGGCTTCGTACTTAGGAACAAAGCTGAGTTCATCCCGTATCAGTACAAGTCTTCCTGGAGCGGATATGACACCAAATATCTGATCTTGGACATGGGGAAAAAGAACACCGTGATCAAGCTGGACGGCTTAATGCCAAACCATGAGAAATGGGACAAGGGTCTTCCGACCTATGTTCCTCGATTGAATAAGATGATAGCCAGGGTCAACGAGTTGATCAAGTTGGGCCTGAGAGGAGAACATGTTGTGGAAGAATTCATCCGAAGACGCATCTTCCCTCTTCAGAAGCGTGATCCACTGGCTATGTATTATACAAGTCCTGGCGAACCTAATTGGTTACCAGCAGGAGGTAGATGTCCATCACTCATCAACATACCAGTATATACTTGATATCTGATTTCTGTTTGATGAGCATGTCATCTTTTTCTCTCCTTTGCAGCTGTCGAACTCTCCGAAGACAATGTCTTCAAGAGAGTGTACGATATCATGGGTACTGGACCAAAGGTTAAGCCTTCGACAGTACCTCTTCCTTATAGTGCAGAAAATCCACCTCCCGAGGTATGTTGATTGTAGATCTGCTCGATTTTCTTGAAGACATATTTTCCGCCATACTAATCTTGTGTTCTGTAGAACCTTTACGAACCTGGCCCCGACGATGTCCAACCTGATGTTGATATAGCCATCGGGGACAGTGATGAAGAAGACAACGGTGATCGGGAGAAGGATACTGCCGTTGCCGATGACGCCACCAGCTCTCTTGAGCGAAAGGTGGCTGCTGTTGCCGCTGTCGAGCAGTCTGAGGCACCAGGAGATACCGAGAGGGCTGGACCTGCTACCGATCCCACGTCCGGTAATACTCCGGTGGGTGTCGAAGCCACTAGTCCTCCTCCACCTGCCGTCGAGTCTTCGAAGCCCCCAGCTGGGGCGAACACAAAGACAACGACTCGCAAGCGCTTCCGAGCGGCAACTTCTGCAACTCCAGCAGCTCCAGCAGCTCCATCAGCTCCAGCAATTGTCGCTCCCGATGTCCCTGAACTGCCTCCGACTCGCGTCGCCAATCCTCGTACCGGCGATCAGGTACCCATCGAAATAGTTTTCGGCAGTCTCTTTAAAGGGTTTTCCAAAATCTCTCAAGTCTTGTCTTCCCAGGCGACATCTGCTTCTAGCCCTGCTGCCAAGAGAAGACGCTTCCGCACCAAGAGGTATACTTCATGAATATTCTTACTAAATTCCCTTGCTGCTTGAAATATTTTCATCCGATCTTCTGATATGTGATCATGCTGTAGTGTTCTATCCTCTTCTGCTGAACCTGCTCCTGCTGTCAACCCTCCGGCCCCGAATGTACAATCAGCGCCCGAACAGGCCCTAATTGTTTCTACCTCCGCATCCGAGACAGTTGGGGAGAACTTAGTGTTCGACAAGCTGAGCCAGGAGGTCGTTGCTGCCAGGCAGTGGCATCTGCGAACTTGCAAGCGCCTTACTGACAGAATCAAACAGAAGGATGGAGAACTTGTTGCTCTTCAGAAGAAACTTTCTGATGTTGAGGCTGCCTATGCTTCATCTGGGAAAGATGATAGAATTCGAGAACTCGAGGCGGCTCTCATTGCTTTGAACAAGACCCATGACGAAGCAAAGGAAGCTCATGCCAAGGAGATCACAGATCTAAAAGCTGAACATAAGGAGTACCTCAAGGATCTGCATGTGGAAAGAGAGGCTTTATCGAAAACAGCGGAGGGTAATTCTTCCTGTCATATGCTGTTTACTTTTTGCCTTTCGCATATTCCTGAAGTAATCTGATATCGTCTGTTGTAGATTTGAACTCCAAAAATGAAGCCCTACGCACCGAGAACACAGCCAAGACCCAAGTGATCCAAACTCTGCAGACGGAGGTGAAGAAGCTGAAGGATGCCAACAAGATCCTGTCCGCAGAGAAGGCCAAACTTGCTGACAAGGTTGCTGATAGTTTAGTCAATGGCTGTGCCTTTGCTTTGGCTGCTTTGAAGAACCGTCATCCTGAATTGGATGTGAAGGTTGTAGAGCAAGGCTTTACTTGTAGTGTAGGTGAACGTGATGCACTTGTTGATGGTCTGATGGAATCAGCCGACAAGTTCATCATGGACTTGAACTTGGAAGCACCTCTTTCTGATGAGGAGAGGCCTTGAAATACTTGTTCAGCCCTGCAATAAAACAATATTTTGTTGTAATATTGGAGCTCAAGCTCCTGTTATTTGACTTAGATATGCATAGTAGCCCAGCCCCCTGCTTTGGTGGATACAGTTTTGACTGTATGCAGGAAAGCATTATCACTAATATGCAATATCTAAATAACATAGAAGAATGCACATTAATTCATTGACGCGTAGCTTTGACTTTGACAAGCAGCGTTTGAACTAATGCTCTGAAGTGGCTCCATATCTGGAACTCATAATAGCTATACAACATTTGACTTTGCACATGGCAAGTTATGTTTCAAGCTAAGTAGTGGGGGTGTTGATCTTGCAACGTGGTCTGAAGTTGGCACTTATAACTCGATGGCTAAGGCTCTTACTTCAGACACTCGGGGAGACTTACGAAACTTATGAACCATTGGCCAAGCTATCATGTAGCACCATATGGCATAAGACTTGCAGTCTGTTGGGTGGTTGATTGTGCAACCGGCCTAGGGAGAGCCACTTATTAACCTCATGGGCTAAGGGTCCCTCGCTAGAACATCATGGGGGTCAATTAACTTATGAACCACGTGTGGCTAAGCCTTATGACCAATCTTGCCTGAAGAGGCTGTTCGTACCGATGCCTTATAACTCTCATGTGGCTAAGACACCAGCCAAACTTTGTAGACCGACTTTGGTCAGCCTTTGGAACCTTGCACAGTAATTGGAGAAACTGAACACCCTTTATTCATCAAACAATGGATTACACATAAAACTTCTAAGCTGATCAGTGTTCCATGTTCCGAGCAATATATCACCGTCAATATGGGCTAAGATATAAGCCCCCATGCCAGCATCCTCAACTACTATGTATGGTCCTTCCCATGGAGAAGACAACTTGTGCTTATCCTTGGTTTTGATATCCTTCTTGATCTCCAGATCTCCCACATCTAAATGTCGACCGACCACTTTGCGACTGTACTGCTTCTTCAGAACCTCCTGATAATGTTCCACATTATGGAGTGCTGTGTTGCGTTCTTCTTCGAGGAGCAGTAGATCAACCTCACGAGAGATTTGCTGGTCGTCTTCATAGAAATTGGTGACCCGATGAGCCCCCAAGTGAATCTCGGGTGGTAGTACTGCATCAGCGCCGTAGACTAGGAAGAACGGAGTTTCCTTTGTAGCCCGACTTGTAGATGTTCGTGCTGACCACAGAACGGTCGGTAGCTCTTCGATCCAATTCTTGCCTTTAGCTGCTAGCTTCTCGTAGACTCGTGCACGCATCCCCTTCATAAGGATCCCGTTGGCTCGCTCAACAGCACCATTGGTTTGAGCATGAGCCACCGAAGATGTCGGGTGAAGTATACCATGATCGGCACAAAATTTCTCAAACCGGCGACCGATGAACTGTCGACCATTGTCTGATATCAGCTTTCTGGGAACTCCAAACCTTGTGACTATACTCCTCATCAACTTGACAGAAGCAACCTCAGTGATGTTCACAACCGCCTCCGCCTCGATCCACTTGGTGAAAGTATCGATGGCGACGTATAAGAATTTGTACCCTCCTTTGGCTTTAGGAAACGGTCCCAATATGTCTACCCCCCAGATAGCAAAAGGCCATGTAATTGGAATTGTATGCAACTCTTGAGCATGCCTTGTACTTTGCCTACTGAAGAATTGACAGGACTTACATGTCTGCACGAGGTGAATAGCGTCTTGCTTTGCCGTGGACCAGTAGAATCCGTGCCTGAAGGCTTTGCCGATGAGAGTGCGATAGTCTGCATGTGCACCGCTGATCCCACCGTGTATATCATGCAGTAATCGAATACCATCTTCCGTAGAGACACACCTCAGCAGAATCCTATTGAGACCTCTTTTGTAGAGTACGTTGTCAATCAATACGTAATGCTTGGACTTGCGGGCCAGCCGCTCCGTGGCCGCATCATCATCTGGGATAGGACTGTTTTCGAGAAACAGGCGAATCGGTATGCGCCAGTCTTCGACAGAGCCTTCTCCCGAATCGATAACCATCATTTCCACTGCATCATGCGTGCTTGCCGCCGATGGCTTGTGGAGCTTTCTAAGAACACATCATCTGGGACTGGAGATCGTGATGAAGCAATGCAGGCTAAATGATCAGCGTCACGATTGTCCAGCCGTGGTACGTACCGCACTTCGAGACCATCGAACCCTTTCTCCAGCTTCCGAACTTCTTCAAGATAATCGGCCATCTTCGGATCAGAGCATTGATACTCTTTCTGTACCTGCCGGGGGCGACTAACTGTGAATCCCCTTTCACGAGCAGTCGGCTGATACCGAGAGATTTGGCAATGCGGAGACCTGTCACGAGGCCCTCATATTCTGCAACATTGTTCGTAGCTTGGAAGAGCAACTGGATGCCGTACTTCAATACTTTTCCTGCCGGAGATATGAAGACAACTCCGGAACCGGCACCTTTCAACGTGAAGGAACCATCAAAATACATGACCCAGTGATCTGGATCTTTCTTGTCATCATCACCATCATCGGTCCACTCTGCTATAAAATCCGCCAGAGCTTGTCCTTTGATGGCTATTCGAGGGACATATTCAATCTGGTATTGACCAAGCTCTACAGACCATTGAGCAATTCTGCCGATGGCATCCTTGCAATGCAGAACAGTCTGGAGCGGTCTATCCGAGACCACCTTGATTGGATGAGCTAAGAAGTAATGCTTCAGCTTTCTGGATGTCATCAATACTGCGTACAAGAGCTTCTGCACCATCGGGTAACGTGTCTGGGCATCTTTCAATATCTCACTGACGAAATAAACAGCAAACTGTTTGGGCCCAGTGTCTGTTTCCCGTTCAACTGTCAGCGCAGCGCTAACAACTGAATCTGTGGCAGCAACATATAAGAGCAGTTCTTCATTGGGCTGTGGGGGTTTCAGGGTGGGCATATTTTTGAGATAAGCTTTGAGCTCCTTGAACGCCTCTTCTGCCTGGTCATCCCACTGAGAGCCATCTTGATTGCGTAATAACTTGTAGAATGGCATACCTCGTTCTCCCGATCTCGAGATGAACCGGTTCAGGGCCGTCATCATGCCTGCTAGCTTCTGGACTTCTCGCCTGGTCTTCGGAGGCTTCAACTTTTCTAGAGCCGCAACTTTTACTGGGTTGGCATCAATCCCTCGCTCGGAAATCATGTACCCCAGTAGTTTTCCAGACTTCACCCCGAAGACACACTTGGCAGGGTTGAGTTTCATCTTGTACTTTCTCAGATTGTCGAAGGTTTGCTTCAGGTCTGCCAGGAGATCATCGGACTTCTTGGTCTTGACAACAATGTCGTCAATGTAGGCTTCGACGTTCTTCCCGATCTGATCCTCGAAGACTATGTTGACACACTTCTGATAAGTACACCCCCGCATTCTTCAGCCCGAAGGGCATCGTGATGTAACAGAATATTCCGAACGGCGTGATGAAGGCCGTCCTTTCTTGATCGTCGACATTGAGGCTAATTTGGTGATATCCAGAATAAGCATCAAGAGAACTTAATAACTCACTAGTGGACGTAGAGTCTACAATCTGATCTATCCTCGGAAGAGGGTACTCATCTTTGGACAAGCTTTATTCAAACTAGTGTAATCGACGCACATGCGCCAGGACTTGTCTGGCTTAGGAACTAGTACAGGATTTGCTAGCCATTCAGGATAGTCTACCGTTCTAATGAACCCGGCTTTGAGAAGCCTAGTGACCTCCTCATGTATGGCGTCGCGTTTGTCCGCGTGTACCTTCGCTGCTTTTGCTTGATCGGCTTGAAAGCCGGGTCGATCCCCAATTTGTGCTCGATCACCTCCCTGGGGATCCCGGGCATATCAGATGGCTGCCATACAAACACATCGATATTCTCCCGGAGGAAGGCTACGAGCGCGTCTTCCTATTTAGGGTCGAGATTGTCCCCGACGTTGGTCTTTTTGCCGGGGTCGATGAAGCTGAGGCCAATCGGCTTGCTGCCCTTTTTAGCAGGCTCATCTCCTTTCGCGCTTGGCCCGTCGACAGTCTTTGCTGGCGCTTGGGCGACCGCTGTCGACGGAGATGCCGCATCTGAAGCCTTCGTGTCGGCAACTGCTGCTATCTGCCTTTGATCTTCTCGAAGAGTTTTTGGCTGGCGCTGTGAGTCAAGATCTTTCGAGTCAAAGTGGCCAGCGATGATTAGCGTATTGACGTCGCATCTCACGGCCTGGTCTTGATCGACGCACAGCGTGATAACCCCGCAGGTCCTGGGATCTTGAGCATGGCGTAGGCGAAGTGCGCAGCCGCCATGAACCTGAACAGGAACGGTCTTCCCAGGATGCAGTTGTAGGCAGATTCGAAGTCAGCCACCTCGAACGTCAGGACTTCAGTTCTTCTATTTTCTCTCGGGCCCACTGTCACTGCTAACTCTATCTTCCCAAGAGGACGCGAAGACACCCCAGGCAAGATGCCATGGAATGATTCCTCAACTGGTCGGAGAGCGGTGATCGGCAGGCCCATCTGATCGTACGTCTTCTTCATCAACAGGTTGAGACCGCTTCCGTTGTCGATCAACGTCTTCGCGACCTTGTTCCTGTGGATAATGATTTTGGCGACGAAGGGCAACTCTGGGTTGCTCAGCAGGTCTTCGGGTGGTCATCGGCATTGAAAGCGATCGGGGTATCCGACCACTCTAGTCTTCTAGAACAGGGTTCTGCCATAGCCACCTCTCTCTGCAGCTTCTTGTATTGGCTCCTGGACGACAGAGCGGAGCTTCCTCCGAAGATCATGTTGATCTCTGGGTACCTCTCCTCCTCGTCATCGTCATGATCTCTGCGACTTCTGTAGCGTGGGCGTTCATCCCGGTCATCGCGCTCCCTGAGCTCCCGATTTCGATACTCTCGATCACGACGCCCACGATCCTGATTCTCCCGATCTCGGTGCTCCCGATCTCGGTGTTCTCGATCTTGGCTTTCGCGGCCCCGATCCTCTTCTCTGGTCGTCCGTGAGGTCTTGCCCTCTTCTAGACGCTTCTTTTCAAGCTTGAGGTAATCGAAGCACTCTTCTAGTTCGTGGTTTGGGGAGCGATGAATCGGACACCACTTAGCCACGCCTTCGGGACGACCTCGCTCCTCTTACAAGTGATTACGATCCGATCCCGACCGATCGACCGCATTCACCTCCCTGTCTTCTGACTTCTTCTTCGGAGCCTTGCCCCGCCATCGGAGAGGCGAGCACGAGCATCAGCAGCCTTGGCACAGATTTCTGCCAATCGGAACAGCTCTGCAGTAGTCTTTGGCTCGTTCTCCGCTATGGTCTCCACCATCTTCACATCCAAACACCCTTCTTGGAAGGCGAGGACTACTTCTATATCGGAGATGTCTGCAATTGTGTTCTTCATTAGGCAGAAGCGCTTGATGTAGTCTCGAAGATTCTCATCAGCCTTCTGTTTAACACCTCGGAGCTGCTCTGGTGTTGCGTTGCGTTGTACGATCCAAGGAAATTTCCCTTGAAGACCTCGCACAGTTCTGCCCAGGAGTCGAAGTGATATGCCGGGAGGTTTAGCAACCACGACCGCGCTGCTCCGGTCAGGGCGGTGGGTAGATAGGCGCACTTGATTCTTTCATCTCCTCCTGCGGCATCTATCGTCGTGGAGTATATCGACAAGAACTCTTCTGGGTTGATAGTGCCGTCGTACTTGTCGATAGACCCCACTTTGAACTTGGCTGGCCACTCAACAGTTCGGAGATAACTACCCAGAGCCCTATACGGGGGCGGCTTAGGAGCCGTCTCTGGGCGCGTCCCTCTGCGAGCTGGAGCGCCTGGAGTTTGTTGGTCTGGTTCCCCCCTTGGGGGATTGCCAGTTTGGTTCCTCCGCTGGTTTATCTGATGTCTTGCATCCGAAGGCTCCAGATTACGCCGATGTCGCCTGGGGTGATCGGAGGATGATCCATGTGAGGATGAATCGGCCCTCTGATCGTTGGTAGCCCCCAGGCGTCTGTGTACTGGAGTCCTAGCCGGTGCAGCAAGCAACTCCTGATCTTGCAGTGGGATCACGCGGCCGGCAAGTTCCACGACTTGTTGTACCATCGGAGCCAGTGTGTTCCGTCAGGGGCCATACGCGCGAGGGAATCCAACGCGGTTTGGAACCGGACGGCGTCGAAGTCGGTGTTGAGATTTCTTGGCGTCACATTGGATGGCGCAACCGATCGAGATCTGATCGAGTCGATGGTGCGCAAATCGCTGGATGCCTCGTCGTCACGTCCCGCCATGAAGACTTCTCTGGCGGGTTGTGACCCTGGTTTGGATCTCCGATCTCAGGGCAGTCATCGTCGCTGAAGTCGGACTCGTAATTAGGATAACCGAGTCCGAACCCAGGAAAATACCGCCCCTCGGTGATGTCGAGAGCGATCTTTTGCATTCTCGCTTCTAGGGCAGAGCTAGGTGGCGGATCCAAGGTGGATCCGTCTTCTAGGCGGGTTCCAAACGGAGAGCCCGATACCCGCGAAGCGATCTGGAACTCGGCTGCGGAATTCGCAGTCCGAACGTAGTACATAGGGCCGCGGCGACACACGTGGCGCCGCCGACGAGCTCTTTTCAGCAGATCCGTACGAGGACGGAGCTTTCATGGCCGCCGGGGACGCCTCCTGCGCCACCGACGACGTCTTTTCCTGGAGATTTCCTTCCTTGTCCGCGACGAACGTGAAAAACCCGAACTTGAATTCGGCGCCCGCCGGGAACTTCATCTGTTCGCCAATGCCACATCTGATGCTCTAGATGGATCCTCAGCGCTGCCCCCCCTTCCTGGCGCGCCTCTGTCGTCGCTCGAATAATCGAGAGAACGGCAAATATTTGGTTCGGGAGAACAACGATCAATCGAGGTATCGATCTAGGGCACACAGAGAGTTTTTATACTGGTTCGGGCCTCCCGAAGGATAATAACCCTACATCCAGTGTATGTCGTGTTGAATATGGTGGTGTGTATGATCTGCAATGCAATGTCCTCTCATCGGAGGGTTACATGTATATTTATAGTCCTTGTTACCGTTACCGCCTCTAGGAGTCCTTGCCTTGTTCTACAAGACTTCCGATCTGCAGTACAGATTCGGAGTCTATCTACAAGTTCCCTTTCGTGCGATACAAGTCTTCGAAAAATACCAAACTAAGTCTTCAGATATCTGAAAAATGGTTACGACAATACTTGATTAGAATATTTTGGTTGTCTCATTTGTTACCGGGTTCTCAGCGATTGCAATTGCCGATTTGTTGTCACATAGATTATGTCGCTTCATCTTGCAGCTCGCCTATATCTTCCATTATTCTTCTGAGCTATATAGGTGGTTTGAAGTAGCTCTTGCGGCTGCTACATACTCTGCCTCTGACGAAGATAACCACAATATTTTGTTTCTTCTTACTGGACCAGAACACAACCAGCCAGTCACTGTCAGTGTAGCCAATTAATTTTGAATCTCCGACTGGGTTATACCAAATTCCGTAGTCTGTAGTTCCCTTTATGTAGCGTAGAACTCTTTCACAGCGGAAAAATGTAGATGACTGGGACTACTCATATACCTTGATAACATGGTAGTAGCAAACAAAATATCCGGCCCTGTGGCAGTCAGATATAATAAGCTTCCAACCAAACTTCTGAATTTTGTTGGATTGGCCTTACTTACCTCATCATTTATTTTTTGGTTCTCATTAGACATCAAGGGGGTTGCAACTGACTTGCAATCTTCCATTTTAAATTTCTTCAGAATACTTTCAGCATATTTCTTTTGACATATGAATATGCCTTCATCACTCTAAAATATCTCCAAACCAAGGAAATAATGGAGCAAGCCAAGATCACTCATCTCATATGTCTTCATCATATCAGTCTTAAACTCTTGCATCATTTTTCCATTATTTCCCGTATATATTAAATCATCAACATATAAAGAGATGATGCAAATATCCATACCTTTCTTTTTGACATAGAGTGTTGGCTCGCTCATACTCTTCTCAAATCCATTCTTCATAAAGTATTTATCAATTCGACTATACCATGCTCTTGGCGCCTGCTTCAATCCATATAATACCTTCTTAAGCTTGAAGACTTTATTTTCTCCCCCTTCAACTAAAAATCCCTCTGGCTGCTCAACATATATTTCTTCTTCAAGATACCCATTAAGAAATGCAGATTTAACATCAAGTTGATAAAGCTTCTATTTCTTCTGGGCCGCTAGAGCAATTATTGTACGAATTGTCTCTAGCTTTGCAACTGGAGCATATGTCTCAAAGTAATCAATACCTGGCTTTTGCTTGAAGCCTTTAGCAACAAGCCTTTCCTTGTATTTTTGAACTGAGCTATCAGGATTAAGCTTGGTCTTATAGACCTATTTAACTCCAATTACCTCACGATCCTTGGGACGATCAACCAATTCCCAAGTATTCTCAATCATATGAGTTTCTTCTTCCATGGCTTTTACCTAATTTTCATGTTTCTCACCTTCCTCAAAAGTTTGTGGTTCAACCATAGAAAAATTGCAAGATTCATATATCGCCGATAAAGGTTTCAGCCTTATCGGTGTTGAAGGCCCTTCACTAGCACTTGGGCTAGATTCTAGACTTGAGTCTGATCCATCTTGACTTGGGGCATCACTCCCATCTTGATATTCTTCATGAACTTGTGGCTGGTCCATTGGGATGGTTCTAGAAGGCACCAAATAATTCTTTTGGACCTTCTCTTTTTCCTAATCCCAATAGGTATTCTCATCAAAAATGACATCTCTACTAATGACAATTTTCTTTTTCTTCATATAGAGCCGATAGCCTTTAGTGCCATTTGCATAACCAACAAAGATGCAACGCTCACTCTTAGCTAGTGTCAAATTTTGTTCTCTTTTGTGCTGGCACTTGAGCATAACAGATCAATGTTTTAAATAGCGGGCTAAGGCCTTTAGTGGTTGATGTAGTAAAAGCTAAGAAAAGCTATAGCAAGCTATAGTTATAGCTAAAACATTTATCGGTTTCACAATAAATCAGTGAATAAGTATGCATAACAGAATTAATAAATTTTCATAAACTAAACTAAGTCAGGGGCTTAATGCCATTGTTACATCATCATTGAAAGTTTCAAACACCTTGATTTGGTCGGCTAAATCATCTTTTATGTTTCAAGCATCATCGAGGGTTCATGTCTCCATTACGCCACCATTTAGCCGGCTAAATCACCTTGATTTAACGGATTTAGCCGACTAAAGTAGTGACTACAGCGGCTATAGAGCTTATCGCTAAATGGGGGTTCGCCTAGCCCCTCCTCATCCTAGGTGCTATAGCGGGCTGCAGCGGTAGTAGAAACTCTTGAAGCCATCTTCTTAGCTTCGATGGACTCCGATGCACCGTGCTACCTCGCTTTGCTGGACTCTTAACCTGAAGCTCTTGATACCAGTTGTTGGTGCTACCGAGCACCACTACTTGTTTGTTGGCTGTTGGAGAGCTAGACCAGAGGCACTATTGAAACAGAGTAGAGGAACAGAGGAGTTTACTAGCTATCAACTGGCTTTTCATTCATCAAAGGACCAGCATAGATAATGTTACATGTCTATTTATAGTCTTACACACCGACCTAGCTAGCACCGACTAATGCAGATTTTTGTCACCCACGTGGAGCTAGAGTAGTCTAGAGTTCTCACTACTTTATAGACTTTTGGTGCACTTATGGAGACACCGGACAGTTTCCAGAATTTCTTCGTAGAGAGGGAAATGAATTATTCTCTCTCTAACCCTCCTGACTGCCTGGATCATTTCCGCCATTTACTTACCGGCGATTGCTTTGGTCACCTTTGATTTATCCAACAAGCGGAGATTCATTTGTACATGAAGAACCAATTGATTGATCGGTCCTAGATATCAGCAGTGCATGCGGAGCAGACTGAACAAGCTTCAATAGCTTTAATTTCCAGCAGCACCCACTGCTTCCTTAAGCTCATTGGGAGCCCCAAAAGAGATTGGAACCGGCGGCCATTACTGTCATGACAAAGAATGCAATAAGCTTTTAGCAAATCTTCATGGGCTAAGCCGGCTATCTGTTCAAGTGCAGCAAATATAACTGCGGGAGAAGCTGCCTTCAGTGCTTGCGCAGGCATGATAGACGAGATGCTGCTTGAAGATTGCTCTGTATTATTACCGGCATCTCCAGTTTGCAACTCATCTCCGACGCCCGGTCGCTCAATACCCATGTTGCTACTGCTTGGATGAACATTGAAGCAGTCAGAGATCCTGCTAGGAAACATCGGGTTTTCGACAAAATCCCACCACATTACATCGGACCTGGGCAGACTGACAGCAGGGTTTTGCTCCGAGTGTCGAGCATGACCAGCCACGCCATGCGGTCGCCATGTTCATGATCAACGTACCTCTCGCACACCACGACGGTGACGACATGGGGGTCATCCATGCTCACGACGGGGTGGACTGGCAGGACGCGACGGAGGCCCTCGATACGAGGGCCCAGAGCTCGGCGGCGTCGACCGTGCCGTCCAACGCCCACGCCATGTCGTCCATGTTCAGCGTCCAGGTGGCGATGGTGTACGCGCTGTAAGAATGCCGGCAGTGGCTGGCGCCCGCGCCGCCGCAGCAGCACCGGGGGAAGATGTTGATGAACTTCACCGTGCCGCCGCCGGCGGTGACGCACACGTTCCGGGACGATCTGGGGCCGTAGAGGGGCTCCGATGCGTCGGCGGGAAGCGGCACGTGCCGAAGCACGGGCGTCTCGTCTAACGCGTGGCAGAACATGAGGCCGCCGTGCAAGTTGACAAAGCACAGCAGATCGTCGCCGTCAGGGATGACCTTATTGGCTCCGCCCCACGAGGCCTTGCCTACGATGGTCGTCACCGGCGCCTGCACCACGGTCCACTCGCCAGAACGAAGCAGGAGGAGCTGAGCCGTCAGCTGCGCGTCGTGGCTCACATACATCGTCATGAGCTCTGCCACCACGAGCTCGTCCTTGCGGCGGCGCAGGAGGCCGGTGGCCCTGTGCTGGAGCACCCACCCGCAGCTTCGGGCCCGTGTCGACGGAGTATCCGTTGTAGGACACCGGCCGGGCGAAATAGCACGGCGGGAGCAGAGACAGCGACGGCGACCGGGAAGGGTCGGCGGCGGCACCGGCGCTGTAAACGAACTAGTCCGCCTTGGTGTCTGTGGAAGAATCTATGTTAAGCATATGGATCTCGATGAGCACGGAGTCGCCGTGCGCGGCGACGACGGTGGCGACGGGCCCATGCGCGACGCCGTCCGGGAAGTGGACGCGTATCCGCGACTCCGCCGGGGGCGCCGCGAGGCGCAGGGAGACACCGATGCTGTCGCCGGTGGAGGTGCGGGCGGCGGCGAGTGCGCTCGCGTCGTCGGCGGCGGTGGAGTAGGGGTCCTCGACTTGGGCGCTGCCGGAGGCGAAGAACATCACCCACCGAGGGTAGGCCGCCGGCGACACGGATGGTGGTTGCGCCGTCGCATCGACGACTTCCATGGAGCTGGCCCCACGCCGCCGCAGCGAGTTTGTCTTCCTGACGTTTCTGTTGAGATGATGGTCGATTCGGCATGCATGCTTGCAGATGTCGAGCTGATCCGTCGATGGCGCTACCAGATCAAGATAATCGTTTCGTGTTCGAGTTGGTTTCTTTCTGACTTCTTAGGTTTAATCAAATCAATTTTTCCCCTTATAGTAGATAAGTAGTAGAAACTGAAAATTATGAAACCTCCACCGCAACAAACAAGGAACATTTGTGCATCTCCGTGCATGGCGAATCGATCGTCTTCTGGACGGAAAAGGGAGGATCAACCTTGGGCGGCGGTAGCCGTAAATGTCCCAGCGCCGCAACACCGCCCCGGTTCATCGGCGGCGGCCGCCTACCCTCCATGGGTGATGCTCTCATCCCGGTGCTACAGTGAGGCCGAGGGATCCAACTCCACGGCCGACGTCAACACATTGGTGAGCGCCCGAACCTCCAACGGCCAACCTATCGCCGTGCACCTCAGGCTTGGCACGCCTCCCGAGGGATCGCACATATGCGTCAATTTCCCTTACGCCTCCGCCGCGGTGATGTCAGCCCACGGTGACTCCGTGCTCATCAACATTGATCGCGGCATCACGACCGACTACTTCGTTTACATCGCTGGGGCCGCCGCCGCTGCCGGTGCCGAAAGCGAAACTACTACTGCACGGCCGCCGCCGTCGTTGTCTCTGCTACCACCACCTAGCTCCAAGACACTGCTGGAGGAAAGGTGGACCGGCATCCTTCGCCGCGGCAGCGGGGGCGACGGCGAGCTCGTGGTGGCGGGGCTCAAGATGGTGGACTTCCGCACCAACTCGCCGCCCACTAAGGTGCCGGAGCTCCACCTGCTCCGCTCCGGCGTGTGGACCGTCATGCATCCGGCGATCACCCACGCCGGCGACAAGGACCTGCGGCAGCTGCCATGGTGGATAACCCGCACCGCTCCGGTCGGCGACGACGGGACGCTGTGCTGGGCCGACACGTCTCGCGGGCTCATGCTCTCCAACGTGTTGGACGAGAGCCCGGTGCTCCGGTACGTGCCGCTTCCCGTGGAGGCCGTCGAGCCTCTCTCCGGCCCGAGGTCGTCCCGGAACGTGTGCGCCACCAGCGTCGGCACGGTCAAGTTCGTCGACATCTTCCACCGCTGCTGCTGCGGTGGCCCGGGCGCATCCCGCTGCCAACATTCTCAGAACACGTACACCATCCACACATGGACGCTGAGGATGCACGACATGGCGTGGGTGATGGACGGCGTCGTCGATTGCACGGAGCTCTGGTCACTCGATGCCTACGCGGGCCTGCCGCATCAGCCGTTTTACGACCCCGTTGTGAGCTTGGACGATCCCAACAACATCTGCTTCATGGTGTCCGAGAGCTTCTACACCGAAAGTGTCGACCATGCCAAGTGGCTGATCATGGTCGACATGAGCGGCAAGACTTTACTGTCGGTCTACAGATACCACGAAAGGCACATACATGGTGAACCTCTGCTTGCTAGCAGGGTCTCCGACTACTTCAATCTTCGTCCTAGCAGGAGCAAGCAAGACTCTCCACGAGAAGAAGCTTTGTCATACTCCACGAGCAAAACCTGCGTGGAAGTTAGTCCATCGGTCGTCACCGATAAGTTTAGCAGCCACAATTCTGTGAAATCACCTGATAAATCGTCTGCTGTGCCAATGCAAGTATCTTGGAATGACACTGTCATGACAGCGCTAGAAGGGATACCTGGATTGGATCGTTATGAGATGGAGAAATCGTACAGCATTCTTAGTCGTGACAAGAGTGGCTGCCGGTACAGATTTCTTCTGAAGCTCCCTGAAAATTTGAGGAAGGAATGGCTGTTGCTGGACATTTAGGCTAGTAAAGCTTTGTCTCATCTATTTTGAATACATGGCAGATTCGAAGCATGCATGTAAAATTTCTTTTGGAAGACGACTGATGACTATAATTCGTTTCGAGCCATAACGTTTTTGCAGTTTGTGTGGTTTTTGGAGCTTTTAGGCAGTAAAGCGCCATTTTTCGTTGAATGAAGTAGTTGTATTGCCGTTCAAACTGTTGATCTACGATTATTGTTCCTTATGATTGGCGAGCATAAAAAGTAGCTAAATGGGATATGGATTGGAAGCAGGGTGAATTAGGAGGACTTTTTCTTTTGATGAAACAGGAGAAGCGAGCTCCTGCTGAAAATATGTATTGATAAGAAACAGTAATTTACATGATAAACAATGAAAATAAAAACAAAAGATCCAAGAAAATTCAGCAAAAAATTCAGGCGCAAATGATAGTCCTCCACTTGGAACATGAACGGAGGAAGTTCCGTGTCTGAAAAACAGTACATGACCAGAAACATTTCGGGCACACTTCGAGAAAACTGATCAAGCTTCACTAGCCTTAATCTCCGTCAACAGCCAATCCTTCCTCAAACTCATCGGAAGCTCTAAAAGGGTTAGGAATCGGCGGCCATTGTCATGGCTAAGAATACTATATGCTTTTAGCTGATCATCCCGATTCAAACCATAGCTTGGTATCTCTTCAAGTGCATCCAGAATCTCCAATACTTCTAAGGCAGGCCGAGCAGATGATTTCATCATCGTAGCGCATGCATTTTCTGGTACCGGTGGGGACTGAATGATCCGCCGGCATTGGATATTTGATGCATCATCATCATCGCTGCTACTAATTTGAGAAGAATTCAAGTAGTCGGAAACCCTACTGGTCTTTCCAAACATGAGCCACGGCATCCCTCCATGGTACTGTGAGACTGATTGTAGTGTCTTACTCTTCATGTCGATCTTGATCAGCCACATCGTGTCGTCATCAAGTTTTTCGTTGCATTTCTCTGACATCCGGAAGCAGATGACATTGGGTTCATCCATGCTGACAACCGGATAGTCGAGTTCCATGAGCGGGTGGTCCTTGTAGCCATCGAGGGCTGCAAAAATCTTGGTCGAATCGATCATACCATCCATCACCCACGCCATGTCATCCGTTCTCAGCGTCCAGGTTCTGACTAGAAAACCCGCGCGTCGTTGCCGCGCGTATGCTGGTATTATTATGGCCTATGGGACCCCCTGTTTTTACCCTGGTTTTTATAAGACAACCATGAAACATATATCGCTTAGTTCGATGCAAAGGTATCATAGATACTACTACAATGTTTCATGCACTTAAATAGTGGTGGCCTAAGCCATTGGCTGTAACATGACACACTGCATATATCAAGGAAGCAAAATAAAATTAATTTTGTCCAAAATATATTTGAGTTCGTAAAAGATTAAAGATATTGTCATAACTTAATTTATTAACATAATAACCAGATCGAACTAATTTTAAGATATGAAAAGACTGATCAATCATGAGATAAAACATGCATTAGGAGGGGGGATTATGAATGCTAGCAGTCTATTTACATTATAGTCGACTTTAAAAAATTGGTTGTATATTCCCTGTCATTGTGTGACTCATGTGGTTAAATCAGAATATATCATATTTGTAAGAATAATATCAGATAGACATGTTTTGAGTCAAATTTTATATAGTTTTAGCAAAACAGTATTTTCATTTTCAAAAATCACCGTTGCTCCTTGCAAAAATCAGATGTACTATCATTTTTGCAGCCCTAAATAAAAAACTATCTGAACAAACTTGATAGAGTTATTAATAATGAGATATAGTGTGGAGGAGTCTATCATCAGCATCTCTGTGTTTTCTTATCTATCATAGAATTTTGGCTTTCAAATCAAGAGGAACTCTGATCATTGGACAGTTGGTGCAGGTTGTAACAACAACAACCCTCAAATTCTGAACATACATAGACTTTCAACCTACCCAGCTACTCCTACTTTATTTTCTTTTTTTTTTGTTCTATGCTATTTTTCAGTTGTTGGAAGTATATAAAATATTATGTAACGTCCAATAGTCCAAACTTAGTTCGCACACATTCTAATGAAACAATTACACTTTAGTCCTCGTTTCGTGTAAATGTATCAGTTCAAGTTGGAATGGTGGTAGACCCACTGTACTTACATGTTGGTATTAATTTCACACTTAAGGCTGACATCAACAACACAATGCAAATGCATTTTTGCCTTATCTGCCACCACTGTGCATGGCAAATTCATCTCCAACAAGGGCAGCCAAAAGCTCATGCATTTTGCATAGGAAGAGAGAGCCTCCGAGCCATTTCCTCGTCTCGGCCGGGCCCACCTGGCGGCCGTGGCGGCGCAAGGGGCAGCGTCGGGGAGGCGGGTGGCGCAGCGGGGAGGCGGGAGCGCGGGGAGGAGGGACATCAATTTAAACTTTCAATGAACAAACATAGTGGCACATTCTTTAACTGCTGAGGTCACAGAAATACCCCAAGTTCACTATAAGATGAGGTATGACTTATGAAAAAGAAGAAATGACATGTACAATTAGGTTAGGCTACTACTTGAAAACCAACAAACTGAGACAGCCCTTGAAAAGCTGGTTGTAAATTTACATATTCCCATCGCATCAGTGTACATGAATAGAAGACTTACTACTTGATGGGATAAATTGTTTTTCAGTCTGCAAAACAAACATGACCACACCGTCAACAGCTGGTTCAAAAGGCACTGAAATTATTATCTATAAAATAAAACATTATTACTTCAAAAATTCAGGAAAACATTGAACCAATCTGTTTTACTGTCTGTATCATTGAAAAAATAATGGAGCTTGCAAATATCCTACAAACGTAAAGAATATTGGGTTTGTTAAATTGGTATCAATTGTAGTCATCTAGGATGCTCAGCTATAATCATTTCTCCAGATTCACGTTGTGAAGTCGCAACTGAACAATAGAATGTCGAACTGGAAAGTAGCAGGCTAGCAACAGCAATAACAACAAAAGGATTAGGTGCATTCAATCAATTGTCCTCTCTGGGCAGCTTCATAACACAGCACTTGCATGACGACACTATGATGAATGGGCTACTACAAAATTGAGAGGCAAACTATATGTTGCCCAGGAAAAAGCAATGTTCTGCATGTCTCTATGTAATATTTTCTATCAGGAATTGAGGAGCACTTAAAGCTTAGAAACTGGAAAAATTGGAAAACTAAGATAGGATGAGTTATAAATCCCTTCTTCAAACTAAATGGCAATGTATAATTCCACAAGTTGCCTAACCTCAATATTGCACTGTAGTGGCCACTAAGTTCACGTATATAGCTCTATTTAGAATTTTTTCCTCAGCCACTTGGTGTCATACACGGTATTCATTATACTGAATTCGATTTAACAGTTTAACACTGAAGATAAACCTATGAAGATCATAGCAAAGCAATACATGTGATAAACCTACCTTCATGGTCTCATCTGATGCAACTCTGTTTTTTTTTCTTTCTTTTTTCTGATTGTCCATAGCAGCCTGCAAAAAAAGGGTATGCAAAGTTGTTATGACGCATTATAATGTTAGTATGATATGAGAAGAAACATGAAGCAACAGGAGAAAAAAAGAAGAGGTCATGGGAGTTTGTTTGATGGTAATGAGACCTTTAGGCTAGATCACTAAAAATGTCTCTGCAGACAACATTGTGTACTGTTAGGAAACTCAAGCAGGGTCATTTTCAATCAAAACACTTAGACCATTGGTGGCAGAATTTGGTGCTCCAACCAGCATAGCATCGGTAGAGGGCCTGCAAACAAATACGCAAAACAGAGAAAAGCTGTGTAAATTGTGTGCAGCCTGAGAACCATAGCTACTAATCATATGCACGGTATCACAAAGGGTAACTATTCCAGAAAACCTATCTATATGCACCCAGAATACCTTTAGGCCAGTTTGGATCGTTCTATGTTACACGGGCAAAAGGTAATGAACACATGCCTTCACAACTTGTCGAGCATGGAAACATGTCCAACCGGTGGGATAGTAATTTTGCTTACGTTTTCTACGGTGCTGAGTACCGACTATCGACTGCATCATGTGGGTCGGCCAAATATGGCATGGAACAGAACAACAGTATCGACAAATTTGTGATGGAGATAATAAAAATGGGAAGGTATCTAGGTTGTGTGTAATGCCTCTAGTAAGGAACAATGGACATCAGATAAGCAGAATGGAAGGCATAGATGGAGATGCGGCAGCCATACCAGTAGGGCGAGCACATAGACGCCGTCGTACAGACTGGATAGATTCGGAATCAAAATTTGTAGGGAAGTCCTCCAAATAATTTGAGTGCCCTGCACTCGATACATCATCACCTGTAGAGGGAGCCTCTGGAAAAAGAGGAACGAAATATAAAGTATGGTTAAAGCTTGGATGTCAACATAAACTGAAAATTACGGGCATCTTCAAGGACACACATAACCATTATCTGTGGCAGCAGGCTTATACCTGAGTATACAGGCGTAGGCTGTCTACATTTTTTATGATGATTAAGGCACAAAGTAAAAAAGGGAAAAAGAGGACACTAACGCTCTACAATACATATATTGTTCATATCAACAAAGAAAAAACACACAGGACAAAATCTGAAAAAAAAAAGAAGGGTAAAAGTAAATCAGGGACCCTCCATTTTTACAAAGATAACATTGGTGAGGCTATGAATTCATAACTGAATCTGACTGTCTACCGCAGGAACAGCACTTGTTGCTTCCTCCTATTTCACAGGAATTTGGAAAATTTTAAAAATGTAAAGAAACTAAGAGGATTGAATATTAACACGTGGAATCAAAGACACAACAAATCAATGATTTGTACCTGTATATACTATGATTTCACTTAGCAGGAAATTGAAATTGCTTCAAGGAAATATGATGAGGTTATCCCTTGTAGTTTCCTCTCCAGGGAAATGATAAATCGGCTGAAAGAAAACAAACGTGTTACAATTAGCATCTGAATGAAGGAAAAGCTGGGCGGGGGAACACCAGGGCAAGGACGCAGGAAAGCACGTGGCATACCTGCGGGCGCTGCGTGTCTCCTTCCTCCTGCCGGTGAATGTGAAAACCGTGAGGGGCCGCGGATGGTGCGAATCGGCGGAGGATGCCGCGGGCAAGCAGGGCGAGAACGACTCCGATGCGCCCCGGCGGCTGGGGCAGTCAGGAGAGGGCAGCGGCAGAGCAAAGCAGGGTGATTGCTGCGAGGACGATGGGGAAGCAGGGTGGCGTGCGGATGTGGGGCACGGGAGGGAGTAACCTGGTGGAAAGGATAGTGCTCGGGCACAACGGCTGTGCGGCGACTCAAAGGAGGATGCCGCCGCCGTGGGGAAGCAGGGCGAGACGGGGAGGCGGCGCTGAACGTGGAGAGAGCGACGCCGTGGGGATCGGGCGGAGGCGACGGCGCGGTTGGGCTCGCGCGACGGAAGGAGAAACGGCGGCGTCCAGGTGAGCTACAGGTCGTGGCGCTAGAAGCTTCCTAACGAGGCGTGCCGGAGCTGGAAGAATCAACGGCTGAGGGACATCAGCTGCCGAATCAACGGTTGGTAGCAGATGAACAGTACTTGGACCAATCAGGATCCAGAGAACGGCACAGGTTTTAGATAGTAAGAGATGGTGTAAGCATGAAGAGAAGGATGACACGTGGTGCCGCCCATGCTGCCGCAGCAGCAGCGAGGGAAGATGTTGACGAACTTGAGCGTGTCGCCATCGGCAGTGACGGACACGTTACGGTTTGATTTCCGGCCGAAACAGTGATCCAAAGGCAGCGGCACGTACCGCAGCCTGGGGCTATCCTCGAACACGTCGCAGAACATGAGACCAAGGCATAAATCAACCCAGCAGAGTAGCCGGTCCCCGACGGTGATGACGCTATCGGTTTTCCAAGAGGAAGGATGACCGCAGTCTTCACCGTCGTCTCGGCAGATCAGCGGCCGCTCGGTGCTCCACTCGCCGGATCGGAGCATGAAGATCTTTGCCACGTTTCGCCTCAGCGTGTCTTGGCTCTCCATGACACTTAGCTCCGCCACCACGATCTCGTCCTCGCCGCGGCGCAGGAGGCCTGTGGCCCTTAAATCAAAAAATCGATGTACTGGGCCTGCACGCAAGCAAAACTTCTCTTTCTCTTCCTCGGTGGGCAAGAGAGGCGGGAGCAGCGACAGCGACGGCGGCCGTGGGGTTTCGCCGGCGGCGTTGCCGGCGTTGTAGACGAAGCTGTCAGTTACGCGATCGTTGTCACCAACCTCGATGAGCACGGAGTGGGCCGTGGGCCGCGACGACGACAGCATACCTCGTATCAATTTTCTCCGGAAGCTGGAAGCATACCTGCGACGTTGCCGGCGGCGCCTCGAGGAGGAGGGACACTTGAATCGGATGACCGGTGGAAGTGCGGGCGGCGGCCAGTGTCGTGGGGTCGACGGTGAAGACGCTGGGGTCCGAGTTCTCTCGCTTGCAGTTAAAATCGAGCATTACCCATCGTGGGTAGGCGGCCGACGGCGAGCCGGAGGGAGGTCGCGCTGCTTGGACTTCCATGGGCGCCGCCGCCAGACGTTTGGTTTCCTCTTTTCCGTCGGGAGGGGATCAACTCGTCGCGGATGCAGATTCCGTCAGAGATCGCTTCCGCGTATACCAGCGTCTTTTAACTTTAGTGGACGAAGGAAAGATCTCTCAACACTCTGATTCTGATCCAAAATTGACAATATATATGTAATCCCTGAGGGAACTCCCATGTTGATTTGAAACGAGGCAAAAATGGTTGAGCTTAAGTTTTGTTTGTATGCTGTGAGCTTCAGCACCACTGTCTTGCCCCCCTGCCTGTTCATGTCAATTGCTGACTGACTACCCAGTATGCAGACTAGTTGAGAAAAAAATGATGTGCAAATATTTTGTGGATATATAGGAATGAAACCAAGCAACAGATTGTTAGTGAATTACATGAAACTTGGTGTTGTTACACAATTGGAAACTATACAAATTCTGAGAGGAGATCCCTCCACATCTGCAGATTGATCAGTACATTGTTGATTTGCTACCTTCATCTTTATCTAGTATCCAGACCGATCATGATCGAAGTCATTGAGCTTCACTTATCCACTAAGTTTTCATGGGAAGTATAACCTCCTCCGATAACCACTGCATTCCCAGTGATCAAGGCCACCATCGAGACGATGCTCTTACTGGGCATTTCATTGAATAATTCTGTTGTGCCTGGGGCAAGCCAATGCAGCGAGCATGGAAGATGATGAGTGCGTTGTGCACGGACGTCGGTGCGGAAGCAATGAGCCTCTCCCGCATGTACCGCTCGACGTACTCCAGACCAACACCGCGGGCGACAAGGTGGGAGGAGGTTAGCAGCAGTGGCGGAGGTACCCTTCGGTGCTCTTGTGGCGGCGAGTGCATGTATGTGGGAATGTACATGCGCGAGCTCCGTGGTTTCGTTGAGCTTCTGTCGCTGGCGATTGGCGAGGGCAGCGGCGGAGGTGGCAACGGACGATGGAGGTGGAAGCTGCCGCGGCGGCGGAGCCTGCGATTGAGGAGAAGCGAGCCGCCTGAGAGCCGAGCCGTGGTAGCCGAACGTTGCGAGGAGACGTGCGGGAGCCGTCGTGGCGCTGGGCGTCAGATACTCAGATGGGCAGCGGCGTCCACGTGGCAAGAATCCAGGGAGGGTCCGCACAGCGCCCGTATGCGACCCGGCCGCACCAAATTTTCTTCCCCTTCGAGGGTCCTCCTCCTGAACCTACGTCTATTTTGAGTATTTTCCATGATCAGTGGCGGATCCTGCAAAAAACCTTTCACATGGCGAATCCGCAACGTGAACCTAAACCGAAAACAAAACCTAACCTTACAAGCATATGAATTGTTGGTAATGTACGAAGGTGTTCACACCCTGTCAATTCGAACACAAATGTACGTACGTATTACTGTGAACGCCATAGAATTGGAATCGGCTGCAGAATGAGACAAAAAGTAGACCGGGAGTAGTAAGGCAATAAGACGATAACTAGCAGGCACACACACGACGTGTACATGATGTAACAAAAAAAAATCAGCGACACATGATCAAGCTTCACTAGCCTTAAAAGAGTTGGAACCGGCAGCCATTGTCATGGCTAAGAATACTATATGCTTTTAGCTGATCATCCCGAGCCAAACCATAGCTTAGGTATCTCTCTTCAAGTGCAACCAGGATCTCTGATGCTTGTAAAGCAGGCCCGACAGACGGAATTGCTAGACGATTGCAGCAACGTGCTGCCGGCATCGTCTCGCAGCTGCTCATCGTCAACAACCACCGGTGGTGACTCAATGTTCGTCGGGCTGTCGCCATTTTGATGTACCATTAATTTCTACTATTACTTTGACAAGAATTCAAGTAGCTGGAGACCCTACAGGGCCTTGCAAACACATGCTGCCCTCCGAGGCATTGCGAGACTGATTGCACCGTCCTGCTCGTCATGTCGACCGTGACCAGCCACAGAGTCGGGTCCCACATTTGACGTGGTAGCTCTCGCATAGCTGGAAGCTGATGACATGGGGTTCATCCACGTTGACGACTGGGTACCTCAGTGGGACGCGTGGGAGGTCCTCGTAGCGGTCGAATGCCGGCTGAAGCTCGGTCGAATCGACCATATTATCCATCACCCATGCCATGTACTCTGTGCTCAATGCCCATGTTTTGATGGTGTAGGCATTGTGAGAACGATCGCATCTTGATGCACCTTCACCGCCGCCGCAGCAGCAGCAGTGGGGGAAGATGTTGACAAACTTTAGTGTGTGGCCACCGCCGGTGACGCACACGTTCCGGTTTGAAAATCTGCCGGAACTGGGATCCTTGGGGAGTGGCACGCACTGCAGCCTGGGGCTCTCTTCGAACACGTCGCAGCACACAAGACCAATGCATAAATCGACCCAGCAGAGGAGCCGGTCACCGACCGGGACGACGGTGTCGCTTTTCCAAAGGGAAGGCAGATCCTGGCGGCCTCTGTGGTCGTCGCGGCGGCTGATCGGCGGGTAGTTGATGCTCCAGACGCCGGATCGGAGCATGAAGAGCTCTGCCTGCAACTTTTTCTTCGGCTCGTTCTCGCTAGCCGCCACCGTCGTGAGCTCCGCCACCACGATCTCGTCGTCGCCGCGGCGTAGTAGGCCAGTGGCAAATGATTCAAGGCATCGATGCACGGGTCTTTAAGAACTTACCTCTCTCTTTCTCAGCGAGAAAGTAAGCCGGCAGCAGCGACAACGACGGCGGGTCGTCGGCGGCAGCGCCCGCGTTGTAGACGAAGTGGTCAGTTACACGATTGTCAGCGTGACCGATCTCGATGAGCACGGAGTCGCCGTGTGCGGCGATGACGGTAGAATGTCCCACGTAAACGCCGTCAGGAAGCTGAACGCATACGCGTGACGTTGCCGGCGGCGCAGCGAGGAGGAGGGAGACTTGGATCGGGTGGCCGGTGGAAGTCCGGGCGGCGGCTAGCGTCGTGGCGTCGATAGAGTCGGGATTTTGCTTGTTCTTCCTCGCGCAGTGAAGTTCTAACACCACCCACCGTGGGTAGCCGGCGAGAGGTTGCGCTGCTTGGATTTCCATGGGCGGCGGCGCCAGACGTTTTTTTTTTTTGCAGTTTGCCTTCGGGAGGATCGACTCGTCACCGATGCAGATTCCAGTGTCTGGCGGGGCTCCGGCGATTTGTTTTCCACTACAAGGAAACGCTGTCTCGGGAAGGGAATTCGAGTAGGTTTTTCAACCGCCCGGCCCCGGATGTAAATTCGGACTGTTACTGTTCCGGTGCAGCCAGAGCACTCTGAGGCTTGAACAGTTTGCGAAACTCGGTATCCTCCCCTGCAGCGTGTTGTTGCTCAGGTAGAGGAACTGGAGATACTGCAGGTGGCCAAGGGATGGAGGGATTTCTCCGGTGAACCGGTTCGTCGCAAGGGAGAGGTTTCTCAGGAATGTTAGATTTCCAAGTGAAGGAGAGATTTGCCCGACCAGTCCTTGCTTTTCGAGGCGGATGGAGACGACACGGCGCGGGGTGTTTGTTGTGCAGAGGACGCCTTCCCAGCTGCAGAAGTGGGTGCTGCCGTTCCATGATCCCAAGGCTTGCTGCGGATCAAGAGCGATGGCCTTCTTGAAGTCAAGAAGTGACAGCCGGTCTGTTTCGTTTCCTGATGCAGAGTTGCAGGTGTGCAGCTTGCTGCAAGCCATAGCCATGAGCAGCAGCAGAAACTGTACTGTTGCGGTAGCCTTCATGGTGACGCGCTCCTAAATTTGGTCAAATTGAGTTCTGGGTTCCTAACTACGTGCATCCATGGACAAGAGCAGATGAAAAATTTCAGACAGGTTGAAATGTAAGCTGGCATTACATTATCAAAGCTTGACCGGCAGTTTTCATTCAGATGACAGTTTGTGAACGCAAGTGAAGGTTGAAGAGGGGAGATGCTTACAGTTCTGTGATCAGTGGAGGAGCAGCCGGCGGCGCGTACCAGAGTGTAGACGATCGGCCGGCGAGCTGGCAGCTGGAAGAGCGCCGGAGGACAGGCAGCTGGTGTGGAGATCACCAGAAACAGTGTGTCTCGGCCTGTCGGCCAGTGAGCTTCCAGTTACAGGCACGCCTGCCTGCCTAATTGGTGCCTGTGGGAGTGTGTGATGGAGAGACTCAACTAAGTCTAAGTGCTCTTCGTTTTCTTGGAATTCTTGCGGCTGGATGATGCAGAATGCCGGCTGGTCAAAGCCTTCGGCGCAACGAAAGAAAACATATCTTTGCTGCGACCACACCTTCTGTTGTGACAGTCGTTCTGTACTACATTCTATGTTTCTGATGATGACAGGAAGATCTTCTAACTTCACGCAGGCCTGCAGTTCTCCACAGGCTTATTGATTCCTTTTGAAATCACCATAGAGTCGATAAGCTTTGACTTCTCACGATCTTTAGTGAACTCTTGTTGCCTCCATCAATGATACCAGATTTAAAAAAGAAGAAAAAACCAATTCATGGCAGCTTTGCGTGACCAGACCTTACAAAATAAGATGTGCAAGATGACACGACGTGAACACAGGGCTTTCAGTGAGGTGAACATCCACATGCTGAGGTTTCGCAAGCATTTCGGTGAAGTGGACCGGCGTACGGTGAGGGCAGCCGTGGTGAGGTACCAGCCTGCGACGATGCAGTGATACGCGCGACTGGTCGGCCGGCCGGCAGATCAAAGTCTTCAGCTAGCCGAAAGAAAAGGGTATGAAGTCTTCGCGTTGACTCGATCTCCGTTAGTTTTTTTTTTTTTTGAGCACATCGATCTCCGTTAGGTATGTCATGCTTAGCCGTATCATACTAACAAATTCTAATTTATGTTACGGATGCTGATAGGCTACAGGTTGGCGACTTATCGGCACAAACCAGTGTTGACTTCTTGTGCCCTTCGATGGACTCCTCCCTTGTCATCGCTGTGGATTGAATATTGAAATGTATTCCTGTTTCTAAAGGTTAATCTAGCAACCTGACAATCAAAGAAAAGATGTTGAATACTTTCGTTAACCATACAAAAGCAATAATTTAAACTTCTCTTCTATCATCTTTTTGCTAGATTATCCTTGGTAAGAACAATGCTTTTAATCAGGTACCACATAAAGATTTTAATTTTCAATAGCAATTTCAATTTCCACAGGATATGGTTATGGGAAACAACGTCCGGTACGACAAGCGTACTATACATAGAATGTACCGTGAATTTTCCGTCTTGTTGCAACATCCATCTAAATGTATCCTTTTGATCTGATAGTTGGGTATGCATAACTTTAGCTACAAGCTGATACCAAGCTAATAAGTTATTCCCAACTAACGATCTTCTAAAGGCCACATTCAAAGGGTCCGACTGAAATACTGTTGCAACCGTTGCACTCTTCTTCCTAACTATATTATCTAAACCTTAGGGATGCTTCTGCTGAAAAATTATGGCCCAGATTGATTTCTTCAAACTTTCACAATCATCCAATGTGCTGGGGTATCTGGTTAACTAGGAACAATTGGTTTTTCTTTTTCTTTTTTTGCGAATTACACAATACAACTCAGACACTCACAACGCACGCACACTCACCCCTATGAACGTACATACGCAAATCCTACCTTTAGGAGCATCTTCGAAGACTGAGCCGGCAAATCCTCAAGATTGACGAAGTCACCACTGGCGCCTCGCAGTCGACGGCTACGTCGCCTAGCACTGAAAGCACAACGCCATTAAATCCTGGAAAATTCGCTCCCACCGGGAGTCGAACCCAAGACATGAGGTGCTACTGAGGCTCTTGTAACCACTAGGCTACAAGCCCTTTCGCTGAACAATTGGCTTTTCAGCAACACTGATCCAAAAGTTCGAAAATTACATACGATTGTTATCAAGGAACTTGCAATGGCTGTCCATAGAGCAAGAGAGAAGAATGTACACCATGGGAAACAATGGATAGAGGCATGATCATAGAGCCCCTGTTGTCCTGTTCTGTTTTTTTTTCTCTCCTTTTGTTTATACTTTACACTCTGGAATCCAACTTTGACCATCCTACATGAGTCTAATTAATCTATATTTTGCTATAGTGATGCTACAGTATCATCGTCTAATCACAGTTTAATTACCCTTATTAGATTCGTCTCGCGAATTAGTCTAAGAATTCTGCGATTAGTTTTATAATTAAACTTTATTTAATACTTTTAAATAACAAGATTTTCTTTAATGTGACAGGTCTAATTTAGGCCTATGAGAAAACAAGCATAAGCTAAACCTTGCCGACTACCAGGACACGTAATTGTCGTCTGCTCCAAGCAAAGACAGAGGATCCCCTAGCCCTCCAGTCCTGTCCGATCAGGATCCATCACCTCCGCTTGCCTGCGATGGCGATCGCTACAAAGCGCCACCGTTTGCCCGCCAAAAACTCCGACGCTTTTAGCACAAAATCAATTAGGATTAGCAGCAAGGAAAGCGACAGTCTCAACTTAGCGGAGCGGAGACGATCGCAATGGGAGCCGATCAACGGGATTAGGCTGCATATGACTTTTTCCCTTTTTATATACTGATTACTTCATCTTGCTGCTCCTCTCTTTTTATTTATTTACTTTTTTCTTTGATCTGTTATGACAAAACTTTATTCTCTCTGCTTTTTCCCTCCCTTGTAGAAAGCTGTGAGCACTGATTTTTTTTTGAAAGGAAACTGTGGGGGAGATCCCCACAAAATTTTCATTAAGAAAACAGTTCAACAGGTTCCAGAGAACTCTTACCATACAAAGAAGTAAAAAGAAAGGAAAGAAAAGAAAAGAAAGAAAACTAGACTGAGCTAAAAGGATGCAGGGAGCTGAAAAAGACAGGCAGCAAAGTACAATTATAAGTGATCAAACCAATCCAGCAATCGTGCCGATCTTGCTGAGAAAATTTGATGGAAATATAACTGAGCACTGATTTTTGCCCTCATTTTCTTTAGGTTTCTGATGCCTTGTGTGAATCGGTTCGTCTAAAGATTTCCATGACATTTTTCTTTGTTCTATTTGTTCTTTAATTCAATCTAACACCTCCTCTTTGCTTGATCCCTTTTACCTTTACTTTATCTCTTATAAAAGACTCTGTATTCCTTGCTTGTGGCATCATTGCCTCGGAAAATGACATGTCGAGCTGTGTAAATTGGAATACATTCTTTGCTTGTCCATGCATCCAGCTTTAAAAATGAAAAAAAGGCATATCCCAGTAGCTATTGCTTGTGTGCATATAGTTCCTACAAAAGCGTGGCAGTTATGTTTGTTGCCTCATTCAGCTCGCAGGCCTGTTCTATTTTTTCAGTCTCTCAAGGCTATCTCTTCATACCGACAGCCTCCTCATCCCAAAGAAACAATGCCGGTTCATCAGAAACCAGGTACCATTTCAGTGAAGAATTTTTTAAGTTATTACATCGTGAAACCTGAATAACATTCTAGCAAGAGTAATTGGTTTTTCTGACTCATCAGTGAGATTGATATAGAGGTTTTCTATGCAGTGCTTCTGTATTGTGGACATAGTTATAACAAATTGTATAGTTATGATTATGTATTAGACCATGGGAAAAGCTTTATGGCTTCATCGGAGTCATCTGAACCCCATGACTTCTGCTAAATCCACTACGATTCCTTATTAGGAATAGCAAATCCATCATTTGAATTGATAGCAGAGCTAATACTCTTTAGCTTCGCCGATGAATAGACTATAAGCTGAGTGACAACCAGGGCCGGTCCTAAGATTTTGGGGTCATCAAATGCATGCGCGCATGGAGGGGGGGGGGGGGGGGGGGGGGGGGGGGGGGGGGGTGCTGACCGCTCTTCTTGTTGAGATTCAAGAAGTCACTATAGTCGCCTCATTGTCGACGGGAAAGTCGCCTACCATTGTTAAAAAGTAATTACCTATAAATGCGATATTTGTGTGCAATTTTAGACTTAAACCCGATTAGGTTGGTTCCACCACAACAAACACTTAACCAGCTAAGCTACGCTCAATTTGATCCTATCACCTGATACAATGTCTCGACTATGTATCTTTTGATTTTCTTGCAGATTAGGATCATCATGTGTGCAGGCTCTTGATTTATAGATGTATGCAGCAAGCCAGCAACTATGGATTTATCTTTCGATATGGCTTAATTTCTGATTTTTCACAAGGTATGGATTAGTCAGCAACATGATGAGATCTCTTTTTCAAAAGGTTTGAATTCATATTTAAGGAAATCTAAATTAAGAAACAAGAATTTAAATCAGTAATATATACAGGCTTACCTACTATATTCAAATAGTAAAATCTACTAGCTATTAGGAATCTTTTTTTTCTGCCTATTGACGTTTTCGTGGAGTGTCATAAATTCAGTACTATTGGCATTCTCGATGCAGAAACAGGTATATGAAAAGGTACCCACACAGGCAAATATGACATCACAGTAACTCCATAGATAGCTTAATCGTCTTGGGGAAGGTAACAAACAATGCTCAGAAAGAAACTATTACAGAAAGAGTAAAAATATAGCATGCTTATTTATTTTTATTCTAAATGGAGTGCAGGGCTTTTTTTGATTGTTTGGATCTGGTGACACATTTGCCAGTTCCGGTGTTTTCCGATTGGCTTCATTGTGCTATCACAAGATATTTGAAGGTATGTTCCTTAGCTTGCAAGTTGGTACAAAAAAGAATACTGTAGTAAATTTATTTCAAAGCATGTACATACAAGTTCCCAACTTTGTATAAAGCCCAGTCTGAAACTCGGATAAAGATTCGGAGATGTCATTTGGTACGACGCTCAGTCCAGTAGCCAGCTACAAGACTCAGTTCGTTTTCTTCAACCATATTGCATTTGGCTAGTGTTGGGCCCAGAAGACAGGACCCCAGCGAGCACAGTTCCGTTTTCAGTTAACCTTTCGACTTTTAATTTAGATGTACAAGTGGTGAAGGCTTTGCAATACGTATTATCTATTTCCAAAAAAATTCAGGTCAAGCACAATTGTGAGAATACAAAATTATAATACACATTTAGGTAAAATACTCCAACAAGTAACATTCGATGAACTACACGGATTTGATGCTCATGGCCTTGCCGTCTTACACTACCTTTAGTGATGTTTTAGCATTTCAGCAGTAGCGGGCATAAAAAATTATGCCCCACCACGGCAATGTCGGAAAGTAGTGACCCAATGGAAACGCCTCGCTAGTGACAGCATAGGCGGAGCTACATGGTAGGGACAGAGCAAAAAAAAAAAAAATTCAATGGTGTTGATCTTCTATTCACCATATATGTGTTAAGGGTATAGTGTCCTAAAATGACTCTAGTACTATAGACTCATAATAGGACTAACCCTAACCTAGCTCTGATACCATGTTATAAATAGCACTTGTATTATAATGTAGCCCTAAGAGGGCTATATATAAGGGTACATAAGAGAGTCCTAGAAGGACAAGAGTATAATGTGAAATAGTAAAAAGACTCTAGTACTATAGACTCCTAATAGGACACTATACCCTTAATAATATGCACCCACTTGAGTACCTAATTATGCACCTACAATGCAAAAAACACAAGCCTAAGTACCTTCAAAAGTTGTCTCGCACCACCCTTGCTTGAGCCCTAGCTCCGCCACTGAGTGACAGGACCAGATGACATCATCCAATCACTACTCCCTCCGTCCCATATTATAAGAGATCCAAGAATTCAAACTGAAAAACA
Source organism: Eragrostis nindensis (assembly GCA_012490785.1). NCBI lineage: Eukaryota > Viridiplantae > Streptophyta > Magnoliopsida > Poales > Poaceae > Eragrostis > Eragrostis nindensis. The sequence goes on from JAAXCT010000798.1 coordinate 250,943, forward strand.
GCAGCCAGGCGAGAATCTGCGGTGGATAATTAGGTACTTGCGGGACCAATCTGTGGTGGGGGTGGTGTTGCCATGGCCCATTGGTGCCGCGCTGCGGTGGTGCAGGATGTGGTCGAGGGTGGGGGCGAGAAGAGCAGTTGGCTGGAGATACGGCTCGGGTTGGGAACGAGAGGCGAGGTTATAGCCGGAGATGTGGCGGGGGGCGGAGCAGCTGCAGGCGGCATGTGTAAGGATCGTGTGATCGAGAGGGGGGGTGAATCGGTGCACTCTAGAATCGTTTTCTTTACACAACCATCCACTCAACTCCTAGCATGCAATTCTAGTGACACGATAAAGCACACTAAGAAGTATCCTTAACCTATATAGCTAGTGGATATAGATAACACAAGCACACAACACTAGCAACCTAGCACAAGATATAAAGCGGAAGACTTTTAGCTAGGCAAGTAAACTAGAGACAAGGCATCACGACAACTAAGCACACTAAGTAAAGTCCTTAGAGTTACAAGATAGGCTACAACAAACAAGCACACGAACAAGGCAACCAAGCAATTCTAGTGAGCAAGTAGGAACCAAAGCAAGCTCACAAGCACGATGATCAACTACTCAAGTACTACAAGCAAGCAATCATATAGGGCAAGATAAGTAAATGCAAATAGTAAAGGAGAAGGGATAGAAAGTGCTCATGATTTTTCCTATGGTCTCGGAAGGATGGCGTCTTCCTCTACTCCACGTTGGGTCACTCCCGTCGGAGTCTCGACCCGTCCCTCCGCTCGATGGCGATCCCTCCTAGTGCACACTTCACTCCCCGAGTGAAGTCGTGGGCACGTCCCGCCGGGCTCTCTCCCGGGTACTCCTCCGGAGGTAAGGCTCCGCACTTGATGCGTGCCAAAGGACGCTCTACTAGTGATGCTTCTTTCGCACGGGAAGCTCCAAAACCGTGTACAAACTTGTGCCGGCTTCCACAATCTCCTTGGACAGCTCAACACCGACGTCTAACCGGTCTAGGCCTTACCATAGACCAAGAGTAACAGCTCTAGATGACTCTCTCAAGCTCACACTAGCCTAGAGATCAAAGGATGCAACTTGTTTCTCTCCCAAGCACTAGGATCACTCTAAATCCTTCACAAGTGCTTCACTCTTCTTCCTCTTGGCATCTTGACAGCACCTCCCCTCTTTCCTGGGTCCAAGAACACCTCAAAGAGGCAAACAACCGACTATATATAGGCCACCAACCTCAAACTAGCTGTTGTCCAAAAGTGCCCAGTCTGCGTAGGGACCGTACCATAGATCGTATGGTCCGGTCTTCACTTGACCGTACGGTCCGGTCTTCATGTGACTGGCATCCGGGGAGTGCTGTTCCACTTCTCAGAACAGACCGTTTGGTCCGGTCCTTAGGACCGTACCGTCCGGTCTCCATCTCTTCCTCTACCAACAGGAACCTTTTCTTCTCTGTTGCTTCTGCCTGTAAGACCGTACCATCCGGTCCTCCGACCGTACCGTCCGGTCAATGGTCTGGTCTTTATTTTTTCCACAACCAGAGAAACATCTTCTCTGTATAGAATTCCCAAAGCAGACCATACCGTCCGGTCCCTAGGACCGTGTCGTCCGATCAATGGTCCGGTCTTCAATTCTCCGGAGACCCGAGAAACATCTTCTCTGTATAGAAATTACCTATAGACCGTATGGTCCGGTCTCCTTGACCGTACCGTCCGGTCTCTAGCTCTTCTGCAGCTTCGATCTTCCTCTTGATCCTTTCTTCCAAACTTGATCTTCTTGGTTCCTTCACTCCTCTTCAGCCCCCCTAGCCTCTGAGAGACTCACCATGCATCCAATGATCTCTACAACTAGTATGCTCTAAGAGAAACACCTCAAACCCTCTTGATAGTCCGGTTTTTCCTATGGACTCAAGCTAACATCTAATCAAGCAACACTCGCTTCGATCTAGCATGTCCTTAGCCTTGATCCATTTCTTCTCCGCGACTCCATCAAGTCCGTTCTTGTGTCTATGAAGGCAACCAATCATCCTTGAACATGAAGTACATGATGTGTTGGCGTTCACCACCAACGAACGGAGCTTTCTTCACTTGTGACCTATAAGATCTCACAAAGATATTAGTCACAAGCATGGTTCTCATCCAATCACCAAAACATTCATACCTTAGGGTTTCCCTAGCTCCAATGGTCATGAAGCGTACAATCTCTCCCTTTTTGGTCATGGATGACAACCATGAGAATAATGATCGAGAAGATAAAGGATTTAGAAGCAAAAGCCGAGATAGAAACACAACTCGATCAAGACACTAAAACACAAGTATAAGATAGGAGAACAGTTACCTTGTGGATTAGGTCGAGGCAAGTCATAGCTCAAAAGAAGTCACACGTTAGAGCAAAAAACTCATATCACAAGTGAATGAAAGCGCAAGGAGCTATTTCAAGCAATGATTTCAAGGAGATTACCTTCATACTTACTACCTTTATACTTACTTTGTGAAACTCCGCTCCCACTTGACAAGTCACCAATCTCAAGATTGTGTGAAGATCAATCATCTTGATCACTTGATCTTCATTTGTACCAACTCTCCCCTGAGACGGCATTGCTTCTTCTTCTTCATCACCTCAAGATTGTTGTGAAGATCGATCATCATGATCTCTTGATCTTCTCTCGCGCCAACTCCCCCTTGAGATGACAGCCACTCTTCCATTCCTCTTACTCGATCATTAAGCCCAAACCTTCTCCCCTTTGGCACCTATCACTCAAAAAGAGTCTACCAAGGAAGAAAGGTTAGTGTAAAAGTATGAGACAAGTGGGAAAATGAGTTACTTGATTTCTCGTGAAATTCCTCCTTTGTCCATTTCTCGCCATCTTCCTCCAAACATGTACCCCTACACACAATTACTCAAAAGAGAATATTGCTTTGAAGCACATAGGGGTTAGTGTTTATGATGAGAATGTATGAACCCTTAGACCTTGAGCCGCGCAAGTGGATAACCTTGGAGCTCAAGAATCATGGTTCAATGGGCACGAAGCTCATATAGCATTGCTATGTTTTCATCATAGGAGGTCATATACTCATATTGTGAATAAGCAACTCCTCCTAGATGGGTGCTCGGCGCCGAGACACTTATGCAAGAATGCAAGATGCTAATGCAAAAAGATGTTAAGTGTACAATGCATGATGCTATAAAGGGAAAAGAAGAGAAAGCTAAGAGACAAGTTACCAACAACAAGTTTGAAGCCTCCATGAGCTTGATCACGACGAGCCGTTCTTCAAAGCCTTGGGAGCCGAGTACCACCTATCCCAAGCGTAACCCATGCTCATTGCTATCTCATGAAGGTTAGTCGCCGGCCTATAAAACAAGAAGAACACACCAAAACAACAACACAAACAAGAAAACAAGACAAGCAACATATATATACATATGTACAAAAGTAAGCTCAAGGATACTTAAGTGAAGTCGGAAAGATCAAGACATTAAGTTCTACCCGAAGCTTACAAAAAGTCTTCTTGTCGAGTGGCTTGGTAAAGATGTCCGCCAATTGTTCATGAGTCCTCACACCAATCAACTCAATATCTTTCTTGGCCACATGATCCCGAATGAAGTGATGCTTGACCTCAATGTGCTTGGCATGCCCGTGATCACCCTTGTTGAGAGCCATATTGATAGCACTTTCACTATCACAATAGAGAGGTACATATGCCCATAAGATAGTCCATAACCCAACAAGGTTTGCTTCAAATAGAGGAGTTGAGCACAACAAGCTCCGGCCGCCAAGTATTCCGCCTCCGTGGTAGAGATAGCCACACAATTTTGTTTCTTGGAACTCCATGAGATGAGTGATTGTCCAAGAAATTGGCATCCACCGGAGGTACTCTTCCTACTCACTTTGCACCCGGCGAAATCCGAGTCCGCAAAGCTAACAAGTTGAAAGTCTGATCCCTTGGGATACCATAGACCCATTGTAGGGGTATTCTTGATGTACCTAGGAATTCTTTTCACGGCACTCATATGGGACTCCTTAGGGTTAGATTGATATCGTACACAAAGGCACACACTAAACATGATGTCCGGTCGAGATGCGGTAAGGTAAAGAAGTGAACCAATCATAGATCGATAGAGTTTAGGGTCCATCGGTATACCTTTCACGTCCACATCAAGAGTGACACTTGTTGCCATTGGAGTATCATACCCTTTGGAGTCTTCCATGCCAAACTTCTTGAGAAGGTCTCGAGTGTACTTCTCTTGATAGATGAAGGTGCCTTCTTTAATTTACTTGACTCGGAACCCAAGGAACACATGTAGCTCACCTATCATGGACACCTCAAACTCCTCCTTCATGAGAGCACGAAACTCATCATTGTAGATTTCATTAGTGGAGCCATAAATGATATCATCAACATAGATTTGACAAACAAAGAGATCATCACCAACATGCTTAGTAAAGAGAGTATTATTGATACTACCAATTTTGTAGCCCTTGCCCGTGAGATGATCTCGAAGCCGTTCATACCATGCTCTTGGTGCTTGTTTGAGTCCATAGAGAGCCTTCTTGAGCTTGTACACATAGTCCGGACGCTCGGGGTCCTCGAAGCCGGGAGGTTGCTCTACATAAACTTCCTCATTGATTAGTCCATTAAGAAAGGCACTCTTGACATCCATTTGGTGAAGTTTAAAGTTAAAATGAGAAGAGTAAGCAAGAAGTGTTCTTATAGCCTCGAGATGAGCGACGGGAGCAAAGGTCTCATCCAAATCAACGCCTTCAACTTGAGAGTATCCCTTTGCCACGAGCCTCGCCTTGTTCCTCACTATCGCACCCTTCTCATCTTCCTTGTTCTTGAAGACCCATTTTGCACCAATAACATTTGCTCGCTTGGGCCGCTTCACCAACTTCCAAACATCATTCCTCTTCAAATTGTTCAATTCTTCTTGCATTGATAGCACCCACTTGTGATCTTTCAAGGCTTCCTCGATCGTCTTGGGCTCTAGGGTAGAGACAAAAGAGAAATTCTCAACAACATTAGCTTGATCAACATAATTAGGTTTGTATTGATTTCTCCTTGTCTTTATCCCTTGAGAAGGACTCCCAATGAAGGTCACGTGAATGATCCGTAGCAATGGGTTTGTGCTTCGTTGGAGGTTCTTGTCGAGGTGGAAGAGGAGCCGGTGAAGTATCTTGCGCATCTCTCGCGGCTTGCTCCTTGGAGATGTGGGTGTCTTGTTGTTGAAGAGGAGATCCCGAGCCACCATCTTGAGATGAAGTAGATGGTTCATGTTCTTGGTTGCTTGAGGGAGCTTGGCTCGAGGATGCTTGATGTTGATCACTTGATGATGTATGTTGCGGATCACTTGGAGAGGCTTGACTTGAGGATGCTTGTTGCCGATCACTTGTTGGGGCTTGACGTGGTTCACTTGTAGGTGCTTGATGTTGTTCACTTGAGGGAGAGCTTGGATTTTCTAGAGATGTAGTAGGTCCACTTGATGAAGTCGTCGGAGGAGGTGTAGAAGGTCCATCTTCTCGGGAGAGGACTTCACCAATGGGCATGTCCCTCAATGCATCACCTATGGGCTCATCACCTACAATGTGAGAAGAAGGGAGGTCTTCTTGAGACCCGTGTGATTCATCAAATTGTACATCATAAGTCTCCTCAACAAAGCCGGTAGATGTGTTGTAGACCCGATAAGCCTTGGCCGAGCCTGAGTAACCGACAAGAAAGCCAACATCGGTCCTCTTCTCAAACTTTCCAAGTCTTTCCCTCTTCTTGTAGATATAGCACTTGCAACCAAACACGAAAGTAAGCAACATTGGGCCTCCTCCCAACAAGCACTTCATATGGAGTCTTGTTCAATAGCTTGTGAGGATAGATGCGGTTTGAGGTATACACTACAAGAGAAATGGCTTGTAGAGGCACATTTTTTATATGGTAGAGGCATTTTCAAATTGTCTCTACACAATCATAGTGGCACTCTCTAAAATGCCTCATAAATGCCTTGCTATGCATTGACTCTATTAATATAGCGGCATTTTATAAAGCATCTCTACTAAATTTGTGGCAATTTTATAGAGGCATTATATAATGCCTTTGTAAACATAGAGGCAATTTTATGTAGTGTTAAATAAATTGAAAAAAGTATTGTAGTTCTGAAGTCTCGAACTCAAGATCTCATGGACTTATAGTAACTCTTTGAGCCTTGCTAGCCAACTCACTCCAACATCACAATGTGCCTATGTTTGGATTATTATTCTTATGAGTAGTTTATTAACAACCATAAATTGTCTCTAGAGGTTCAAAAGATGTCTCTAATAACGCCACTACAAGATATAGACATTTTTAAGATGTCGTAAAAAATGTCTCTACATTGTTTATGCGTGGAGACTCTTCAAAATGCCTCTAATAATGCCTCTACTGTCCATATGACACTTTTTTTTGGAATTTTCACCGATTCTCTCATTAGATTTGAGACATATTTGAATATGTCACAACCATATGCCTCTACAATGTAATAGAGGCAAATTAGTAAAGTGCCTCTAACACAATGCCTCTATTAAAGGTTTTTGTTGTATTGATAGCATGCGGTGTTGATAGCTTCTGCCCAAAACTTCTTCGGAGTGTTGTACTCATCAAGCATAGCCCGAGCAAGAGTGATAAGTGTCTTGTTCTTCCTCTCAACAACACCATTTTGTTGCGGTGTATAAGTGACCGAGAATTCATGCTTTATGCCAATCTCATCACAATAGTCTTCAATGATAGTGTTCTTGAACTCTGTCCCATTGCCACTCCGGATCTTCTTGATATGATGTCCATACTCCACTTGTACCCTCTTAGCAAACTTCTTGAATATCCCAATAGCTTGTGCCTTGTTCTCAAGAAAGAACACTCAAGTATACCTTGAGTGATCATCCACTACCACCAAGCAAAAAAGATTTCCTCCCAAACTCTTGTAGGTTGTAGGACCAAATAGATCAATGTGCAAAATAGCTCGAGTGGTCTTGAAGTTGACAAGAAGTTCTTGGATGGGTGAGGTGAAGCAACTTGCTTTCCGGCTTGGCATGCACTACATAGCTTGTCCTTCTCAAAAGTGATCCTTGATCCCTCTCACTAGCTTGTTCTTCATCACATGCTTGAGTTGATTCATACCAATATGTGCTAGCCTCCAATGCTATAACCAACCTAGAGATGACTTAGTGAAGAGACAAGTGCTAGGTGCAACAATGTTAGTCTCAAAATCAACAACATAGAGATTATTATGACGAAAACCATTGATAGTGAGACCCATAGCATCATTACGAAGAACCACACCATTAGCATCAAAGTTGCAAGAGAAGCCAAGATCACATATTTGAGCAACGGATAGAAGATTGAAGTTTAGGGACTCAACAAGCAATACATTCGAGATAGAGAGGTCATTTGAGATATAGAGAGGTCATTTGAGATAGCCACCTTACCGAGACCTCTCACCTTGTGCTTGGAGTTGTCCCCGAATGTGACCTTGTCATTATCTTCATCATCATTCAAGTCGGTGAATATGGAAGGAGTCCCGGTCATGTGTTGAGTGCAACCACTATCCAACACCCAATGCTTGCCACCAATCTTGTAGTTCACCTTTGATGTAGCCATCAAGAAAAGAGAAGGGTTAGTATCATGAGAATCAATTGACATGTCATTTACCTCCTCCATGCTCTTTTCCATTGAGATAGACCAAGTTTAAGTTGTCCAAAGCTTCCAACATTTCCTTGGTGACGCCATTGTGCCTCCATTCTCCCATATCATGTCCCAAGTGTTGGATATGATTCCCAAAAGGATAGGCTTGAAATCTTCCCACTTCATCACTTGCATTGAAGTACTCTAGAATGTTGTAGATTTGATGTTCATAGGACAAGGCAATCAAGATAGCCTCCTTGAGAGGCATCCTATAAATGTCTTCACCAATATCACTTAGGACATAGACCTTCCTATTGCGAGAAAGGAGAGAGAGCATTATTCCAATTGCATGTTCATCACTAACTTTGTTCTTCCCTTCAAAGGAGTTGACTCTTGCAAACAATATGAGAAGTCTCTTCCAACAATCTAGCCAAGTTTCTTCTCGCTTCTTGTAGAACTCATCATACATATCAAGGAGAAGATAGTGAGCACCACCAGCAAGTCCCGGTTCATACAAGTTGTAGTAGTCTTCATAGAGTGGAGGTAAGAGATCTCTATCCGGGGGATATTCCATGATAAGCTTCGAGTTGTCATCACTATCACTTGAATAGGCATCATCACAATAGTAGACGGGAACCCTATCATTGTCTTCTTCTTTCTCATCATCACTTGGAGTCTTGAATGTGTTTGTGAGCATGGAGCGAGTCCGCCTCCTAGTAATGATCTCAATGACCTCCTCAATGGAATAGGACTCAAGCTCAAAGCCCTCAAACTCAATGTGACCACCATACTTGTCTTTTGGCAAAGTATCAAGAAACCTTTTGAGACCTTCTTCCTTGGTGATGATCCATAGCTTGTTCTCATTTATCCTCTTGATAAGAGAATCCATCCGAAGAGCAAACTCAACAAGATCTTCATTAGGCCCCATCGAGATATGGTCCAACTCATCACATACCTTGACATATCCATCTTCTTGATCTCGAGTAGAAGACCCTTCACCAATTCGAGGTAATGATTGAGCTTGAGGTAGAGGTTGAGCATCAATTTGGTGATTGTCACTCGCTTGTGACAAAGCCTTGCCCTTCTTGATATCTTCCTCAAGAGAAGAGAGAGTAGCAACTACCTCCTCAAAGGGCATGTTCACAAACTCATCCAATCGAGCAAATGCGAGAATACAAACCGTGAGGGTGGTAGAGCTCGAATAAGTCTCTTCACAACATGCTTGTGAGTGTAAATGCAATAGTCCCGAGTCATGAGTTTCCTAACAAGCACATACAAGTGAGAAGCAAAATTAGTGATATCCTCATTATCATCCAAAGCAAGCTCCGCATACTCATCAAGCACATCATATTAGGACTTGTCACTAAGCACACAATCATAAGGCTCAATCAATGAAGAAGCGATGGAAGTGTTAGAAACATCATCACGAGTGGACTCCATTTTCCCACACACAATCCCGGTCACGACTCAAGACGGTAAAGCCCTAATAATGAGCACTTAGCTCTGATACCACTTGTAAGGATCGTGTGACCGAGAGGGGGGTGAATCGGTGCACTCTAGAATCGTTTTCTTTACACGACCATCCACTCAACTCCTAGCATGCAATTCTAGTGACACGACAAAGCACACTAAGAAGTATCCTTAACCTATATAGCTAGTGGATATAGATAACACAAGCACACAACACTAGCAACCTAGCACAAGATATAAAGCGGAAGACTTTTAGCTAGGCAAGTAAACTAGAGACAAGGCACCACGACAACTAAGCACACTAAATAGAGTCCTTAGAGCTACAAGATAGGCTACAACAAGCAAGCATACGAACAAGGCAACCAAGCAATTCTAGTGAAGCAAGTAGGAACCAAAGCAAGCTCACAAGCACGATGATCAACTACTCAAGTACTACAAGCAAGCAGTCATGAAGAGCAAGATAAGTAAATGCAAGTAGTAAAGGAGAAGGGATAGAAAGTGCTCATGATTTTTCCCGTGGTCTCGGAAGGATGGCGCCTTCCCCTACTCTACGTTGGGCAACTCCCGTCGGAGTCTCGACCCGTCCCTCTGCTCGATGGCGATCCCTCCTAGAGCACACTTCACTCCCCGAGTGAAGTCGTGGGCACGTCCCGCCGGGCTCTCTCCCGGGTACTCCTCCGGAGGTAAGGCTCCGCACTTGATGCGTGCCAAAGGGCGCTCCACTAGTGATGCTTCGCACGGGAAGCTCCAAGACCGTGTACAAACTTGTGCCGGCTTTTCACAATCTCCTTGGACAGCTCAACACCGATGTCTAACCGGTCTAGGCCTTGCCATAGACCAAGAGTAACAGCTCTAGATGACTCTCTCAAGCTCACACTAGCCTAGAGATCAAAGGATGCAACTTGTTACTCTCCCAAGCACTAGGATCACTCCAAACCCTTCACAAGTGCTTCACTCTTCTTCCTCTTGGCTTCTTGGCAGCACCTCCCCTCTTTTCTGGGTCCAAGAGCACCTCAAAAAGGCAAACAACTGACTATATATAGGTCACCAACCTCAAACTAGCCGTTGTCCAAAAGTGCCCAGTCTGCGTAGGGACCGTACCAGGGACCGTATGGTCTGGTCTTCACTTGACTGTACGGTCCGGTCTTCATCTGACTGGCATCCGGGGAGTGCTGTTCCACTTCTCAGAACAGACCGTATGGTCCGGTCCCTAGGACCTACCGTCCGGTCTCCATCTCTTCCTCTGCCAACAGGAACCTTTCCTTCTCTGTTGCTTCTGCCTGTAAGACCGTACCATCCGGTCCTCTGACCGTACCGTCCGGTCAATGGTTCGGTCTTCATTTTTCCAGCAACCCGAGAAACATCTTATCTGTATAGAATTCCCAAAGCAGACCATACCGTCCGGTCCCTAGGACCGTATCGTCCGGTCAATGGTCCGGTCTTCAATTCTCCAGAGACCCGAGAAACATCTTCTCTGTATAGAAACTTCCTGTAGACCGTATGGTCCGGTCTCCTTGACCGTACCGTCCGGTCTCTATCTCTTCTGCAGCTTCGATCTTCCTCTTGATCCTTTCTTCCAAACTTGATCTTCTTGGTTCCTTCACTCCTCTTTAGCCACCCTAGCCCCTGAGAGACTCACCATGCATCCAATGATCTCTACAACTAGTGTGCTCTAAGAGAAACACCTCGAACCCTCTTGATAGTCCGGTTTTTCCTATAGACTCAAGCTAACATCTAATCAAGCAACGCTCGCTTGGATCTATCATGTCCTTAGCCTTGATCCATTTCTTCTCCGCGACTCCATCAAGTCCGTTCTTGTGTCGATGAAGGCAACCAATCATCCTTGAACATGAAGTACATGATGATTAGTCACAATGGTCATGAAGCGTACAGCATGGTCAGGTCTGAGGTGAGGTGCGGGAGCGGATGCGGTAAGTAGGGAGGAAGGGAGGAAGAATCTAGACAGTGGGTCCCACTTGACCTCTCCAAACCCTTATATTGTGGGACAACTCCACTCCCTCTAAGCCCTTATATTATGGGACGGAGGGAGTATAACATTATAAAGCTCTATAGTGTCGGGCGAATAAGCGCGGTAGCGGCGGGCATTGGCCGCACAGCTACCCGACTGCAGCTAGAAATCAGCGTTTTCGACGGCGGGCGGGGCGCCCGCGGCTGCAAAAACAATTGTAGCTAGCGACGATCGGTAATGTCGCCCGCTGCTACAAATAAACCAAAAAAATAAAAAAAAAACTCCCTTCTCACAGGTTGCCGCTGCACCCGCCGCCTGTTTGTTCCCCGTCGCGCCGCCGTCGAAGTGCCTGTCAGAGGAGGAAGCCGCGCCGTGCAGACATCGCCGCCGTCAAGTAGATCCACGCGCCAGATGCCTCTGGTGTCTGTGAAAATAGGTGAAAGGGTACCTTTCCCTCCGGCGCTGTTGCCTGTTTATATAAGGTAGGAAAACGCCCCTACCATGGCGTACAACACAAGTTACAATTTAAACAAACTTTCTATCTCTAATCCTAGAGATTAGATTACAACACGCAATTACAGCTGACCATAGCCATTACGTTAACAAGTCAAACTAGAGATAAACTCTATCTTCAACACTCCCCCTAAAATCACACCTTTCCAAGGTTGAGATTGTGACAAAATTCTTCAAGTTTCTTCACAGGGGGAGCCTTAGTGAACCCATCAGCAATCTGATCACGAGTTGATACAAATCTGATCTCAAGCATCTTGTTAGCAACTCGTTCCCTTACAAAATGATAATCAATCTCAATATGCTTTGTCCTAGCATGAAAAATTGGATTAGCCGAAAGATAAGTAGCACCCAAATTATCACGCCATAAACATGGAACTCTAGGCTGTGGTATTCCCAATTCTCTAAAACACTTTGTAACCAAATTATTTCAGCAGTAGCATTAGCAAGAGATTTGTATTCTGCCTTTGTACTTGACTGGGATACTGTGCTTGCTTCCTAGCACTCCAAGGAATCAGATTAGACCCTAGAAAAACAGCAAAGCCTCCCGTTGATCTTCTATCATCAACACAACCTGCCCAATCGGCATCTGAAAAAGCACTAACCAGAACAGAGGAACTCTTTTGCAATTTAATTCCAAAATCCAAAGTACCTTGCAAGTATCCTAAAATCCTCTTAACTGCTGACCAATGTACAATAGTAGGAGTGTGTAAAAACTGACAAACCTTATTTACCGAGAAGGAGATATCAAATCTTGTCAATGTTAAATACTATAAAGCTCCTACTATACTTCTGTACTTGGTTGCATCTTCACTTCCCAATGGATCACCTTGAGTTACTGAAAGCTTCTCTATATAACACATAGGTGTATTCATAGGCTTGCACTTCTTCATACCAACACGTGCTAAAAGATTAAGTGTATATTTCTCTTGAGTTAACAATATCCCTTCATCACACTTTCTAACTTCAATTCCCAAGAAATAATGCAAGTCTCCAAGATCCTTTAATGCAAAGTCAGATCTTAGATCCTTGAGAAGAGCATCAACAGCATCCTGAGATGAACTTACCACAATTATATCATCAACATAAATAAGAAGAAATATTGTCACTCCATTCTTTTTATATATAAATAGAGAAGTGTCAGCCTTAGAAAACTCAAAACCAAGCTTTCTCAATTTTGTACTCAACCTAAAGTACCACGCCCTTGGAGCTTGTTTTAATCCATATAGTGCCTTATCCAATCTGGACACATAATTTGGATGCAAAGCATCCTCATACCGAGGTGGTTGCATCATATATACCCTCAAAAACGCCATGAAGAAACGCATTCTGAACATCAAGCTGTCGAAGACACCAATAGATAGTACAAGTCGAATAGTAGCTGATTTCACAACTGGACTAAAAGTATCCAGTATGTGTCATACCGTTGTTTGAATCCTTTTGCTACTAACCGAGCTTTGTACCTGTCAATTGTCCCATCTGCTTTTCTTTTCACCTTGTACACCCATTTACAATCCACAATATTGGATGCATTCTATGCTGGTACCAAACGCCATGTACAATTCTTCATCAGGGCACCATATTCTTCATCCATTGCTTGACACCATTTGGGATCTTCAAATGCTTCTTGAAAAGTTTCTGGTTCACCTGTGGAGCACAAATTGCCATAACGGATATAGTCAGACCCAAAATCTTTAGGCCGTCGAATATTATTTTGAAGTCGAGTGAGCGGAGCCTGTTGCTGTCGTGGTGGAGATGGTTCATCATAAACCGGTGAACCAGCACTTGATGGAGCGCTCGGTGGAGCAGGAGATCCGGGAGCCTCTGGTGTGGCCACAACGGGAGACGCAGGTTCGGCTTCACCGGGCGCAGAAGATCCCACGCCGGGGGACAGAGCTGTCGGCCACTGGCGCGACAATCGGCAGGGACGAGCTAGCTACCGTACCCGACCGACCGGGCGTCCGAGGTACTGCGGCCGAGGAAGATCCGTGCGCAGGATCCAATACCACATCTTCCTCGGGATCCGACCTTGGATTCGCCGCATGTATATCCTGCAGATTTTCATGATCCTGTACAGCATCTTGACAAACATCATTAGTGGTCATTGGTATAGGATCAAAACCTACAGTTCTACTCCCATGAGGTAACAAAGTTGGATGAAGGAGGTTAATCTCAGACCGAAGAAGAGCACCAGCATTAGCATGCAATTCTGAAAAGGGAAAGACCGTTTCATCGAAAATTACATCGCGGGAAATATAAACTCTGCTTGTAGAGATATCAAGGCACTTATACCCTTTATGCATGCTTCTATATCCAAGAAAGGAACAACGTTTAGAGTGGAAGGCAAGTTTACGATCATTGTAAGGTCTGAGATTGGGCCAACAAGCACATCTAAAAACTCTAAGAAAAGTGTAATATGGCTTTTTATCAAAGAGTTTTTCAATGGGAGTTAGATAATCAAGAACACGGGTAGGCAATCGATTAATGAGAAAAGTGGCTGTAGTGAAAGCCTCATCCCAAAATTTAAAAGGCATGGAAGCATGTGCTAGTAAAGCAAGACCTAGCTCAACAATATGGCGATGTTTCCTTTCAGCAGCCCCGTTCTGCTGATGTGTGGGAGGACAAGAGACTAAATGAGCTATGCCAATGTTATTAAAAACGGAATTAAGCTTTTCATACTCGCCACCCCAATCGGTTTGCATGCTATGATTTTTCGATTGAAAAGACGCACAACATGTTGCTGAAAAATGTGAAAGTACTTAAACACTTTAGATTTGTGTTTGAGGAGATAGATCCAAGTAAATTTGCTGAAGTCGTCAATAAAACTTACATAATAATTGTACCTTCCTACAGAGCTCGGGGCGGAGCCCCATACATATGAAAACACAAGCTCTAAAGGAGCTTTAGACACACTAACTGACCGAGGGAAGGAAAGTTGGTGACTCTTTGCTTGTTGACATGCATCACACACCACTTATTTATTGGAATCACTAATGGAAGGTAGATTATTACTCCTAATAACTCGATGGACAGTATCAAAAGAGGGATGACCCGGACGACCGTGCCAACTAGCCACACTAGGCTTGGTGACACTCAAAACACACTTTGATTTTGACGACGACAGCTCCAAGCTAGGAAGGGGATAGAGACCCGCCTCTACATCTGCCGCGAAGAAGAGTTTTCCTCGTTGCTCGATCCTTAATCAAGGAAAAGTGAGGATGATATTCAACAGAAACGTCATTATCGGAAGTAAGACGATGAATAGAAGATGAATTCTTCTTGGCAGAAGGAACATGCAGTATGTTAATGAGATGAATATCTTTCATGGGAGAAGAAAGAGTAGTATGACCTATATGCTCAATGACCATACCTGTACCATTGGCGGTCTTCACTTGATCTCCTCCACGATATTTTTCACGGGTGGTAAGCTTGTCAAGCCCCCCCATAATATGATCGGTCGCCCCCGAATCTATGTACCACAATGGGTCGACGTCGTACGAGGATGTAGCCGAACCAGCAGACAGAAGCTGAGCATATAGATCAGGTGAGCGGGATTGAATCCCCCTGCCTGTCATCTGCTCCACCATAGGGTTGTAGTCCTGATCTAACCCCGCAAGGATGTACGAGATCAGATCATCATCTTCCAAGGGCTTCCCCGCGACCGCCATCTCATCAGCGATCTTCTTCATCTTGTTGAAGTAAGCCGACGCCGTCTGAAAGGATCAAGGGCACCGAGAGGGGGGGGGGTGAATCGGTGTGTCAACAATTTCTCCCAAACGTACTTTAGGCGTGAAGCTAGCAAGACTAGATATGGTGATAACAAAAGCAAGCGATGCGCGCACACAATCTAGTCTATGCAACAAGCAACACCTTAGCAAGCAATTCTACCAAGTAGTAAAGAGACAACCTATCATGCAATTCTACTAGCACATAAGGTAAATGCGGAAACGTAAATGCTAGTAAGTAAAGGAGATAAGGATAGGAATGCTCATGATTTTTCCCGTGGTCTCGGAAGGATGGCGCCTTCCCCTACTCCACGTTGGGTCACTCCCGCCGGAGTCTCGACCCCGTCCCTCCGCTCGAAGGCGATCCCTCCTAGAGCACACTTCACCCTCCGAGTGAAGTCGCGGGCACGTCCCGCCGGGCTCGATCCCGGGTACTCTTCCGGAGGTAAGGCTCCGCACGTGATGCGTGCCAGAGGGCGCTCCACTAGTGATGCTTCTTTCGCACGGGAAGCTCCAAGACCGTGTACAAACTTGTGTTAGCTTCCACAATCTCCTTGGACAGCTCAACACCGACGACTAACCGGTCTAGGCCTCGCCATAGACCAAGAGTAACAAACCGAAGTGACTCTCTCAAGCTCACACTAGCCTAGAGATTAAGTGGATGCAATTGCTACTCTCTCAAGCACTAGGATCACTCCAAATCCTTCACAAGTGCTTCTCTCCTTGCTCTTGGCTTCCTCTGAGTTTCCTGCACTCCAACAATGGCCAAGAGACCCCTCAAGGGGCGGGCAACTAACTATTTATAGGCTACCAACCCAAAACTAGCCGTTGCCCAAAAGTGCCCTGCGAAACTAGAGACCGTACAAAGGGCCGTACTGTCCGGTCTTCCAGACCGTATTGTCCGGTCTCTATTTCCAGGCGCATCTCCATCTTCTTCTTCATCTCCAATGAAGACCGTACTGTCCGGTCCCTAGGACCGTACCATCCGGTCGATTGTCCGGTTTTCATTTCTTCCACTTCCAGAAACTTCAACTTCTCTGTCTGGAAATCCTCTGATGACCGTACTGTCCGGTCTCCTTGACCGTACCATACGGTCCCATTGTCCGGTCTTCATTTTCTCAGCATCCCGAGACTTCACTTCTCTGTCTGGATCTTCAATGAAGACCGTACCATACGGTCCCTAGGACCGTACTGTCCGGTCTCTACCGGATAAGCTGAAAACTTGATCCACTCTTGATCCTTGCTTCCAACTTCTTCATTCTTGGTTCCTCTTCTTCTCTTCAGCCACCCTAGCCCTCGAGAGACTCACTATGCATCCATATGATCTCTAACCTAGTGTGCGCTAAGCGAACCAATTCGATCCCTCTTGATAGTCCGGTTTTTCCTATGGACTCAAGCTAACATCTACCAAGCCAACACTTGCTGGTCTATCATGTCCTTAGCCTTGATCCATCTTCAACCTTGACTCCATCAAGTTCTCGATCCGAATTGTCGAGGCAACCAATCACCAAGTCGTCGATAGATAGAGTGAGACGACGCTTCATTGACATGACCATTTGAATATCCTACAAGGAAATGTTAGTCACATCAATATGGTCACCCAATCACCAAAACATTCATACCTTTGGGGTTTCCGAACTCCAATGGTCATGAAGCTTACACCGTCATGTCGCCCTTGCGTGTGGTCGCAAGCTTGGACCGGAGATCAATCAGCCGCGAACACGACTGCGGCGCGAACATCTTCTGGATCACGTTTCGGACTTCTGCCGATGTCGTCATGGTGGACACTGGCGCCAGAACCTCCCTAGATAGGGAAGTGTTGATGTAGCCTAGCAGATGTTGGTCCTTGGCCAACCAAGCGACATAAGCCGGGTTGGGTTCATCCTCCGTCTTGTCCGCCTTCTTAACCGAGATGGTTTCCGGCCGTATGGGCTCGGTTCCATCAAAGAATCCCATTGTAAGGATCGTGTGACCGAGAGGGGGGGGGTGAATCGGGCACACCATGAACTAAAACTTTTTGCACTTCTAGCTACTCTAACTAATTGCACAACTAAAGGATACATAACAAGAGCATACATGTGCACTAGGTGATAGTGATCAAGCAAGGATAACCATGTGCTAGGACTTGTACATGCTAGGAGCAAGGCATACATGAGCATATAAGAACAACCTAGCATATGATACAAGATAAGCTCAACAAGTCCTACACAAGCTAGTGTATAAGGTAAAGGCACTCGAGCATTCTAGCAAGCATAAGGGTAACACGAACGGAAGCTCAAGCAAGTCCTATGCATGCTAGTGTATAAGATAAGATAGAACATAAACTAGCATGCATACAAGTAGCACATTGGGAAGCTCAAGCTAGTGATCATGACAAGATAGATACAACATAAAGCATAACAAGATCACTAGATGATATCAAGCAAGTGTATGAGCTATGAGCAAGTAAGTACACATAAGGAAAGCGCATATCACTAGAGATAACATAGAGCTAGCACACGGAAACAATCATCAAGCAATCATATGATAAGCACAAGGTCTACTACATGCATATAAGATAAACAAGATAGTAAGTGCAAGTAGTAGAGAGTAAGAGTAAGAGATTGCTCATCGATTTTTCCCGTGGTCTCGGAAGGATGGCGCCTTCCCCTACTCCACGTTGGGTCACTCCCGCCGGAGTCTCGACCCCGTCCCTCCGCTCGATGGCGATCCCCTCTAGAGCACACTCCACCCTTTAAGCCGGTGATGTCCCCTAAGAGCACGCTTCACTCCTCGAGTGAAGTCACGGGCTTCACCCCGCCGCACACCGGCGATGCTCTCCTCCTTGGGACCATCCACCGCTCTTGAGTGAAGTCGCGGGCACGTCCCGCCGGGCTTCTCCCGGGTACTCCTCCGAAGGTAAGTCTCCGCACTTGATGCGTGCCAAAGGGCGCTCCACTAGTGATGCTTCTTTCGCACGGGAAGCTCCAAGACCGTGTACAAACTTGTGTCGGCTTCCACACTCTCTTTGGCAAGCTCAACACCGACGCCTAACCGGTCTAGGCCTTGCCATAGACCAAGGGTAACAAACCAAGACCGCCTCCCTATGACACATTAGTACTAGAGGTGGATGGATGCTCTCAACCCTCTCAAGCGCTAAGCTTTCTTCTCCAAATCTTCTCCATGCGCTTCTCCTCTCTCTCAAGCACCAAGATTTCTCTCTAAAGCCTCTCCATGTGCTTCTCTTGCATCCTCTTGGCTCCCACTGTGTTTCCCCATTGATAACAATAGCCAAAGGCACCCCAAAGGGTCAAGCAACCGGCTATTTATAGCCCTCCACTCAAAAACTAGCCGTTGCCCCGAAAGTGTCCAGTCACAGTGTAGACCGTACAATTGACCGTATAGTACGGTCATCAGTGGACAGCCTGCAGTATTTCGGCGATAACTCCTTGCTCCGAACTCCGATGGAGGTGTACCACATATCAATAGAAAGCTCTTGAAATTCCCCACAACTCTCCTTTTGTGCTGATCTCCAGATTCGGCTATATTCAAGTCGAAATGGTGACCGTACCATACGGTGCTCATGATCATACCATACGGTCTCCTCCAGACAGTCTGTTGTATTTTGATTATAACTCCTAGCTCCGAAATCTGATGGAGGTGCACCATATACCGATGGAAAGCTCTTGAAATTCTCTACAACTTTCCTTTTGGGTCGATCTCCAGATTCTGACATCTTCACGGCCAAAAGACCACCGGACTGTCCGGTCTCCATTCTGACCGTATTGTCCGGTCTCTAGGACCGTACCGTCCGGTCTCCTTTCCTCATTTCTAACAGAAACTTCGTCTTCTCTGTTGCTTCTTCCAATAGGGACCGTACCGTACGATCTCTTTGACCGTACTGTTCGGTCTATAGTCCGGTCTCTATTTTCTCAGCTTCCAGAACCTTGTCTTCTCTGTCTGGATCTTCATTAGAGACCGTACCATACGGTCTCCTTGACCGTACCGTCCGGTCTTCTCTGCTGAAGCTGAACTTGATCATTTCTTCGATTCTTGCTTCCAAACTTCGTCCACTTGGCTCTTCTTCTCCTCTGCTGTCACCCTAGTGCCTGAGAGACTCTTTGAGCATCCACATACCTCTACCACTAGTGTGACCTAAGAGAAACGACTCGATCCCCCTTGATAGTCCGGTTGTTCCTATGGACTCAAGCCTACATCTACACCAAGCCAACACTTGCTTGGATCTAGCATGTCCTTAGCCTTGATCCATCTCCTCAACCGCGACCTCCATCAAGTCCTTGATCCTTGTCATCATCCATCGTCGAGGAAACCAATCACCAGGATATAGAGAATAGGTTGGCGCACTCCTTCAAAGACGAAGCTTCTTCATTGTGACCTAAAGAATATGCATGAACACCTTTCCTACATCCAAAGATGTTAGTCACAATGATCTAGTTGTCACAAAGGACAACCCGATCGAAGCATCATATAATGTGCATAAGATATGAGATAAGAACAACATCACGTAATAGACAAGATCATCATGGCACATGATATAAGGCAAGACCAACATGATGATCAAGAGTATGTCAAGGTATAAGATGCATAGAGGAACACATGACATACTCACCTTGTCTCTTACCTCATGTGTGTAGTAGTCACCTCGTAGAGTAGTCCTCATGTTCACTTCTCCTCTTTACCATCTTCCTTGCAACTATTTAGGTGTTGGCACTCCAATAGTGTGTCACTACATCCATGAGACTAAACATCTTGCAAACTAGCAAACCTTGTTAGTCCCATTGACCATGTTGACATCAATCACCAAAACCTATGAACCATGCTCTAGGTTCATTAATCTTACAATCTCCCCCTTTTTGGTGATTGATGGCAACACAACCAAAGCAAGAGATAATAGATAGAATGAAGCACAACACCTTACCTAGGATGTACTGACAACATAGAATACTTTGCTCATACCTTGCCTTCTTGAATGTATCTTCACTCCATGGTTGCAAGTAATTCTCCTCATTAGCATGTTCTCCCTATTTGTGCCTCATGTCTCTTCTCATTCCGCAACTACTTGCTTTGGAGGATATACTTCTCCCCCTTTGACATCAAGCACCGAAAAGGGACAAACAAGGCAAACGTTAAAAGCACAAGGGAGCTTCATAGATAGTGATCCTTTGGACGTGGATGAGATATGGATCAAAATCCTGAAGCCTCATAACATAGACTAAACTCCCCCTAGATTTGTGCAAACATGTGATGGAAGGCAAAATATATGCACAATTTAACAATTAAGTCAAGTGGGGGACCTTAAGCTATGTTATGGAAGGTAGCTAGATAGATAATGCAAGAATAAAGGAAAACCATTACCTTCTTGCAAGAATGATAAACTTAGCGTACCTTCGGGGATGTGATTGCTTTCCAATGCCATAAAGAATGTGTCACATGAAAATCATGGCACCTCAAGGTGGATGACCATTCCTATCAAGAGACTAGAAAGATAAACTTGCAAACATATTAGTCTCGAGAAACTCAAGACATATGATAGTCTCCCCCTAAAGTTGTGCATCACATGCACTTTGTCAAGAAAGACAAGTCAAGGAGACTAACCTATATCTCGGATCATGGCATATAGAGAGATATGAAAAGAACGCATAAATAGATGCCACTTGCAAAGGATATGAGTGAAAGCATGCAAGGCTTTACCACTTGTAAAAGCATATAGATATGAAGCAAACAACAAAGGTAAAGCAACTCAATCACAAAACGGCATCATGCGAGAAAAATAAGGACACTACACACATGATGGTAAGAAAGACAAGCATGCAAGTCATAGCTCAAGATAAGATACCATTTGAAAGATAAGCAATATAGCAACAAAGGGTACCACAAGATAAAGCTAAGCACATGGAGCAAATGAAAAGCATGAAAGAGTGATGATATGAAAAGGAACAATACGCAATCAAATACAAACATATCATCACGGGATACACATACAAGAGGCAAAGTGGGATGAAGGAGATGTTACCTTGATGTTCCGGTCGAGGCAAGTCATAGCTCATAAGATGTCACAAGTTAGAGCAAAAACTCATACCACAAGTGAATGAAAGAACAAGGAGCTATGACAAGCACTAATGCTAAGATGACAAGGGTATAAGAAGATTACCTTCATGCTTACCTTGTAGAAGTCCGCTTCCCTTGACAAATGCACTCACCTCAAGATTGTTGAGAAGATCGATCATCTTGATCACTTGATCTTCATGAGCGCCAACTCCCCCTTGAGGTGATCTCGATGTCTTCATCATCTTCTCTCCTATTTCTTGTTTCTTGTGTCTCCCCTTTGTTCCTACAATTGATCTTACAATAGAGAAAAAGAACAAGAAGGGCAAACGTCAAATGCACACAAGAGCTTCATGAACCATGTCCTTTTGAGTGGAAGGCATTTGGAGTGAAATACATAGGGTAGTTTAAACTATGTTATGGATGGTAGCTAGAACAAAAGATAATTGAAATAGATCGGTTCTAGGCATACCTTTCGGAGAGAAGACATTATGACATGTAACCTCATGATAAAAACTAAAACAAAGAACACACGAGTGAAAGACTCCTTTGTGATTTCCTATATGCAATGCATGAACAAGCATATAATACAAATGCAAGGGAGAACATAAACATGCCATGATGAATGCATGCAAGATTAAAGACAATGCATAAAGGAAACCTACTCAAGGTCAAGTTTGAACCTCTCTCAAGCTTACTCACTATGAGCCAAACCTTGCCTTGAATCCATCGGTCCACCAACTCAAGCATCCCCCATGCTCATAGCTATCTTGAGAAAGTTAGACCTCGAACTAATATTTTTGTGCTTTTATTTTAGGTTTTTATATGATGCATGAAAGTGCATAACATACTAGTTCACAAAGGAGCTACTAACAAAAGCAAAGGAACTAGAACGAAAAGAAACTACACTAAGATACAAGATACCTCCTTAAAGAGTAGATGTCGTCGTTCATGCCCTTAGCACTTGTGGTGGACTTCAATGATCTCCATGTATTGAACTCGGTCCACCATCTCCATCACCTCAAGTGTTGTACTTGGGCGCCTCCATGTGATTGGCCGGCTTCATCCGGTCCACTAAGTTCTTTGGCACCCAAAGCATCCTCATCTTTCTCCTCTTGTCCAAAGCTCCTATGGACTTTGCCTTCACAACACTACATTCACATCTCATAACAAAAAGTGAGTGTTGTCGAGGTAAAGTAAATAATCAAATGCAAATGTAGGAGCTTTAGGAATCAAACGATCTTTTGTTGAATGGCCACTTATGCAACAATGCTTGCAATAGTGATCATTGGCCGTCAACGGTACTTCTTCACTTGGTGTGGCATCATCTTGACAATGCCTTCTATGTTCACCGAAGAAGTACACTTCCTTCCCTCTTGTGAGTCTTGTGAATGCTTGCATTATTGACTCACTCTTCTCCTTGAGCTTGTGGTATTCCTTCAAAACAAAGACTCAAGAGAAAGAGCTCTCACAAGAGAGGGTTAGTTCATCACAAATAGTAAATGAATGCGAGATAGATGAACTAGGAGTAGTGGATGAAGAAGAAAAGAACTAGATGAGGTTGATAGCTCGATAAGAGATCTCAAGGTTCTCATACTTCTCATGAAGCTCAATGTTATCCAACTTGAGCCCTCAACTCATATGTAGAGCCTCATGAGATGACACGGGATCCTTGAGCTCCTCATCAAGCTCACCAACACTAATAATGGCCATATCATTCTTTCCTTACCTCCTTTACCTTGGAGGTGCATGTGAAGATGAAGACCAACAACATGTTTGCATATGCTCTTGAAGAAGAGTCACTCTCGTAGTCTTCATTATTGGCAATCCTCTCACCAACAAGAAAAACCTTTGTGAGATGACATCTCCTTCTTCTTGACCTTGGTCTTGTCTCACATACTTCTTGTATTTGGCCTTAGAATCATCATCTTCTTCATCACTCTCATTGATCCTTCCATCACCACCTTCTTCTTGTCGATGACCCGCAAGTCATGTCTTCCAACGAGGCACACGGGTGGAGATGGAGGAGGTGAAGTTTTCATCAAGATATCAATAACAACTTGATCTTCGCCAGCGGTTCATAGTCACCTTGATATCAATGAGACACAAAGATGAGTTAGATAAAGAATTGAAAATCGGTTCTAGGTATACCGTCATCTTTGCATTCTCCGAGGAAGATGTAGGTTCACTTGAGTGATCAAGAAAGTGAGTATCCCGGGCTTGCATAATCTTCATGATAACCTCACCACTTGAGCTCTTACACTTGTCATATCAATCAATCCACTTATCTAGCATAACCAAGCGAAGAGACAAGTAAGTGATTCATTAAATAATAAGGCAAGATTATCAAAATTACTCCTCAACAAGAAAACTAGCAACAACAACATCATGATCATCATAAGATATAACAAGAACAACAAGATCATCATGATAATATGGTTATCCATGAAAGTGCTAGAGAATTTATTCATGGTATCCCACAATTCATTTGGAACTATGGACTTAAGGTAGCTATTCAAGCGATTCTTTCAACGTCCAAAGCCCAAACCCATAAGGGATGAAAACCCAAACTCATTCGGTCACATCTCAAAGGCGGTTAAGCCCTAAATTGAGCACTTGGCTCTGATACCACTTGTAAGGATCGTGTGACCGAGAGGGGGGGTGAATCGGGCACACCATGAACTAAAACTTTTTGCACTTCTAGCTACTCTAACTAATTGCACAACTAAAGGATACATAACAAGAGCATACATGTGCACTAGGTGATAGTGATCAAGCAAGGATAACCATGTGCTAGGACTTGTACATGCTAGGAGCAAGGCATACATGAGCATATAAGAACAACCTAGCATATGATACAAGATAAGCTCAACAAGTCCTACACAAGCTAGTGTATAAGGTAAAGGCACTCGAGCATTCTAGCAAGCATAAGGGTAACACAAACGGAAGCTCAAGCAAGTCCTATGCATGCTAGTGTATAAGATAAGATAGAACATAAACTAGCATGCATACAAGTAGCACATTGGGAAGCTCAAGCTAGTGATCATGACAAGATAGATACAACATAAAGCATAACAAGATCACTAGATGATATCAAGCAAGTGTATGAGCTATGAGCAAGTAAGTACACATAAGGAAAGCGCATATCACTAGAGATAACATAGAGCTAGCACACGGAAACAATCATCAAGCAATCATATGATAAGCACAAGGTCTACTACATGCATATAAGATAAACAAGATAGTAAGTGCAAGTAGTAGAGAGTAAGAGTAAGAGATTGCTCATCGATTTTTCCCGTGGTCTCGGAAGGATGGCGCCTTCCCCTACTCCACGTTGGGTCACTCCCGCCGGAGTCTCGACCCCGTCCCTCCGCTCGATGGCGATCCCCTCTAGAGCACACTCCACCCTTTAAGCCGGTGATGTCCCCTAAGAGCACGCTTCACTCCTCGAGTGAAGTCACGGGCTTCACCCCGCCGCACACCGGCGATGCTCTCCTCCTTGGGACCATCCACCGCTCTTGAGTGAAGTCGCGGGCACGTCCCGCCGGGCTTCTCCCGGGTACTCCTCCGAAGGTAAGTCTCCGCACTTGATGCGTGCCAAAGGGCGCTCCACTAGTGATGCTTCTTTCGCACGGGAAGCTCCAAGACCGTGTACAAACTTGTGTCGGCTTCCACACTCTCTTTGGCAAGCTCAACACCGACGCCTAACCGGTCTAGGCCTTGCCATAGACCAAGGGTAACAAACCAAGACCGCCTCCCTATGACACATTAGTACTAGAGGTGGATGGATGCTCTCAACCCTCTCAAGCACTAAGCTTTCTTCTCCAAATCTTCTCCATGCGCTTCTCCTCTCTCTCAAGCACCAAGATTTCTCTCTAAAGCCTCTCCATGTGCTTCTCTTGCATCCTCTTGGCTCCCACTGTGTTTCCCCACTGATAACAATGGCCAAAGGCACCCCAAAGGGTCAAGCAACCGGCTATTTATAGCCCTCCACTCAAAAACTAGCCGTTGCCCCGAAAGTGTCCAGTCACAGTGTAGACCGTACAATTGACCGTATAGTACGGTCATCAGTGGACAGCCTGCAGTATTTCGGTGATAACTCCTTGCTCCGAACTCCGATAGAGGTGTATCACATATCAATGGAAAGCTCTTGAAATTCCCCACAACTTTCCTTTTGGGCTGATCTCCAGATTCGGCCATGTTCAAGTCGAAATGGTGACCGTACCATACGGTGCTCATGATCGTACCATACGGTCTCCTCGAGACAGTCTGTTGTATTTTGATCATAACTCCTAGTTCCGAACTCCGATGGAGGTGCACCATATACCGATGGAAAGCTCTTGAAATTCTCTACAACTTTCCTTTTGGGTCGATCTCCAGATTCTGACATCTTCACGGCCAAAAGACCACCGGACTGTCCGGTCTCCATTCTGACCGTATTGTCTGGTCTCTAGGACCGTACCGTCCGGTCTCCTTTCCTCATTTCCAACAGAAACTTCGTCTTCTCTGTTGCTTCTTCCAATAGGGACCGTACCGTACGGTCTCTTTGACCGTACCGTTCGGTCTATAGTCCGGTCTCTATTTTCTCAGCTTCCAGAACCTTGTCTTCTCTGTCTGGATCTTCATTAGAGACCGTACCATACGGTCTCCTTGACCGTACCGTTCGGTCTTCTCTGCTGAAGCTGAACTTGATCATTTCTTCGATTCTTGCTTCCAAACTTCGTCCACTTGGCTCTTCTTCTCCTCTGCTGTCACCCTAGTGCCTGAGAGACTCTTTGAGCATCCACATACCTCTACCACTAGTGTGACCTAAGAGAAACGACTCGATCCCCCTTGATAGTCCGGTTGTTCCTATGAACTCAAGCCTACATCTACACCAAGCCAACACTTGCTTGGATCTAGCATGTCCTTAGCCTTGATCCATCTCCTCAACCGCGACCTCCATCAAGTCCTTGATCCTTGTCATCATCCATCGTCGAGGAAACCAATCACCAGGATATAGAGAATAGGTTGGCGCACTCCTTCAAAGACGAAGCTTCTTCATTGTGACCTAAAGAATATGCATGAACACCTTTCCTACATCCAAAGATGTTAGTCACAATGATCTAGTTGTCACAAAGGACAACCCGATCGAAGCATCATATAATGTGCATAAGATATGAGATAAGAACAACATCACGTAATAGACAAGATCATCATGGCACATGATATAAGGCAAGACCAACATGATGATCAAGAGTATGTCAAGGTATAAGATGCATAGAGGAACACATGACATACTCACCTTGTCTCTTACCTCATGTGTGTAGTAGTCACCTCGTAGAGTAGTCCTCATGTTCACTTCTCCTCTTTACCATCTTCCTTGCAACTATTTAGGTGTTGGCACTCCAATAGTGTGTCACTACATCCATGAGACTAAACATCTTGCAAACTAGCAAACCTTGTTAGTCCCATTGACCATGTTGACATCAATCACCAAAACCTATGAACCATGCTCTAGGTTCATTGATCTTACACCCATGAGTTGCGTGCCTCTCACCGCACGAAGAACCTGCGCGCGCCATAGGAGATAGTTGTCTCGTGTCAACTTCTCAGAAATAGGATGGGTTGCGAGATTGGGAAGGGCAGGAGAGGTAGAGCTCGTCGACATGGTTGATGAATCTATGGAGGAAGACGACTCTGTATACCATGTGAAAATAGGTGAAAGCGCACCTTTCCCTCGGGCGCTGTTGCGTGTTTATATAAGGTAGGAAAACGCCCCTACCATGGCTTACAACACAAGTTACAATTTAAACAAACTTTCTATCTCTAATCCTAGAGATTAGATTACAACACGCAATTACAGATGACCGTAGTCATTACGTTAACAAGTCAAACTAGAGATAAACTCTATCTTCAACAGTGTCTTCATTCCTCTGCGCCATTGAGGGAGGGAGAGGAGGGGCTGCGCCGTCGAGGGAGGTAGAGGAGAGGCCGCGCCGCCGGGGGAGGGAGACGAGCTGCCGCCGAGGACCATGCCGTCGCCGTGGATGAAGGCCACACCCTAGGAGGATTTGGAGGAGGAAGAAAGCCGCCCGAGGAAGAAGGCTGTGCCACCTGGGAGGGTGAAGGCCGGATCTAAGTAGGGCGCCGTGCCGCCGTTATCGAGAAGGGGCTCCATGCCGCGCCGCCCGACCAGCCTCTGCCGCATTGTCGTGGGAACCTGCAACCACAGTAAAACAACCGTAGATCTGAGGGAGACGTGGTGGAGGAAGCTGCCACTCCTCAGATACAGTGCCATCTGAAGAGGAGGCGGCGCGGCGGCCAGCCCCCAGACGACGTGGGGGAGGAAGCCGCCAGCAGCAGGAGGAGGTGGCTCGACCCACTGGCTGGCTCGCCGCCTCGCCCCGAGGAGGCTCCCCGGGCAGGAGGCCGCCCGTGCTGCTCGCTGCTGGAGGGCCACCCGTGCTATTGGCTGCTGCTTTATCGAGGGAGAAGGGAGGAAGTGGAGATGGAGGAGCAGGAGGTGGGGGCGGCAGATCTGGATCCGGAAGCGAGGATTATTTTTTTTGGCTGAATTACAGATAGACCTTACAGAATTTAGATTCTACACAAAGGTCTATAAAACAGCCAATCAGGACATAGATGAAAATACAAATTACAAACAAGTCCTCAAGGGAAATCTGCCGCTGCCGCTGCCGCTACCAACGCCGAGGATGAAGGCACCGAAGATGCAGCTTCCCAGACACGACGATGACTGTTGTCAATGACACAAGCAGCAAGCCTTCGACGAAGTTGCCTCTGATCGCAGCGGGACCAGGCATAGCCTTCGACGAAGTCTAATTACAAAACCTTTTTGACAGATGGGTGCTAACTTACGAGATGTATCTAATGAGTCTAATTAAGCTATGTTTTGCTATAGTGATGCTACAGTAACCATCATCTAATCACGGCTTAATTACCTCATTAGATTCGTCTCGCAAATTAGCACGGGGTGTTGCAATTAGTTTTGTAATTATACTATATTTAATACTCCTAAATAGCAAGATTCTCTAGCCTAAATTTAGTCCTAAAAGAAACGAACGCCCCTTTAATTAATACTCCTAAATAGCTAGATTCTCTTTGATGTGATAGGTCTAAAATTTAGGCCTAGAGGCCTGACGAGAGGATTTTGAAGATGCGGCGGCGGATGGGAATGGGCTGTAGAAGATGGGATAGGGTAGGTCGTGCGGGTGGTGGAGTGGTCCTTTTATTCCAATACGACGTGGGTTGGAGAAATGGGTCTGCTTGCGGGAACCGCACTTGATGTAGTGACGGGCAGTGGGATCGACAACCGCTACAAATACTACCTCCATTCCAAAATGTAAGCATTTGTTGACTTTTGGATCTCACGTGTTACCGCTCGTCTTATTCAAAAAAATTATAAAAATATTATTTATTTTGTTACTATTTGTTTTATCATTATATATATTTCAAGCATGACTTATTTGTTTTTACATTAAAAAAATTGAATAAGATAAGCGGTCAAATCGTGCTGTTCAAAAATAATAAATGCTTACATTTTGGAACAGATGGAGTATCTTCCTATTGAGAGTGACGGGTTGTTTAACGGGCCTCTCGTACAACCACTGTAGCGACGGGTGTCTTTCATGCCCGCCTCTACAGTATAATCAGGTGCGTAGCTATAGTGATCTTTGTCGCAGTGAATATCCCATCTCTCGTAAGTTATGGAGATCCCAGCTCTGCTGACGTTAGCACAACTTGCCACTAGTATTAGTGCTAGGTGCCTCCTTTGGTAGGGATCGTAGCACCTGTAGCGGCCGAGTAAAGGCGCCACTGTCTTGTCACTGCTTAGTGCTCGTTTTCTTTTCTTTAAATTTTAGACCTGTCACATAAAAAAAAAATTTACATTTAAAAATATTTTGATTAGTTTAATGAAAAAAGTTTTTAACAGATAGGTGCTAATTTACGAGACGAATCTAATGAGCCTAATTACTCTATATTTTACTACAGTGATGCTATAGTAACCTTCTTCTAATCGCTGTTTAATTACCCACGTTAGATTCGTCTCGCGAATTAGACGAGAGTTCTGAAATTAGTTTTAGAATTTGACTTTATTTAGTACATATAAATAATAAAAAAAATTTGATGTGACTCCTCTAAAATTTAGACTCCTAGAGACGAACCAGGCCGGCAGTTATGACCGTTTCATATTCCCGTTCGGCTGCTCCCGCCGGCTGCAAAGCACCGCCGCAGCCCGGCCGCACGGCCATGTTTCTTTATATACAATTCTAATGTCCTGTGTTGTTTTGTTTTCCTTGATCCAATCGTATCCTAAAAATACTACAGTACTTGTTTCTGTGTCCTCCACAAATCCAAATATCTCTCCCAATGCTAGTACAACACATGCATCTCTAATAAGCATTTACTCCTACATATCTAGTGTTTATAATCATAACTGTTATAATTAGTATCTGCTATGATTTACAGTGTAGATTTTTGTCCTTTTTCTTTCTCCAATTGACATGTCAATTTCTTGGCCTTGGCAGTGAACGTGATGTTGCATTCTAACTTTTTTATAATAAGTAATTCTTCTTTCACTTTTGTTTGCTCTCTCCACAAATAGTACTCGCACTTTTGTTAACCATGAGGTAACATTTTTGGGAGAAATAAAATTTTGCATTTTTCAGGCGGCAGTCAGCATCCACGCCTAGCCAAGCAGGATTGGCCGGAAATGTTTGAAGAATCAATATTTTACGTGGTCGATAAACTCCTAAATGTGCCAGGGTAAGTAATGTTCCTCCACGTTATTATCTCCGCATTCCTTTTCTATGTACTTCGGCGAATGAATGGGTTAATGATGGATCTAGATGCCGATTGAGATCCACTGGCTTCAAGGAGTGTTTGACCAGAAACAAAAATCCTGACCTGACCGTCCAGCATGAAACTAATTTCTGATGCGCAAGGATCAAACATTATTTTTGATCGAACTAGCTAGATGGCATTTGATGCTTGTGTAGTCTAGATGGCATTTGATGCTTAGGTAGTCTACCAACTAGCTAATTTATAGCCGAGCTTAGGTAATCTACATGGCATTTGATGCTTGTGGATGTTATACGCAAAGTTTCAATGTGAGAGGCAGTAGAGGCGGGGCTGCTGCGGCAGGGGCGGGGGCCGTGACAGCGGGGCAACGTGGGCAACGGCGGCGAGCCAGGCGGGGGCGGCGGCAGTGCGGGTCGCGGCGGCGGGAAAGGAAGGACGAAGGTGAAAGAAAGCTGAGTCATTCAATTCTATTATGCACGAATTTTAAACAATGGGTGCTCCTCGCACTCGAGTGCTGTGTAGAAAATCCTGGCCCATCCTGAGATTTGGGCTGCGACCCACCCCACCTTGCCCAACAACCAGCCCAGGGAGCCAAAAAGCAGCGCCGAGCGAGTGACTAGGCGAACGCGAAGTCGCGAAGCAGCGCGAATGAGAGAGAGAAGGTGGCGGCGGCCAGCGAGCCTGCGTGCTTGCCCCGACCCCACTGCGAGCTCGCCCCATCCCCAGCTCGGCTGCGCAGCAGTGTCCCTTCCCAGCAATGCGATGAGGGAAAGCGACTGGATTCGTCTCCGTCGAGCTGCGGGGGCGGCGCTCTTCGGCCATGCTCGGTGGACGGTCCCCCCCCCCCCCCCCCCCCCCCCGATGGCTCTTTCATTTTTGCATCATGGTGGTTCAATGTTTTTTTTTGTTTTTTGCGAGGAATGGTTGTTCAATGTTGTTGCTGCTAGGTTAAAGATTGAAATCCCTGCTCTCTACCTTGTCTTGTGTTGGATAATTCTGCAACTAAATAATTATGGCAAACTTCATCTGGGAAATGAAAGTTCGATGAAATTTGCCACCATGCATCTCTAGCTTGTCTTGTGTTGGATAAAGTATTGGTCAACGGTCCCTCCAGTAAATGTCCTCAGTTTCACAGCGTTAAGCAAGCAGCACGGATGAAAATCGGCCGGTATCTAGAGGCTTTTTTTTTCTTTTTTTTGCTAAAAGTAATGTTCAAACCATCAGAGTAGTGGTACCAGCTCAACAATAATCTATGCAGTTGGTAAACAGTTCATCAGACAAATAAAATCATTACATATGTATCTACGTAGGCGTAGCCCACAACCCTTTTGTCTCACCAGAATTAGACAATGCATTCTCTTACATTAAAAAAGCAAAGGTTGCTGCTCAATGTAATAATCGCACATCACCTTCTGTGAAATCGCAACCAAGTAGTATTTTCCTTTGTACATAATCACGAGCACTAACCAGGCCAACGCGTGTCCGTTTTTCTGTTTTGAAGGTGGAGGTCTCGTGATGCCAGAATATTTTCTGAGAGGGCAGGGAGGTGGAGAAGTTGGACTTCTCTACCACCGCTGGAAGAAAAGGTGGCGGAGTGGACGAGAGAGCACCCAGTGATATGGAACGTCGGCATTGGGCCATCCGCTTCTTTTGTGCAGACTTTGACCCCGACTTTTATTCGAGCGCACCAAGGACCTGTATTGGCCCTACGACCACATTATACGTGCGGGGCCCCCAAACACCGCGGCAGCCAGCAACAGTACAGGCCCGCGCTGGCTGGCACTTGAGGTCCTCATGGAAATGTCAAGAGCCCTCGAGATACCACTACCTGACCAGGAGCTGAAGCAACTTGCCGAAGAACAGAGCTACTACGGATATGGCGCCATCTCTGATAGCCTGATGCTCAAGGCTTTCGGATGGCGGTTCCTGGAATTTTTCAAGTCCGATCCGGCCATGGAGTCGGGCCTTGACTATAGTAGTATACCCTATGGTGCTATTTCTGATACTGCGATCCTGGACCCACAGAGTAAGATCTTGATTAAGGAGGCACAGAAAGGGAAGAGGTTTCTGCTGCTCATAGAAAACCTGCATTTCCCCGTCTCACCAGGCATCTTGGTTTTCGTCATGTGGAAGCGCCCATCACTCGTCAACAACCGGTGGCTGATCTCAACCACTTCCAAGGATGTCTACAACAACAGCGCAAGACAACGTCAATTTGAGTACCTGGACTTCGAAAGACCAACGACTCTGTGCAAGGTTGGGCCGGAATGTTACTATTCCCATCCTTTTGATGATCTCCTTGAGCGAGATTGGGCTGTGTTGACTAAAGAGGCCTTACGGGATGCAACCCGCTCAATCTACAATGTACTCCGACAGCAAGGAGATGAAGAGTTTTGGCTACATGCAGCTCAGCATTGCTTGTATTATAGTATCCTCTTCCATCCATTGCTAGGAGCTACTGTAAGTGCTGCCTCCTCTGTTAGCTCCGATGAGCTTGTACGCTGTTGGGTGGCCGAGGGCCTGCTCTCTTCAATAACAAGCCCGTTTGACATACCACCTGGTACTGACAAGAAGCAGAGCAACCATTATGGCCGGTCTGCATTTGAAGCTGGAAAAATCGTAATTGAAGCCTTGCAACAATACTCATTATTGCCAGCTTATCCTGATTCTGACCCAACAAATAGCCCTTTATTACGGACATCTGGATCATCCTCACAAGACGCCATCACTGGTCTGTCAAAGCTAGCGAAGGATGTTCCCCGACTCGAGCAAGCTGAACTTTCTGATAATGTCATGAGTGACCAATTGAGATGGGTCTCATTTATGAATGATGATGGTAGGCATGTAAGCTGGGATTGGAGAGACGAGGGAGGTGCAGAATATATTCCAGGAGAAACAACCATAAGCACATTTATTCTAAGAGGTTGCTCAGATATATCAGGCTTTTCTTTTGATAAAGTGTTGAACCACCGCCTCCGTGTTCTTGATCTGTCCTATACAATGATAGATTCTCTTCCTCCTTGGCTTTCTCTTCTGCTGAATCTCCTCCTGCTCTCGCTCAGAGGCTGCTCTAAGCTCAGCAAGTTATCTCCGCCACCAGTTAATCCTTCTGGGGGTGACAAAACTTCAACACTTTCTCATCTGGGAAACCTTCAAGTCCTTGATATGAATGGGGTTCCCTTGATTGAGCTATCCCAACAAGATTGCAGCAACAAGAGAAATCTCCACTACCTTGATCTATCAGGTTCAAGAGTCATCACTCTACCTTCTGAATTCTTCAGTGAAATGTCAAGTCTCGAGGAGCTCATTCTTGGCAATTGCTCAAATCTCAAAGAACTGCCTCCTTCCATTGCTAAATTGACCAATTTGTTGATCCTTCATGTTGAGGGGACTCAGATTATCTGTTTTCCGGAGGATATATTCAAAGAGCTACAAAGGCTGCATACACTCAAGCTCATCAACAATAAGCTATTGTTGTCACTCCCACTGTCACTGGCTAAAGCCCATGGCCTCAAAGAGCTACATATTTATAATTGCATTAGCTTAAGGCTTCAGTTTCTCTTGGAACTATTGCCGCTATATCTTGAAGATTTTCATATAAAAGCATGGGAGGGTTTGGAACATATCGAAATCCATGGGCATCCTAACCTGACAGTCTTCTCGATTCGGTGCCTGTCTTTGCGTGGGTGCAGGAAGCTCAAAACTGTGAACTTCAGTGATAGTGCTACATCCTTGAAGGCTGTTGATCTGTCTGGAACAGCTATTGAGGAGGTTCCTCCCAGCCTCCCCAATCTACCACAACTCATGATGCTACTTCTTTTAAATGTCCCTTCTTTGAAGAGATTTCCATGGCACATGCTAGCTCGGTTTCCTAAGGTGTTCTGTTTGGATCACAGTGCAGATGATGATAGTCAGTTTTTAAAGATGTTTGGACAACACAAAATTTGTGCAGGTGAAAACCAACATACTGAGATAGCAACCAACATTGCTCAGATCAACGTAAATGACTCCAGGATATTTCATAGCTTCAATTGGGATGCTGCTAATAAGTTAGTCAAGGAAGGACAATATCTTCAGTCTTTCAATGTCCGTGTTAAACCGTGCACTGATAGAGGCAAGGAGCCATGGAACAAAGAACATGAGCTATATAACAATATCCAGAGGCTATCACCTTATCGTGACGTCCATTATGCTGAGGCGGCAAGCATTATGCCCATGATGAAACCTCAGCCAAGGAAACGTCATGTAGAGATATCTGCAAATGAACGGTACCCACATGGCTTAAGGAGCCTTCTCTCTGTGACACACTCAATATTCCTCAGAGATGATGCTTTTGTCATATGCCTTACCGACCTTAATTATAGTTTTATGTCGCTAGAAGAATGTCAGCTCCAAAACTGCCACGAAATGAAGGTAGTACTCAGAGTGAATTCAGAAGGCCCACACGAGGTCTGGGGGGAAATAGAAGGCCCAGGGCTATCACCACTGAAGATACTGCAGGCCTCTAGCCTTACAAACTTATTGAGCTTTGTTGAGCCTAGTGATCTGTCAAAGTGTAAGCTGATTAGTTTGAAGCTACTACAACACATTCACCTTGAGAACGGCCCACGGCTGGAGAAAATGTTCCCATGTGGTTTATCATTGCCTGCGCTTGAGTCCCTGGTTATTCGCTTGAGTCGGCCGCCTGCTTTGTTCGGTCTCGGCGCCTAGGCTCCCTAGGCGACTCGAGGATAGGTTCAGCGATCGCGTATCCCCTTTAATCTCCCTCCATCGATCTCCCCACGCCTGGTTCTAATCCTTTCTGAGGATTGGAATTCGAGTACACGTCCTATTCCCAGTTCGTGTCCACGTCAAATCTTCTCCGTAACGGAGCCGAACCCAAACTGCTAGCCGTGATCTGTGCGTCGCTGCATTGGTAGGGTTTTGAATTTTGCTGCGATCCCTCACGGGATCGGGGGAGGAAGGTCGTAGCGATGGAGAAGGTGGAAGGCTTGATGAAGAATCTGCAGCTGTCGGCGGAGGAGAAGAAAGGCATTCGGATCGGCGCGCCGCCGAAGACGGCGAGTCTTGGGCGTGATCCGCAGGCTGTAGGGAAAGTATTCTCTGAGAAGTTGGTGAAGTGCGACACGCTGGAAGGAGCTCTCGGGAGGGTCTGGTGCCCAAGGAGCGGCGTTGAGTGTAAGGATCTTGGGGAAAATCGATTCCTATTCACGTTTCTGCAGGCGTCAGGCAAGAGACGTGCACTGGATGATGGACCGTGGTGGCTGTCCAAGGAATCCAAGGAACTGGTGGTTATGGCTGATTTTGATGGAACAAAAACCATCGATGAGATCGAGTTTCGCTATATTCCGATCTGGGTACGTGTGTCCAAGATGCCTCTAGGCCTGATGAATCAATGGTACGGTGAGGCTATTGGCAACCAGATAGGTGAGTTCATGGAGATGGAGAAGGAAGATGATGGCTCAGCTGTGGGGCAATTCATGAGAATTAAAGTGCGACTTGATATCCGGCGGCCGCTGATGAGAGGTGTTACCCTACTAGTGGAAGAAGGAGGTGGGGAGAAGGAAGTGTGGTGTCCTCTCGTCTACGAGTACCTGCCGGATTTTTGTTATATTTGTGGCATTATTGGTCATGTTGATAAGTCCTGTGATAAGAAGCTGGGTAAAGGAGAAACAAGGCAGTATGGCCCCAAGCTCAGGTATATACATCCAAAGAAGGGCTACGGTGACCAACAACATTTCTCAAACTGGCGGTCAGGAGGGTCCGGGAGCCGTGGCAGCTATGGTGGGTCAGGGAATTGGGAAAGTGACAGGCGCAATGGCAGTGATGCACCTTGTTGGCGAAAGGAAGTAACAAATCCTCTGAAAATACAAGAAAAGGCAAAGGGGAGCGGAGAAGATAAGAAGAATTTGTTTGCTGAAAACGAGGGAGTGAACGTACAGGGGCATAACACTGATGTCATTGTTCCTGCTATGCCTGTAATTGGTAGCACAAGCGAAAAGGTAAAAGAAACTCTGGGCAGTGAGGTGGAGGTAGCAAAGGAGAAATCTGAGACGAAGGAGAAATCTGAGACGAGTGGAGAAGGAGAAAAAGACAAGAAGAGTACCATGCAACCCATGCAGGCTGGAAAAAACAAAGACAGCGAGGCAAAGCAGAAACACGGCACCTACAAGAAGTACCGTCGGAGTTGCACCGGGAAGAAAGGGGGGGAGGACAATATGAGCCTTATTGTTGAAAAGAAGAGGGGGCTGGAAGTAGAGGACGCAATGGATGTTGATGTGAATAAGAAGGCAAAATTGAGGAGGGCGTCTGAAGAGGGATCTATGCATACTACTCAAGTGGCGGGGCCGGCGGACCGGTCCTGCAATGCCCAATGAAGATTGTAGCGTGGAACTGTCGGGGCTTGGGGAATGCCCCGGCAGTTCGCGGGCTTCTGAAATTTCAGAAGTCCGTACAAGCGGATATCCTCTTTTTGTCCGAAACAAAATTGGATGAGAAGCGGATGCAACGATTCAAACAAATGCTCAGTCTGGGAAACATGGTGGTGGTGGATGGTGAAGGAAAAGGGGGGGGAATTGCTGTGTTGTGGAGGAGTGGAATCAAGGTGTCTCTTCGAAACTATTCCAAGATTCACATTGATATGGAGGTGATGGAGGAGGACGGTTCAATTTGGCGATTCACTGGCATCTACGGCGAGTCGCAAACTGATCTGAAACATAGGACATGGGCGCGGCTGAGAGACCTTCATTCTCGTTCTTCTCTGCCGTGGCTTTGTGCTGGTGATTTTAATGAGATCTTGTACCAATATGAGAAGGAGGGTGGCAGGCCACGGCCACAATCGTGCATGGATCGGTTCAAGTGTGCGCTTGAAGACTGTGAGCTCAGCGACCTTGGTTTCGTTGGCGACGTGTTTACTTGGCGGAATAATCAGTTCCGTGGTGATGATTTCATAAGGGAGCGTCTCGACAGGGCGGTGGCCAACATGGGGTGGAGAAATAAATTCCCAGGTGTACATGTCCTCAATGGAGATCCGTATCACTCGGACCATCGCCCCGTCATCATTGATACAGAGAAGAATTTATATCATGGAGGTGGACCGGTGGGGAGGAGTAATTTTAAATTTGAGGCTAATTGGTTGGAGGAGGCGAGATGTAAGGAAATAGTGAAGGAAGCTTGGGGGGCGGAGGGTGCATCAGAGGGAAGAGACATAGGAGAGAGGATCAGTGAAGTAGCTAGGTCGCTGCATGTTTGGAGTACAAATGTTTTAGGGGGGCTGGAGAAAAGATTGAAGAAGGCGAAGAAGGAACTAGAGGCTTGCAGGCGGTTACCCATCAGTGATCATTCTGTTGGGAGGGAGGCGGTTTTGTCTTTTAAGGTGGAGAGGCTGGAGGAGCAAGTCGATATTTATTGGAAGCAGCGCGCCCATGTCAATTGGTTGAGCGAGGGGGATAGAAACACATCGTTTTTTCATGCGGCTTGTTCGGAAAGGAGGAGGAGGAATAGAATAGGGAAATTACAAAAGGAGTCGGGGGTATGGGTGGAGGATGAAGTAGAGAAGCAGGGCTATATTACTAATTTCTTCATGCAGCTGTTCACATCCTGTGCTAATGGAGACACAGAGCAACTCTTGGATGCCATTAACCCACGTGTCACGGGTGATATGAATGGCGAGCTGCTGCGGGACTTTACTGCAGAGGAGGTGAAGAATGCTCTTGACTCAATTGGTGATATGAAGGCCCCAGGACCTGATGGCATGCCCGCGGTCTTTTATAAGAGTTGTTGGGATATAGTGGGCGATCAAGTGGTGAAGGAGGTTTTACAAGTATTAAATGGAGGGCCAATGCCAGCAGGTTGGAATGATACGGTGATTGCGCTCATTCCAAAAGTGCAAAAGCCAGAGAAGGTGACTGACCTACGGCCAATAAGTTTGTGTAATGTACTATATAAGGTGGTGTCGAAGGTGCTTGCAAATAGATTGAAAGTTGTGCTACCAGAAATTATTTCCCCAACACAGAGCGCTTTTGTTCCAGGTAGACTGATTTCAGACAACATTCTTATTGCCTATGAGATGACTCACTACCTGAGAAATAAGAGGGAAGGGAAGACTGGATATGCGGCTATCAAGCTCGACATGAGCAAGGCATATGACAGGGTTGAGTGGAAGTTTCTACAGGACATGATGAGCAGACTTGGTTTCTGTGCGAGGTGGATAGAGCTCATTATGCTATGTGTCACTACAGTCTCATATTCAGTTAAGGTGAATGGAGAACTCTCAGATGTGTTTAAGCCGGAAAGGGGACTGCGGCAAGGCGATCCGCTGTCGCCATATCTTTTTCTCTTATGCGCCGAGGGATTTTCGGTATTGCTGAATAAGGCGGAGAATGAAGGCCTACTGTCGGGTGTAAAAATCTGCCCATCTGCTCCTAGTGTTTCTCACCTTTTATTTGCCGATGACTCATTAATTTTGATTCGTGCAAAGAGGGAGGATGCTATGAAATTACAACACATTCTTGATTTATATGAGCAGTGTTCGGGACAGATGATAAACAAGTCGAAGTCCGCTGTTCTGTTCAGTCGGAATACAGCTGCACCAAACAGGGAGGAAGTGAGAGAAATTCTTAGCATTGAACGAGAAACTCAGAGTGAGAAGTATTTGGGCCTGCCGGTGTATGTTGGCAGTTCGAAGACAGACGTATTTGCATATTTGAAGGACAGGGTGTGGCAGCGTATTCAAGGGTGGAAGGAAAAAATGTTGTCTTGGGCGGGAAAGGAAATACTGATCAAGGCAGTGGCGCAGGCCATCCCGACATTTGCCATGGGGTGCTTTGACCTGACCAAGACGATATGTGATCAAATCAGCACAATGATATGCCGCTACTGGTGGAATCAACAAGATGGGAAGCATAAGGTCCATTGGCTAAGCTGGGAAACTATGATCAAACCGAAGAAGGAGGGGGGTCTCGGTTTCAGGGATATATATGCTTTCAATTTGGCAATGCTTGCCAAGCAAGGGTGGCGCCTAACTCAGAACCCAAATTCACTATGTGCAAAAATTCTACAAGCAAAGTATTTCCCAGGGAAATCATGTCTAGATGCTGAACCGAAGGCTGGTATGTCCTATACTTGGCGTAGTATTCTACACGGTATTAAACTACTCAAGAAGGGCATCATTTGGAGAGTTGGGAATGGTCGTAACATCAGCATTTGGAAGGACCCGTGGCTGCCAAAAAACAGAACTCCCATAACACCGAGAGGTACAAATATTCTGAGATATGTGGATGAGCTGATTAATCCAAATACAGGGGGCTGGGATAGGGATTTGGTGCGTGATGTGTTCTGTGATGAGGACAGCCGTATTATTTTGGCTATTCCTGTACATGAGGGACGGGACAATGTTTTAGCCTGGGAATATGACCAGAAAGGCTTGTTCAGTGTTAGAAGTGCATATAAAGTTTGCAGAGACGATATAATCATGAAGAGTACAAGGGGAGGTGCCTCATCATCTAGTTGCAATGGGAATCAAGCAGAATTGCAATGGAAACAGGTGTGGAACCTCAATTGTCCTAACAAACTTAAGCACTTCCTATGGAGGTTTATGCATAACAGCCATCCCTTGAGAAGAAATCTGCAGAGGAGAAGAATGAAAATCGATGATAGGTGTGTTGTTTGTCAGAGACAAACTGAAGACGGGGCACATCTGTTTTTCAAGTGCAAAACTGTCAGACAACTATGGAACTTTCTCTTCATGGAGGAAATCAGAGAGGCACTAGCAGAGATGTCATCGCCAAAGTTGGTGGTTGAGTACATTCTTAAGCTTAAGGAAGAAAAGAAGATACAAGTTATATGCCTATTATATACCTGGTGGAGTGAAAGGAACAGAATCAGAGAAGGTGAAAACCGGAGAACTGTAGCAAATCTGGCACACAGCATTCATATATACTCGCTTGAAATATTGAAAGTATTGGAGAAGGAGAAAAAGCCAAGAAATAGAAACACATTCAGGTGGACGAGGCCAGATACAGGCGTACTGAAGATTAATTGTGATGCCTCCTTCATGGCGGTGTCAGGCACAGGCGGCTGGGGTTACGTAATACGTGATTCTGACGGAGATGTGGTGCAAGCAGGGAGAGGAAA
The DNA here is from genome assembly GCA_012490785.1 of Eragrostis nindensis. NCBI lineage: Eukaryota > Viridiplantae > Streptophyta > Magnoliopsida > Poales > Poaceae > Eragrostis > Eragrostis nindensis. The sequence goes on from JAAXCT010000798.1 coordinate 291,241, forward strand.
ATTGGACTATGTGATCGATAGTTTTCAAGCTGAGTTAGTAGCTTGCCTACAAGGAGTGCAAGCAGCGATTGACCTTGGGATCAGTCATGCGATTCTAGAAACTGATGCTCTGCTTGTACAACAGGCGGCTACTTCTGATGCTTACGAGTTGGCGTCAATGGGAGGTCTCGTCCAGGAACTGAAGGAGCTGGTTTCTCTGAACTTTGATAGTTTCTCGTTTAATTTCCAACCAAGAGAATGTAATAAGGTGGCTCATGTTTTGGCATCTTTAGGATGTGCTTGTTCAGTGGAAGACAATCCGTCTGTGGATGTGCTTCCGGTTTGTATTCGAGTTCTAGTTGCTGACGATATGTCGGCACATGAGTAATGGAATTGCTTTCCTTTCAAAAAAAAAAAAAACCTCAAGACAATATTCTATCAAAAACCTGAATATGAGGTTGCACCCTCTCCACTCCCAAACATCCAAAGGATCTACCTCCAGGAGCTGCCACAATTGCAGCACATCCATGACGACGTCATGTTTTCATTTGAAACACCAAAGTGGGAGAGTCTCTTTGTTCGAGGATGCCAATCCTTTCAGCGTCTCCCTCTCCTAAGGAAGGAATTACCAAAGTCGAAGGTGAAGGTCAGTGGAGAGCGTGACTGGTGGGACAAGCTGCAGTGGAGCCTCCCAGAGCAAAGAAACTGCTACTTGCAGGTGCCTCCATTGGAGCTCGCTTCACGCAAGAAAGGTGTCGTCATCAAAACCTACCTTAGATGAGTTTCATTTCATATATACGCAGAGTTTGGACGCAATCTACAAATGAGGTGATCTCTCCACTCTATTTTATTTGTGGATTTTACTACATGCCGAGGATGCAGGAGAGTATCCTGCAATGTATCAAGTGTGCTCTGTTTTGTTATACTAATGTTTGCCAAGGGACGTGGCCGTGTTTGTCCTTGTTTGTTTCTGAACTGGTGTGATTTGATAAATAAGACATGTCAGTTTGTAATTTGCACATCTGTGTGAACTTGTATTCTTTGAACGGATTGAAGACAATTTAAAATTTGCAACAGTTAATGTATTCAGTTGTATTCATATTGTGTCGTGTGAACTCATTGCTCAACACTGAACAACCTGTTATTAGTATTTTCACGGTGGATGTTGATCATGTGTTGGTCTGAGAACATCTGTTGCATTCGTGTAATTCCAGTTGGCATAGCCTAACTGATAGGCCTGCTTGTATTATTAATTAACGATCAGCTGAAGAAAGCCTACAAACACATTCTTCCTGGCCAGTGGACAGAGGAGCTTTCTTGACTCTGAAACTCACCACCACAGGACAAGCCGTTGTCGGCCTCCGAGAACGAGTTCAGGAGGCAGTGGCGTTCGCTTCAGAGTACCCTGCCACCTGTGTGTATAAATAATAGCGGCAGCCGCCTCCTTCACCAGGAACGCTCGATCAATCAGTTGGCCACCCTATTGACGATCACAACACCTTTTCCAGCTCCTCTCAGCTATATATGAAGGTAAGCAAACTCTGTGTCATGTTGTTCAAAATGGAAAAAAGAAGGCCGCAAACCAGGGTCACATGCTCGTTACTTGCAAATATACCAACATACGTTTACAAACTTGGACAAAAACGTCAGCTATGGTAACGGAGGAATGCATGTGTGTCACTTGCAGCTGCGAAGTAATCCCCGATCGGCGAGGTGAAGTAATCCCCGATCGAGGAATCGAATCCTCGCGATCGATGTCGCGTTACCACCTCTGCGTGGACGGCCAGGGGGCGGTCACGACGACATCTTAATTAGGACTCATTTTTCTCGGTTTGATTTGATTTGCTCGATGGCTTGAGCCTTTATTTGAGCTGAGTCGCCAGGCAGAAAACATGCATCCTGGAGCCAGGTGCGTGGGATTGCATTGCTGGAGGACTCCACGCGGCAGAAATATCTAAACCGGTGCCGCACAGCTTAGCTCTCCTTTGCGTATGGTCGGTCCCGCACGGAATTTTCACACAATTTTACACTCCATTTTTCCAAGTGCCAAAAATATGTTCCAGACAAAATGACAAATCCTGAATTTCTTCTTTGCATCCAACTACGTGGGCCACACCACACCATTCGACATGTTCGTTCCCGGTCCACCAAAAAGGAATGGGCTTGTCCAGACCTCAAATGAATCGTTGCCTTGGTTATCAGTAGCCCAACCCAACAAAAGCCGATCTACTCCGCCGGCCCGTCCCTTCCGCACGCATGTTAAAAACCTAGCCAAGCCAAAGCTACTAAGGAAACGGCGGTTGCATTTGCGGCAGCGGCGACGAACTGAAGCCTCCCTCGATCGCAGGCCTCACCCAGCTCTCAAGGTATGCATTGACAAACTAGATGCTAGATCACTTTATTCACTTACGCGCAGTATGTTGATTGCTTCACTTCTGGAAGCTCCCTTGGATTTCCCTGTACGTATGTACTGTATGAACCAACACCTGCTTACAGATATGAATCTCCTCGATCTTTCCTCCATATGTTCGATCCCGTGAACTAATTAAGCTTCTGATCTGCTTCTATGGCCAGCTCTCTCACGACATGTCCTAGTCTTGTAACTCTCGTGTGCTTCGATCCTTAAATTTCCTTGCATCAAATTTGTTTCTATGTTATTACCGATACCGATCCATATGTGTGATGAATTTACTAGCAGAGTAGTCAGCGTTACTCCTACGTGATCGTCACTGCATATATTTCTCAACCAGCTAGCTTGCTTTGTCATCTTTGATTGCAGGCTTAATTTGATGGTGGCATGATCCACTGTTAATTACAAGCCAAACAATGTATATAAAGAAGGTAATGGTTGTTGCAGACTAGCTTGCAGTTTCATGTGCTTTTTATGAATCATAGCAGGTCCGATTGACTTAGAGAGCCATCTGTATATGTATGTGCAGGTCATAATCCAAGGGTTTAAGAGCTACAGGGAAGAAATCTTGGCCGAACCGTTTAGCCCCAAAGTGAACGTGGTTGGTAAGCCCCTGCAAATCCGCATTGCCCTACCTTACCAAAGTAAACAACTTGTGTTATGCTTCCTAAATGACGCACGATTTAACATGATTAGTGGTATCAGAAAACTGTGACCTTGTAATGATATATATACGCACAATTAACCCCTTTTACCAAGTTGTAAACCTGTAGGAATATTCTGCAGGTTATAAATTCTTCCTACACTTCTATTTTTGCTCATTGTTTCTTATATCAAAAGTAGCCATCTTCCAAACTCTTCTAAGGACAAATTGGTGAAGTTGTATATGATTTAGTGAATATACTAAAAAAATGCAACAAATGCTTAAATGCATAGCATTCTGCTCATAAGTACGAACTGACACTGATTTGTTGTCACAGTTGGCACAAATGGATCTGGAAAATCAAACTTCTTTCATGGTAAGTTTACACATGTGGTTCTAACAGATATTAGTAAATTAACATGTGTTGCTAGCTGTGCCTCATGATGCTTACATGAGTCTTTGAGTAAAATCTGGCCATGCTATATGATCCAGCTATACGGTTTGTCCTGAGTGACGTGTTTCAGAACCTACAAAATGAAGATAGGGTTGCCCTTCTCCATGTATGCCTCCCTTTTATTTGAGCACTCTAGATAGTTGGAATAGTGCATGTAGCCTGGTGTTTGATACTAATAACTATTTCCAGGAAGGTGCTGGACACTCGGTTCTATCGGGTTTTGTTGAGATAGTGTTTGATAATTCGGACAACCGTATTCCAGTAAGTCCTCTAATTGTCAAAAAATAGTTGAATTTAGTTCAAATTGTCTAATTGAGCTTTAAGCGTGCATATTTCCTTTGAAAAAAATATCAACACCTAGATCGATCTGGGCAGTACTCATATAGTTGCCACAGCATCATATTAGTTGGTGATAAGCATATCCCAGAAACACAGGTCTAGATGATTGCCTTTTGAATTAGCTTAATATAATGTGTACCATATCCGATGATCCATGTGAGTCTGAAAATACTAAATTTCTGCAGGTTGATACGGAGGAGGTGCATTTGCGTCGGACACTCGTCCCAAAGAAGGATGAATACTACTTAGATGGAAAGCCAGTCAGGCACGTCCTCTTTTGCCCTAACTAGTCCAGCAGTGTGAATATGATTTTTAATGGCCCTGTCTGAGGTAGTATGCCTTGACACCTTTCTAAGACCAATTTTCTCTTGTTATTATGATCAGTAAAACTGATGTCATGAATCTACTGGAGAGTGCTGGTTTCTCCCGGTCTAATCCATACTATGTTGTCCAGCAAGGGAAGGTAACAAGTATTCATGGTGTTAATGTTCCTTCCATCTTATTATATATTATATCAAATACTTTTTCGATCTGTAGATTGCATCGCTTACCCTAATGAAAGATTCTGAACGGTTGGAACTTCTCAAAGAGATTGGTGGTACACACGTTTATGAGGATAGACGGCAGAAGAGCTTGAAAATAATGCGAGAAACTGGTAGTTTCAGTTTTCCATGTTTTTAGGTTTTTTCTTTCATGTGTCAAGTTGAGATGTTCATTCCTGTTAGCAGCCAACAGTAAAAAGCAGATTGATCTGGTTTCCAACTACTTGGAGGAAAGACTTAGGGAACTTGATGAAGGGAAAGAAGAGCTAATGAAGTACAAGCAGCTGGACAAACAAAGAAGGTCAATCGAATACAATATATTGGACCATGAATTAAATGAAGCAAGAAACGAGCTAGCTTCAGTAAGATTCTTTCATAGTTCATTATCTTCCAAGTTATACAGTGCACAACAAAAAAGAAAAAAAGCCTAGGAACTGAACTTGACAGCAAAATTAATCAACATTGACTTTTTAGACTGATTGCCTGACCATCAGATTAAAAATTACTTCTCAGGTTGATTACCTATTTCTCAGGTGGTTTTCCACCATGATTGAAGCAAATCAGCTTTCAGGAAACCATATAAGCACTCTAATTTAAAGTAAATTTTCAATATTCAGTTGGTGATACCCAGGTCATAGTAGTTTAAGTGTTATCCTTTACTTTTAATCAGAAGGATCGTCGATATTCCCATTAGTACCTGTGAATAACATCAACGTGTAGATATTTAATTAGAAATATTGCATGATGATGCCCTAGCTACAATCCAAAATACCATCTTTTTCGTGCTGTTGCTTGTATCCTGCTTTTAGTTTGCTCTGTAAAAAATATCTTAGTTGCCATATAATTTATGTCAGTATCACCCTATGCGGTACTTCATGGAGTTCATTCCATCTACTGTGAAAATGATTATATTTGAAGAGTATTCTAGATAAGGTTTTCCAATATTCCGGTCTATTCTATTACTCCTATTATACTTATTTCATTCTATTTCCTTGTTATTAGATGGATGATAAACGAATAGAACTTTCTGAAAGAATCTCCAAAGCAGACAATGAAATGTTAGAATCACATCAGAAGATCAAGTGTTATGATAAAGAAATAAAAATACTAAGTAAAAGAATAAATGACATCAAGACCCAAAAGGAAGATGCTGAAAAGAGGCGTACCGAAGCACTGAAGGTAATTTATCAAACGGAACTTGATTTGGGAGGTATAAATGACATGATATTGAGTGAGAAAAAAGCTAAGGTATGCCACGGTTCATCCCTTACATGTATATTATAACATTATACTTTGCCGCGCTTAAAATGGCCTACTGCATGCTAGGATGAAGCGGTTTGGAATTTACAAAACTTGAGGAAAGATATTGAAGAGTTTAAGTCTGAATTAGCTAAAGTTAGTGAGTTGTACCAGTCCAAATTAAAGGAAGAGGAGGATATATCAAAGAGGTAATGCTACTTTTTTCAAAAAAAAAATTGTGAGCGTTCCTTTTACACTTTGATTTTTGGGATCCAGCATAATGGATGACCAGAAGCGGCTAAGTACACTGTACCAAAAGCAGGGAAGGGCTATCCAGTTTGCAAACAAATCTGCCAGAGATATGTGGCTCCAAAATGAAATTGAAAGTCTTGAGACTTTACTTTCATCAAATAGAAAGCAGGTATAGCCCATGATTGGTTTCTTGCGAGCAATCTGGAGCACTGTTTTCACATACATGGAAAATATAAAGACCTACAGACAAATTATTCTATCTTATGGCTGATTTATCAGCCAAAGAAACTTTATTTTCACACTTCATGGAATATATTATATATGATTCGGTACGTCTGTTACCTTCTTGCAACCATGACAGGAATGTTTACTTCAAGAAGAAATTCGGAGCCTTACAGATGGAATGAATAATTTGATGGTCTACATTGATTCCCAGAAAGGTGAATCCGGTAGGTTAGAGGCAACACTTACAACAAATCACAAGGACTACAATGACCTGTGTAAGCAGAGAGATATGCTTCAAGAGGAAAGGAAGTATGTGACTAACCTTGTTGCTGGATAGAACATTTATTGCTTTACAGTGTCTATGCACTTGGAATAAGTAAAATGTTGCAGATCATTATGGAAGGAGGAATCTGAAGTGAAATCTGAAATTGATGGGCTTATGGAAGATCTTGTGAAGGCACAGAAGAGCTTGGATCATGCAATGCCTGGAGTATGGAAAATGTCTTACACTTTTGTTAATTTTATTCATATAGCTGAAGAATGGAAAATGTCCTTTCGTGCAATGCTTGGTACCAATCTTTTCAGTGTGTTTAGGGTTTCCATCATAATTCGATATGGTGTATATCCACGAACTCTACAGCTTAAACTCCACACAACTTATTGCCAATCACGGTTTATAACCATGAATAAAAAATATTTGCCTTAGTGTTTTGTACTTCGCTCCTCTTTTTCTGATAAGTTCAGTTAATTATTCTTTGTGTGCTGCTTGTTGTGATTCTTACGGAGCTGTTACGGGTTGTCTGTAATGATATTTTGCCTCAACATTCCTGGTGAAGTTTCTGCAATATATCATTATTACGTAAAAAAAGTTACTGCAATATTCTCTCACTGTGATTTTGCTTATTAGAGGTTCTCCGTTTTTGTCGTTATTGGGGTGGCAAATTCCGTCTGTACCCTTGTCAAGTGGGATATTACTACACCAAGAAGATACCTGTTTTATACCATTGTTGTCTTTACCATTGTTAATTTTGTTTCCTGTCTCAGGATATCAGAAGAGGCCTGAATTCTGTTAGGAGTATCATCATGGACTATCGTATTACAGGTGTTTGCGGACCTCTATTAGAATTGGTTGATTGCGACGAGATGTTTTTCACAGTTGTTGAGGTCACTGCTGCAAATAGGTCTTGAGTTATACTTCCTATACATAAATATATACATCATATTGTTCTTTATTTTCTTTGTTCACTAATCCATTCTTTTCTGGCATGAATAGCTTGTTCCATGTGGTTGTTGATAATGATGATACCGCAATGATGATCATAAAAAAATTGACTCAAGAAAAAGGTGGAAGGGTGACATTTATACCACTGAACAGAGTGAAAGTTCCTGACATTAGTTATCCTAAAAGTTCCGATGCTGTCCCACTGTTGAAAAAACTGAAATATGATGCAAATCATCGTCTTGCTTTGCAACAGGTATTACACAATATTGCATATTCTCCCGTCTAAATTGTTACTCACATCACATTCCAACATCCTGCGACGTGATGAATGTACTTCATTTGCTTAGAACACGAAAATTACCGTCCATGGAGCCATCGATACATTCTGAACCTCACTTAGTCACTTACATTAGCTCCACTTTGTCTGGCCCCAAGCACTAGTATTCTAAGACACCATGACAACCGAAGGTCGGGAACATTTGTTGCTGATTACTAGCTGGCACGGCCATGCCACTGCATCTAGTACTAATGGAGGAATATCCGTGTGGGCCAGAAACTGTCAAGGAAATGCAAAAAACCGATAGGAAAATTAACCCTGTGGACAAACCGTCAAGGAAAAGCTGCCAGGGATATGACGACAGGGGAAAAAAGAATTTGTTTGCGGCTGACTGTCAGAATGAATTTTCCTGACGGGCAGCACACGGGGAAAATAAATTGAGGAAAATAGAAAAAAATAAACGCACTTCCTACCATTAACCGAATTACATCAGTATGTACAGGTTTCGTACAAGTAGCTCAGTCCAATATGTACATACAAGTAAACACACTCGAGATTGGAGGGGACAAACGAGCTGGTGCGGGTAGATGTGGCGGCCGGATGTAGTTGGGGATTTGGGGGATTTTAGGGCTACCAACTAATTTCCGTCTGAGTTTTTGCCGTGGACTACACGAGTAATCTAGTTTCTGGTAGTGTAGCATGCTAAACCCTTGCATGAAGTGATAACCGTACCATAGCCAGATCCACAGTGAGGCCTGTGGATATCACTTTTGTTTTGATCCTTTGGTGTTGGGGTACATGTGCAGCCAGCTGGTCAAAATCAGCCTCTCCTGTATTTACGTGGAAAATAGAACTGATCAAAATATATCCCTAGCTCTCCAATTAGGTCTGCTTCATATGTCCTACAGTAGATAACATTTTGGTGGAAGGTAACCTTGATGCATGTGGTCCAAATTTTCATAGCCTCCTATCTTGATGCATGTGGTTCTTAGTTATATTACCTCCTATCGCCTAGCGCTCGATGCCCGAGCGGTCAGCGGAGATGCTCCGGGAGCGTTGCTCCCGTGAGCGCGTGACCCGGGTTCGAGGCGCAGGCACCCGCGGCACTGTAGCTCGCTACAGTGTTGCACGCACTGTAGCACATATGGCTGAAATATGCCACGCTGCAGTGCGGAGTAAAAAAATCCCCTCGTCCTCTCCGGGTCAAAGCACATGGTAAAGACTCGCGCCGGAGCTCACAACGGCCAGCTGAGTCCCTGTGTACGATCGGGGAGGAGGTTCGGAGGTTTTCTCGACCTGCGTGAGAGGTTATTCTCCTTAGTAAAATGCCGTTGGGGGCAGGTCTTCCCCCGGCAGGTCGAGTTTTATATTACCTCCTGTCACTTGATTATCTTGGAACCCTTAGCTAGAGTCCCAGGTTAGTCAACAAAAAAAAACTGTCTTTTCTTTTTTGAGAGAGCTCAGATCCCATTGCCATGGGTGTCTCGTCAAGTAAGGACTCGTTGACTCAACATCCATGATTCGCTGAATTTATTAGGCATGTACATATGTTGTATTTAACTCGTCTAAGCCATGGGTGTCCTTTAGTCTGTCTATCCATGCAAATGTGAAAGTGCTTGTCTTCATTTCAACGGTCTTTCAGGTTTATGAAAGGATGTTTTCAGAGTGATCTACGGCTCTTCAAGAAGGATTGTTGTTGACCTCATTTGCACTAGGCCCCGTTTCTAAAATACGAATCCAATGCCTCACCATTAAACAAGCATCCTGTGGCCTTTGTTAGTTTTTGGATGTCATGGGAGATCCATCAATACCTTGATCTCATGGAGACAGTGATTAGCTAACTGTCTTGGATAAGTATCTTAAGAGGATATTGACATCAGAAACGTACTCTTCCGGATTGAATACAAACTGCTACTCACTGATGAACCATTGGGTGTCGCTAGAGGCTACAAAAATCATGATCACCCTAACATTGCAAAGTGTTCCTGTGGTTCGCATTTGCTGAACCATTTTGAGTCTTCAAATTAAGAAGCTCTTAAATAATTATGATCACCCTCGAGTTACAAAATGTTCTTATGCGCATTTGTCAGCGCACCCAGAAACTGGCCCATGTCCTCCTAAACCATCACGTGTCGCTGACAATCTTAAGCTATGTACTTCTGCTACTTAATTATGTTTAATACATCACACCACGGCATAAAGGATTCAATTCTATTAACTATCTCAAAAAGTTTTGCTGCATTCTCGAGCCATGAAAATGTTGTACTTTTCTGTTTGTGTCTGACTTTGACATTTCTATTAGGTATTTGGCAGGACAGTCATATGTCCAGATCTAGTAACTGCGGACAATGTGGCACGTAGCAATGGACTAGACTGCATCACACTTGATGGTAGTCATTATAAAAATTTATTATGAAGCTTTTCATTATTATTTCAATTATGTAATTGGCAATTGACTATGATTATAATATCAGGTGATCAAGTTACAAAAAATGGAGGAATGACAGGAGGTTTCTATGACCACAGACGCTCAAAACTGAAGTTCGTGAAAATAATCAAGGATAACCAGGTGGAAATTAAGAAAAAGAATGCTCATCTAGATAGCATTAAAAACAACCTAAATGATATCCTGCTCACTGTGTGTGTTGTCCTGCTATTATCAATTGCAGCTCAAACATACTAGTTGCTATTTTCTTATGTTCTACTATTACTATCAAATATTGCATGCATTATACCTCTGTTTCATTAATTGTTGAAAGGAATGATGCCATTATTGCTGAATCTTTGACCATTTCCAAACCATACAGGTTAGAATACTGCCCGTTGGTCAATCCATATTATACCAACATAATTACGATGTTTCTCTTACCGGACTCATGATTTCCTCAGATGTTTTATTAATTTTATTGCAAGTTCATGGGAATTGAAAAAGACTTGAAGAAACATGATTATTTTCGCTGTTGTTTTCTTGCAATTTTTCAAGAGAAACATTTCATGATATGGGCAGTTCATTACTTATCTGTCTAACAAATATTAGCTATCCTGTATTTAACTTAACTTCCCATACACAAAGATAAGCAGATTATGGAGTTACTTACAAACCTGCAGCATGTTAATGCTGAATGCGATCATGCCAAGTCAGAGTTGGAACAATGCATGATCGACATTACCAATGCAATGAAGCAAAAGGGGTCGCATGAGAAAGCTCTTGAAAAGAGGGTACTTTATTTTTCTGTCCTTTTTTCAACTGTTCATCGCAAACTCTTTTACTGCCCCCCTGCATTCCTATATTAGCAGTAGTCTAACGTCTTATAACTTGCAGAAAAAATCACTTGGCAGCATCCACGATGAAATTGAGAAAATCGAATCTAGCATTGCAATGAAAAAGGACGAAATGGGCACAGAACTTATTGATGAGCTAACGATAGAAGAAAGAGATCTCCTTTCACAATTGAATCTTCGAATTACCAAATTAAATGAGGACTTTCTATTGTGTAAAGACAGTCGGATTAAGGTTGTTGGAGTAAATTAAGTAACTACGCTTTTGTTTAAGAAACTTTTATTGCTTTAATCTGTTACAATTTATTTTGTAGTTTGAAACAAGAAAGGAAGAATTGGAGACCAATCTGTCAATTAATATTATCAGACGTCAGAAGGAGCTGGAAGCAATAATTTCGTCTGCAGATTCTAGTACTTTGCCTCTGGAAGCTGAATCAAAAAAGCAAGAACTCGAAAGTTATAACAGGAACATTGATGAATTAACCTCATTATTAAATTGTACAAATCCAGTCATTGACTACTTCTCATATCCGTACATACCCATATTCTTTAGTCTTGACTCAAAGAGACCATTGGACAGATAATGTCGAAGATATAAGTACCAGTAGCAGAAGGATTGAAGAACTAAATAGAGAAAAGGAACGTGAGAAGGTAACCTTCAGCGCCATTGTGCTTGCCCTGTAGCTAATTTCTCTAAAGTTGGTCTGCTCTGTATTTTCTTATCTTTGAATACAGGCTTGTGAAGCTCGTTCGGCGTGGGAAGTGCAAGATGGGACAGAAGATTTGAAACAGTTGATGAACAGCAGGAGAGTTTATATAAACAAGCAAGAGGAGTGCATGAAGATGATCAAAGACTTGGGCTTATTGCCTGCCGATGCATTTGAAGTGTACGGCCCTCGAATCCTTGCCTTTTGCTTCCATGTTACTGGAACAAGTTTTATCTATTGTATTTTCATGCTATTTTTCAAGAAGAGAATTTACTAGCTCTATTGCATTTATGTATTATTCATCCCAAAATGATACTTCCACCGAACAACTACATTTTAAATTTGAAATGTATAAGTGCTTAAAAAGCCACATTGATGCTAATATAAACAGAGCCACACATAGTTTATACAGATAACTCATCAATTGCTTTATCATCCTCCACCTAAATACTGCATCCTATAGCGCCCAGTGAGATTTCTATTCTTTGTCCAATATTATTATAGGTACAAGGGGAAAAACAAGAAACAGCTGCAAAAGATGCTTTATGACTGCAACGAGCAGTTGAAGCAGTTTAGTCATGTCAAACGAAATGCTCTTGACCTATATGTGAACTTCTCAGAGCAACGTGAAGAACTGAAGCGAAGACGGGTGGAACTGGATGCTGGTGATCACGTAAGCCTTTACGCCCACAGTACAAATGTTTCTTTTTTTTGTTATCTTCATCGCCCCATCTCAGTTCTGAATGTCTAAAACCTAGAGTCCCACAAAATTTGCTTGTCTATGATGCAGAAGATTAAGGAACTCATATCACTTTTGGACCAAAGGAAGGATGAGTCAATTGAGCGAACATTTAAAGGGGTTGCAAGGAACTTCCGCGAAGTGTTTTCCAAGCTAGTCCATGGTGGTCACGGATATTTGGTTATGACGAAGAAAAAGGTTTATTTTCTTGCTTTGCTCTGATCATACTAGCCTTGCCAACCTGTATGTATACTTGGTCGTAGTATACTTATCTGTCACTTTGCGCTGAAGTTCTTGCTGTTGCAATCATACAGCATGCAATTTCAGTTTTCTATGCTGCAAGCTGCCACAGTTAGAACTTTTACCTACATGTAGTTAGGTTAGACTTCCTAATGTTTACGTGTTCTATTCTGGTAGGATGACGATGCAGGTGACCACGAGAATAACGGGGATGAAACTCGTGAACAGGATCTCGAAGGGAGAGTAGAGAAGAAGTATGTTGGTGTGAAAGTCAAGGCATGTCTTTTGCATCCGTCCTTTTTGTGTATCACCGATCTACTGTTTTCCAAAATGTTCTAAGGTTGTTTGGTAATTGTGGTCCGTGCGTCCTGTATAATATTTCCTGAAACTAACAAAAGGTTGCTCATGCTTCAGGTTTCTTTTACTAGCAATGAAGAAACTCAGTCTATGAAACAGTTGTCAGGGGGACAGAAGACCGTGGTGGCATTGGCGCTGATTTTTGCTATCCAAAGATGTGATTCAGCCCCTTTTTACCTCTTTGATGAGATTGATGCTGCCCTGGATCCACAATGCCGAACAGCAGTCGCGAGTATCCTTTTTCGTTTACTTATTTTCTTTCATTGTTTATCCAGACAATAAAGAAACCTGGGACCCTGCCTGTCATTGGCTTCAGATATTTCTTTATGGTCAATGACTGTTTGTGTCATTTTTAGAGCGGAAGCTTCCGGTTGCCTTCCTTAAGCTATGTTCCAGATATGATCCGTTGTCTTGCTGATAAGGACGACACTCAATTCATCGCGACCACATTTCGACCAGAGATTGTGAAAGTTGCTGACAAAATATACAGAGTGACACACCAGAATAGAGTGAGCAGCATCAATGTGGTATCGAAGGAGCAGGCTCTTAAGTTCATCGAGCATGACCACATGTATAATTGTTGAGGCTGCTTACGCATACTGATTAGCACCAAAAGAGTTAACTGCTTTTTTTTGCAGACAGTTGTATTAATAAATAAAGTACAGAGTAGTGGAAATCACATCAAAATGATTATTTTTAAAATCTTGTCCATTCCTTTTATCATGATTTTAAATTTAAAATGGCCAGTTGAGTTTTCACGAAGGGGAGCCTGGCGCAGCGGCAAAGCTGTTGCTTTTTCACTTAGAGTTATGTGCAATAGGCTGCCGAGTTGAGTTTTCATGCTATAGAGCGTTTGACACAGCACGCATGCATGCAAAGCCTTAACTTCATGAGCGCCACCGATGCGCAAAATGTCAGGAGTCCGGTCTAGATTCACATGACCATAAAACATGGATAAGTTGTAACAATAAAAATAAAAATCCGTAGTTTTGTGACAGCACCAAAAAAAGAAAAAAGGGTTTCGTTATATCTAACATCCTCGGACATAACCATATTTTAGCACCAGTCTTGCCAGTGCAAAGATAGTTACTACCTCCGTCCCTAAATATAGGGCGTTGTTGACTTTCAGATATCACATTTGACCACCCGTCTTATTTGAAAAATTTATGAAAATAATATTTATTTTGTTATGGTTTGTTTTATCAGTAGATATATTTTAAATATAACATAATTATTTTCATATTTTTATAAATTTTTTGAATAAAACGAATGGTCAAACGTGATATCTGGAAAAGTCAAACGCTCTATATTTAGGGACGGAGGGAGTAAAGACTTCTCAGTGGAATATACATATACTAGCAAAGTGCACGTACGTTGCAACGGGGAATTAAAAAGGTGTAGTAAATATTTGTATTTCTAAGGACTTTTTAAGGTACGCCAAATCAGTATGAGTCAAACTACTTTATTTATACCTAGTGGAAATTAAATGTTCAATTTTTATCACCAAATGTAGCAAAGAATATCTTTTTATAAAAAGTTCCAAATGTTACATGTCTAAAAGATAATTTTCCACTAAGTGAAATAAAATTTTCCACCAAGTGAAATAAAATGTTAGCTTAAAATATATTATATTATACCAATGAATAAAATATTCCCTATATCTAAAAAATGTTTCACCAAGTTGGACAAAATGTCCTTGGTGCTGGCGGCCGCGCTTGGCTCGGTCGTGGCCCCGCCTGCCTAGCCACCCCTACTTGCGGCCCTGCCGCCCATGTCCCTGGCCGCCGCGGCCCCGCCTCGCCGTTGTTCAATCAAGTGTTCCAACATATTGGAACAATTGTTCCATTATCTAGGAACAAATGTTCCAGTAGTGAAGAACAAATGTTCCAGCGTTTAGGAACAAATGTTTCAGTAGTTAAGAACAATTGTTCCAGCATTTAAGAACAAAATGTTCCAGTAGTTAAAAAGGATTGTTCAATAATTCAGTAACCATTGTTCCAGTAATAAGGAACAATTGTTCCATAATTCAAACTGCTTGTTGGGCCTTCGTTGGCTTCGTGAGCTGTGGGTGGGAGTCCCAAAGTGTTTGGTCTCACCTACATGAGGCGGATGAATTCCGGTCTTCTTTCCTTTGAGCACACGCGGAAAAAAGAAAAACAAGCCGGTCGCCATTGCTGCCTTTTGAAGCTCGGCCCCACGTCTGGCAGGCCATGATGAACATCAAAATGGGTTGACAAGCTTGGTCGACCGCCGTTTCAAGTAGGGCACAAACCAGTGGGGCCAACAGATTGGAGCTTACCGATGAACGGAACACATGTATTTTCTTGCGGTAGAGGGAGGGAACGAAATTAAGGAAGAAGTGGATTGCGGCAGAGGGAACGTACTCATTCTAAAAAAGAAGGGTACGGAATCGTCTTAAGCGACGGTGCGAGTGCGAGGGCCTGAGGCGGACGTGCGAACCGTCCGTGGTCCTAGAAGCGCGTGAGCGAACGCGAGGCAGACCTCGAAATTGGCATATGTCTGAAATCTGAAAGACTAACGAAACACGTTATCTAAACTTATTAGTTACACTAGCAAATTGCCTGTGCGTTGCGACGAGAGGAACAAATAAGGCTAGACAATATTGTTACCATTGTAGCTTAACCACAAAATCCTTGTACCAACTCACTTATGTGACGTTACCTAAATCTGAATGTGTTTAGATCCGTGCTCCAAACACCAATTCATGTTTTGGTTCAATTCCAACTAAATTTTCTCTTATTTGGGTCGTTCTAAAAAAGATTTTTTTTCTCTTAATT
Source organism: Eragrostis nindensis (assembly GCA_012490785.1). Lineage (NCBI taxonomy): Eukaryota > Viridiplantae > Streptophyta > Magnoliopsida > Poales > Poaceae > Eragrostis > Eragrostis nindensis. The sequence goes on from JAAXCT010000798.1 coordinate 306,943, forward strand.
GAATCCCTAGAAATTTGTCTTTTTTTCTGAGCAAATCCTGGAAATTTTGTCAAACAAATTCAGGTAGCGCCAATTAGTTTTGGGCCCAACTTGCATAACAGGCGAACCAGCCAACGCGTCTCTCTCTATTAAACAGGGCCCATTCTATTGCTTTTCTGTCTTCATTTTTTTTCTCGGTTGGACCAAACGGCCACCAGGTTGAAGCCCACGAGCAACTTAGGTCCCGGTCCAGCCAGCCCAGGAAGGCTCTGCAAGTGCGAACAATGACCAAACAATGACTGTATCGCCATGGAACCGGACTCGATGATTTGGCAAGCGCGGAGACTGCAAGTGCGTTCGATTGCAAGCGCGAAGGATAACCTTGAGCTCGATCCAGAGTCAGGGGCTCGTGTCTGCGAGGATTTGCAACCAAATCCGTGTGGGATTTGTGACAACGTTGGCCCACACATGCGTTTCCAATGGAAAGGGAGCAAGGAACACGGAGCGGACGTCTCGGACAATCGGCACGCCGAAATGAACGGATAAGAGGTACTTAACAAAACATTTGGGAACGACAGGGATATCGGATCGTTTCTACGATGCCAGTTTGGCTATCATTTACAAAATATTCAGGCAACAATTTGTTTTGTGGCAACAAAACGGATTGAGAAATGAAATGAAGAGTTGTGTCCAGCATGCCAATAGCCACCGATCCCTTTGGCCGATGAGAGAAGCTCTAAAGACAAATCCATTGATTTTTTTTAAAACAAAATAATCTTGAGAAACTGCATTGAATAAGATGACGATAGATGCTTTGCATTGCATGTCATCTAGACAACCCAACAGGCAAATGAATTTACTTAGTCTACCGAAGTGGCAGATCGGCTTTTGCTTCTTCAGTTTCCTGTGAGATATGCATCCTTGATCCCATGCAGCTTGGCAGCAACCTCTTGCATGTTGATGCGCTCGTTGGGCAATAACTTGGTACAGCGAATTCCAATATCTAACACAGAGAGAAGAATGCCCACTCCACTATCCGTGATGGCCATGGTAGTGTCCTGGCTGATGTCCAGATCTTGAAGCAGCTGTGAGTCAACAATCTGCAACACGTTATTAGGGAAGTTGATCTCTGTGAATTTTGCAATGCTCATCCCATCCTTGAACAAGTCATCTGTTGGCTTTTTCCGGATAAATATTTCAAGGAGAACAACTCCAAAGCTGTAGACATCTGTAGCAGCTGAAACTTGACCACCCCCTGCGCATTCTGTAGATCGCACATAGGTAACGTTTAGTTCGAATAGAAAAGGAACACTACCACATTACTAGCTGGAAAAAACAAGAGGAAGACAATACCTGGAGCAACATATCCTATGGTTCAATTTATTGCGAGTGAAGAGGTTGAGTTTGAGTGAGCAAAATTTGATCTTGAGGAATCAGATTTGAATCTTGCAAGTCCAAAGTCTCCAACATGAGCTACCATATCACTATCCAGAAGAATGTTGCTAGGCTTTAGATCACAATGAACAATTGTTCCTTGGTGGTTATGGTGTAGATATGCCAGTGCATCTGCTACATCCACCACAATGCTTAATCGTTGAGCCAGTGAAATATAGTTCAAAAATGAAGAGTCTTCACTGTCTCCACTTGAATAAAGTAAATTATGTAAGTCCCCTTGTGGCATGAACTCATATACTAGGGCTTTGAAATCATTTCCATTAGAATCAACGCCTGAGCATGCAGTAAATATCGGAACAAGATTTCTGTGCCGCACATTTCTCAAAGCATTGCATTCTGCAATGAAGCTTTTTTGTGCTCCTCTTGTTTCTAGACTGAATACTTTGATAGCAACCACATGTCCATCTTCAAATAGTATTCCTTGATAAACAGAGCTGTACCTTCCCTTTCCGATTAGCTTGGATGTTGAGAAGCCTTCTGTCGCCCTGACAAGATCACTGTAGAAACCTTGGGGAATTTACTTCCATATGAAGGCAAAGGAATAGATTTTGTCTTCTGTTTTCTCATCAAGAACAACAAAACAGAAATGGCCACAGCAACAGACACCACAACGGCTACTGGGATCACTATTTTCAGTACGACAGAAACCTTGTGATTAGTTGAATGCAAAGGTACCACAGAACATGGGGTTAGGTGTAACTCAAGCAGCCCACCACCAAGCTCCTGATTTCTATCAATCCGCATAGCAGTTGCGTTCCTGAATATTCCTTTTATAGGGACCTCACCATTAAGCTGGTTAAATGACAAATCTAGTTGCTCAAGAAGCTGTAGGTTTCCAAGAGGTGCTGGTATGGACCCAGTTAAGTTGTTGTGAGACAAGTTGAGAACTTTAAGGGTCCTAATGTTTCCTAATGAAGTGGGGATGCTTCCACTGAGAGAATTATGGCCCAGTTCAATGTCTTCCAAACTTTCACAGTTACCCAATGTGCTTGGAATATCTCCAGATAGCTTATTTGATGAAAGATCAAAGTACATGAGTTGTTTGGCATTACCTACCTCGGCAGGAATTTCCCCATCGAGATTGTTGAATGAAAACTCAATTTGTGCTATGGTTGGAATTCCAAAGATCTCCCTTGGCACCCTACCAAGAAGATTGTTAGTGGAAATGGTGACTGTTGCTAAGGTTTGGAGGGTTCCCAAACTTGTCGGTATATGCCTACTGAATTGATTTGTGTCAAGAAGGAGTTCTACTAACTGAGATAAATTTGAAAGAGATGATGGAATAGACCCTGTGAACATGTTAGTTGATAAGCTCAGCTTCTGCAGAGTTCTGAGAGACCCGAGCCATTGTGGAACCACACCTGTAAATTGATTGTAATCCAGCCCCAAAATGATCAGGCTACGAAGGTTTTCTATTCCAGAAGGGAAGCCCCCTGTTAGTTGATTCTGTCCCAAATATAAATGCTGAAGTTGACTTGACAGATTACCCAATGAACTAGGCACCGGGCCTTCTAGTTCGTTTCCCGCTACTGACAAACCTTTTAGCTTGGTACAATTGGCTAAGCTGATCATAAACTCCCAGTCATGCTTGGTACGAGCTTGGAATTTATTCATCTCAAGGTTGAGCTTTGAGAGTTTTGCAAGTTTGCCAATGGAGCTAGGCACAACTCCACTGAAATTATTGTTTGGCACATCAATAGTATTCAAATTGGAAGCATTTATCAGTGAGGAGGGGATACCGCCATGAAAGAAGTTCATGGCTATTGCAACCAGTTGGAGATTGGGCAGAGAGTTTCCGAGATCAGATGGCAACACACCATTTAGATTGTTTGAATTAAGGCCAAGGGAAACAAGATTTGAAAGATTCATGATGGCTTGTGGAAATCTACCTGCCAACTGGTTGCTGCCCGCATATAGAATCTGTAGCTCAGACAGCTTCGCAATTTCATTTGGAAAGTTGCCCTTAATGCTGTTGAATGGACAGCTGAACTTTTTAGTGATGTGATATTGCCAAGAGAAGAAGGGATGGTACCAGTAAGATAGTTAGATGATAGCTGCAGATGTTGAAGCCCAAGAGGCAAATCAGGAAATTCTCCAGCTAGATTGTTGTTATTCAACCATAGAGCCTTCAGACGGGAACAGTTTGCAAAACTTGGTATAGCTCCTAGCAGAGTGTTATTACTCAAGAATAGGGTCTGGAGGCGATGCAGTTGGCCCAGGGATAGAGGTATTTGTCCAGTGAACATGTTTGTTGCTAGGGATAGGTGCTTCAGGAACGTTAAGTTCACCAATGAAGGATACACGTGCCCTACTAAACCCTGATTTCCAAGGTCGAGAGAAGTGACACGGCGTGGATCTTTCATCCTGCACACAACACCTTCCCAGTTGCAGAAGTGAGTGCTTTCATTCCATGACATCAATACTTGCTGCGGATCGAGACTGATTCCCTTCTTGAATTCTAGTAGTGACAATCGATCTGTTTCATTCCCATAAATGGAGCTGCAGGTGATAACATGCACACTGCAAGCAATAAGCACTAGTAAAAACTGTCCAATTGCACTATCCTTCATAGTGATAGCAGATAACCTCCTTAAATGTGTCCACGTTCGGATTGTACTATGATATGCCCAGAGAAAAAAAGGGAGAAACTTTAGATAATCAGGATATATAAGTGTTAATGATATGCATAGTAAGTAACATACAGTAAATTTAGGAAATTTTCATTATTTGGCATTTGAAGTACCTGAACGATTGTCTCCCCCTTTCTGCTTCGTTTCTTCACAACACGATTCAGAATAAACAACAACAAACAACAACATAGCCTTTTGTCCCAAGCAGGTTGGGGTAGGCTAATTTTTGCCGCTGCAGAATCACAGTGCCACCAAGAATTCAATCCGGGTAGATTTCTTTCAGACCCCTATAGAATCTCAAGGTTCAAATTTCATAGTAAAAAAAATGTTATCAACAGTCAGGGATCGCAAATCAGCAATAGCTGAACAGAGTCTTAGTTCAGGTGCATCCATGCACTTTATGAACTAATAAAGCATAATGCTGAAAGATTAATATGGCGAGAAAAGTTGAATATCTTACTGCTGATCCAATGCCAAGTCCAGGTGGCCGGTCGTGTGGCAAAAGCACCAGTGGAGCAATAGCCCATGAGCTAAGCTGAATGGTTGTTTCAGTTGCTGGCTGAGGTTACAGACAAAGTTGAGTGCTTTAGCATTTACGCGAAATCATTGCTGATGAAGTGTAATCATGTTAAATCTTATATTTCCCGTACAGAAAAATAAACTGATCAATCAGGTTTGACTTCTCCTTTCGTCAGGGCCTGACTACCTTATCTCCATCAATCAGTCAAATGAGGGCAGCTTTATACTAACCTCCTACCTAACACAGGTTAGTACGGATAACATAGTTAATATAATCAGGTATAAACAGAATGGAATTCTAGTGAACACCTCATCATATAGCTGACTGTATTGATTCTCAGGACAGGTTTGAAAGACTTGCTCATTTCTTGAGTCAACATGCTGACAATAACGGCCTGAATATATACATGTACATGTGTGGGTAAATATGCATAAAGCCCCTTATAAAATGGGGAAAACTACAAGAATACATATACATCTAACACTACTGACCGATGAATCGAGAAGGTGCTAGAATTTCAACCTATCAATGCGACAGCTATCATGACAATATTTTAGAGCAGGACCCTATAAAAACTGGCGACTTAGCAGGGAATCAGTTATGGCGTCCCTTACTTTGATAGTCCTTTCTGAACAAGAGTAGAAATTTTGAGTACCCAGTCCACACCTTGATTCACACATATCACCTAACAAAACAGCAAAACAAAAAGAATTCAGTTCACATTGGAATTCGCTGACATTGGAATTCAGTGAGCAACAGCTCGACACGGCCAATTTCTAGGTAAGTTCATATTTGACCAATCAAAATCCATCATACTAATCTGATTGTTCTTGACAGTACCAGGACTTAGCATTTATCCCAAACGAGACCAATTCTGACGGAACAAAATCAGAACAACAAAACAAAAGGAAGATTTGAACCTTTGTGCGGTGCCCCTCGCCCTGCCGTACCGACCCATCCGCCGGCGGGCGCTGAAGATAAGAAGAAGCACAATGCCGGAAGTCGACAAGGCGCCTGGATATCTCCCCTTCCACCTCGTCCTCCATGAGCACCAGATGCCACATCTCCACCCTCTACTGCCGCTGGTCCTGCGTCCCCGATGCCGCAATGCCTGTACCGTATGGTCGAGGGTACTGACAGAGATGGCGCCAGTGCGGTGGAGCGCGAGGTCGCCGGAGGCGGCGAAGAGGGGCGGCGGCGGCGACAGCGAAGCTCAGACGGAAGAGGAGGCTGTTGACTTGTTTTGACCCCACTTTCAGTGAGGTGAAGCAAGGACCCCCACTTCAGTCACTGGCAAACTCGTTCAAGATTTTTCCCGTCTCTTGTTTGCGAGAGCTTTTGTGTTGTCCTCATGGGCGGAGGTATCTGGGTTCATTAGTGTTAACTTGGGCACCCATGAATTTAGTGCAAACACAACAATTCTTGAACTCCATTACATTTATATGCTCAAAGTAAAGATAAATTATACATATTTGATGAAAATTTCGTTTTCTAGCCTGAGAAATTGTCAGTTTAGAAGATCAGATGAAATTTGCATATTGGTTCCGGAATTTGCGTCCAAGAGAACCTTGGCATTGGTATTTTATTTCTTGTTCTAATGTTCCTTAATGTAAATAAATAGAACCACGCCATATCAAGCGATCTTTGAACTAGCTAGCATTACCTCAGTTTACTCGAAGGTATGTCTTTTTTACTTCATGCAGCCTTGCCGCCACTTCTCGCATGTCCATGCGTTCGCTTGGGGATGCCTTGGTGCAGTGGAGTCCAATACCTAGCACCGAAAGCAAACATGCAAAGGTTGATCCATTCATGGCCGCTGATGCTTCTTGCGAAAGACCATCATCATGCCGATATTCGTGCAGCTCAGGATCCACAATCTTAGTTATTCTGTCAGGAAAGTTCATCTCAACAAAATTTGCAATGTTCAGCCCATCAGTGAACATATCGTCCGTTGGCCTCTTCCGCAAAAATATTTCAAGAAGAACAATTCCAAAGCTGTAAACATCCAAAGCGCAAGAAACAGCACCACATGTTGCACACTCTGTAAAAAAAAATACAAGGATGACTGAGTTCAAAGTTAAATCTTAGCAATACAGGGATATAATTAATATATTACGAATATGCCGCATTATTTACCTGGAGCAACATATCCTATTGTTCCCTTAATAGCAATTGAAGAATTTGATACCAAGTTAGCGAAAGATGATACTGCAGAGTCACCTTTGAACCTTGCAAGACCGAAATCTCCAACATATGCTGTCATATTTTCGTCCAGAAGAATGTTGCTAGGCTTTATATCAAAATGAACTATAGTTCTTTGGTTGTTATGGTGGAGGTATTCTAGTGCATCTGCAATGTCAACCACAATGCTTAACCTTTGTGTCAGTGTAATTCTCTTAGGAGTTGAAGTGCCTCTATCATCTCGAGATGAGTACAATAGTGCATGCAAGTCACCTCCTGGCATGAACTCATAGATTAAGGCTTTGAAATCTTTTCCGTCAGAATCAATACTTGAGCATGCTGTTAAGATAGGAACTAGATTTCTATGCCGCACGTTTCTTAGAGCATTACATTCTGCAATGAAGCTTTTTGGTGCTCCCTTTGTCTCTAAGCTGAAAACTTTAATAGCAACAATGATTCTTTCTTGGAACAGTTTTCCTTGATATACTGAAGAAAATCTTCCTTTGCTGACTAACCTCGATGAGGAGAAATCATCTGTTGCTCTTGCAATATCATTGTAAGAAACTTTAGGATATTTTTGATCAAATGAGGGTGGTGTTACTGATTTTGACCTCTGCTTTCGACTCCAGGTCAACATTACTGATAAGAGGATAGCAACTGACATCATAACGCCTAATGGCATCACCACTTTTTTTACAATAGATTTCATTTGCAATATTGGCTTTGTCAAATGCAAGGTAGAACACGCCTGTAAGTGTAAATCCTTTGCCCCGCCACAAAGGCTAGGATTTCCATCGACATGCAAATAAGTTACATTACCAAAAATGCCATGTGTCGGTACCTCACCCCTGAGGTGGTTGAATGACAAATCGAGATACTCAAGAAGTGGTAGGTCTCCAAGAGATAAAGGAATTGATCCGGACAAGTTATTGCGAGATAAGTTCAGAACATGTAAACTTTCAGAATTTCCCACTGTGTTTGGTATTTCTCCAGATAGTTTATTTGATGAAATAACAAACTTTACAAGTTGTTTGGCGTTGCCTACTTCTGTAGGAAGTTCTCCCTCTAGATTGTTTAAATTTAGAACAAGTTGTCTTAAGGTTGGGATTCCAAAGATCTCTTTTGGAATGATACCACTGATAAGATTGCCAGAAATGCTCAATGTATCAAGCATCCGAAGATTCCCAAAGCTTGCATGTAAATGACCATCAAACTGATTATAGTCTAAAAGAAGATATCCCAATTGCGACAAATTTGAAAGAGATGATGGAATAAACCCTGAAAAGTTATTGTATTGTAAGTTTATAACTTGTAAACTTTTCAGACTTCCCAGCCATTCTGGAACCACACCCGTAAATTGGTTGTCGTGCAGTGTTACCTCAATCAGGTTAGGAAAGTTTGATATGCCATATGGAAAACTGCCTGATAACTTATTTAGTCCCAGATATAAAGTCTGAAGCTGAATGGAAAGGTTGCCTAATGAGTCTGGCACATGACCTTCTAAGCTATTCCCAGCTATTGAGAAATAATTTAGCTTAGTGCAATTGGCTAAGCTGTACATAAACTCCCAATCTTTCCTGTTAGAAGCTTTGAGTTGGTTAAATTCAAGATTCACTGACAAGAGTTTGGTCAGTTTACCAATGGAGCTAGGTACCAACCCAGTCAAACTATTCCCTGCCATATCAAGGTGATTTAAGTGGGAAGCATTCATGAACAATGAATCTGGAATACGTCCTCCAAAGGAATTTTCAGCTAAAAAAATCTTTTGGAGATTTGGTAGAGATCTACCGAGATTGGACGGTAGCTCTCCACTTAATTCATTGAAAGTAAGGGTGAGACTTGCAAGGGTAGAAATATTAAGTATGGCATTTGGAAAACTACCAGCCAACTTATTGATACCCAATTCTAAGGACTGCATCCTTGATAACTTTCCAAACTCAGTTGGGATGGTTCCCTTGATGTTATTATAGTTACAATCGAGAAATTTCAGCATTGTGATATTGGAAATAGAAGCAGGAATGGTTCCAGTAAGATTGTTATTCATGAGTGATAGATTTTGTAGGCGATGAGGCAAATATACAGGGATCTGTCCTGTTAGATGATTTTGACCCAGATGAAGCAGCAAAAGATTGGACATATTTGCAAAATCAGGTATAATTCCCTCTAGCTTGTTGTTATCCAAGTGGAGGTATTCGAGGCGATGCAAGTGATTACCAAGGGATGGTGGGATGTGTCCATTGAATGCATTTTGTGATAGGACCAGAAGTTTCAGAAATGTCAGGTTACCAAGTGAAGGAGAGATTGGCCCTACTAAACCTCGATTTGTAAGATTAAGAGAAATGACACGAGGGGGGATCCTCATATTGCACATCACACCTTCCCAATTGCAAAAGTGAGTACTCCCATTCCAGGACATCAGGGCTTCCTGCGGGTCCAAACTGATTGTCTTTCTGAACTCAAGTAATGACAGACGATCTGTCTCGTTGCTATATGAGGTGATGCAAATCACGAATTGAGCAGTAAAGGCCACTAGCACCAAGAAAAATTGCATGACTTTAGTACAAACCATCATGACTGATGATGAGCTCGATTGAAAATGTTAGCTGTAGGATGACTATCAAGTGTGGCTTTTAATTTGAACTTGAGAATATGCTCCGGAGCAATCTCACAAAATTGTAGCACAGATAAAACACACACAGCTGCATGAAAAAAAGAGACTAAAGGATCAGAAATCTCAGAAAGAGAATATCCAGCTGCAATTTTCGCAGTCAGTCCCAGTACACAAACTAAGGTTCCTATTCCTCCCACGGAAAGCATCCGCATAGCAAGCTGTGAGCACCAGGCAGTTCTGTTATATGCTTGTGTATAGTTGCCTTTTTAATACTTGGCATGTGTTGAGATGATTTGCTGGGAACCCGAGAGGAACCAACGCTAGCATGCTATCTAGACAAGAAACTGAAACAGGCGGGACAAGAAGTAAACGACATGTGCTTAGTACACTACTTTGAAATTTTGCTAATCTCTCGGTCAACAAAATAGTGTTCCAAACGTGCATTTAATTTGTTCCATATGATATGATAAAAAATATGCAAGTTTCTAGTCACTTAAGAACTAACTGTTCCAGCTTTAGTTCAAAATTGTTTAGCTTCCTGGCCGGCCGAGTTTTTTTTTAAATTGTTTAGCTTCACAAATGAATGTTACACGCGCACATTTCATTTGTTCTAAAATTGTGACCGAAAGATTTACAAAATCTAGTGACTGAGAACTATAAAATCTCAAATATTAAATGTAGCACAGCTAGCTTATGCAGGTCAATTTTTTTTGCTAATACATGTAATTTGTTTTGTGGTACGTCGAGTACCTGCTGGTAGATTTTTGTTCCCACTCGTTCTCTGATTTTCCTTTTACCCTAAGAAAAGTGCGATCCCTTTGTCATCTAGCTAGCTACACAGTTCCGTCTGAAGCATGCGTGCAAACGAAGATAGAACCTGATAACAAAACCAACTACATACATAGATTTATCAAGAGAAGCTTACCGCTCTTCCGTGCACGACGTGGTCCAGGCGGTGCCGTGGTACACATCAAACTGCAAGCACCAAACGACCAAATTCTCGATCGGCTTGTCACATGCAGATGCAGCGCTCTACAATTTATACTGCTTGCCAAGTTACTACTTCATAGTTAGCAAGGCAAATAGATGACCAGAAAGGCTATGTACACAACTGGGTTGGTTGACCAGTGCAGGTGACCGGCAAATATCATTGCTCGGTCCTAAGCAGCGCTCATCTCCACTAATTTCAGTGCCGAAGGTAGAACAATAGCGGGATGCACTACATCAAATTAATTACCCAGGAAAAGTACCACATTTAGCTGTCCTATGGTGCACACTTTTAAGTATTTTTTTATTTCGTGGGTGCATTTGCACCCACCACAATATGTGTAGTCTTGCCACTGACTAATATCCAATGGCTAGATTGTTCTGTTCAGAGAATGACATGATGCTCTCTCCACAGAACAGCCATTTAATATCGGAGTAAATTCGTCAAAAAAGAAAAGAAACCAATCATGGACTTCGGGGCCACTTATCACTATATCTTGGGTGCTTTATTTGTTTATTGTACCGGCACTAGACTATGTTGAGTGTTTGTGGGGGGTTCATGTCGCTCATGGACGATTAACGGAAGCCTGCGTTCATATCCTGCAACTGGTCAAAGACGGCTTCAGTAGTGGCCCAATAACCACAAAAAACAAAAAATTCAAAACATTGGACGTGACAGTCCGGTTAAGAAAGGCTGTTGTTAGAGATATCGCACTGAAGCGCTCTATAATAACGAGATGTGGTACTGAAACAGTTGCCTGCACTAATTTGTCTCTCTTATGTCGCACATACATTATTTTACACAAGCGGCCGTCGCTGACACCAACCAAAATAACATTCTAACCCACATTAGCACCTCAGGTGTCATAAACAGAACTAGATCGGCCTGAACCCAAGCGGCGCGATCTCGCCGGCGGCGTCGGTCGCACTACAAGGGCAGGCGTAAAAGAGATACTAAAAACTCTTGATATATTTCTTGCTTAATGAATCAGGGTACATCCCCATCTATATATAGGTGGGTTGACTTGACGCTTAAGTAAATAGTCCTTATAGATATGGACTCTAATCTAACTAATATAAGTACGGCTGCCCATAGGCCCTAATGACTTGCTGCCGCACATTACATTTCCCTTCTCCTTCGAAGACAGCTCGAGGACGAGCTGTGGACCGACTTCATGACTGCTAAAGACTTAATGCGACTAAATCTTTTACATCTTGATCTAATAATAATACTCTGCCTTGACGAAATAGACTGAAAACAGGCCCAAACCTTGACTACCATCATCAGCCTATTCTTGGGCTGGAAGCTGGTGCAAAGCTAGACCAAAGTTGCCCATAAGTGGCAGCCCAACAGAAGCTGCGCATGGCCCATGACTGGCCTGCTTGTGTGAAGAACCCAACGTGACCCTAGCCAAGCTTTGCCTTGCACTTGCACGCACAGCAAACGCCGCCGCCATCTTGTTTCGTGACGTATTGCCTCGCGTTGCACAGAGCCGCCAGGAGCCAGCTTGCCCAGACCGACGCCGTCCCAGGCATCCCCACACTGACCAGCACTGCTGCTTGGAGTCGCCGTGACCAGCCGGTCTGCGCTGCCAGGAACCATCCCGCGTTGGCCCTTGCTGCCGGATCGGACGCCCCAGGGCTGCTTGGACGGAGCCAGCCATGATGCAGACCACAGCCACGACAGAAGCAGCGCCTGCACCACGGAGATCAGGTTGTGCTGCTCCTTTTCCTCAGCTGCCCTCATCTTCTCCACGGTGGCCTTCATCTCCTCCAGAATTGCCAAGGCTCCGTCGATACAAGCCTGGAAGTCGAAAGATGTCCACGCCATCGGTTTCTCAATTGTTCGCACATGGATCGTCGGTGGAAGCTGATACCAAATTGTCATAAACAGAACTAGATCGGCCTGAACCCAAGCGGCACGACCTAAATTGTCATAAACAAACTAGATCGAACCCAAGCGGCGCGACCTCGCCGGCGGCGTCGGTTGCACTACAAGGGCAGGCGTAAAAGAGATACTAAGAACTCTTGATATATTTCTTGCTTAATGAACCAGGGTACATCCCCATCTATATATAGGTGGGTTGACTTGACGCTTAAGTAAATAGTCCTTATAGATATGGACTCTAATCTAACTAACATGATTCTAAAGGAGTACGGCTGCCCATAGGCCCTAATGACTTGCTGCCGCACATTACATCAGGTCTTGGGTTCGACTCCCTGTAGGAGCGAATTTCCTAGGATTTAATGGCATTGTGCTTTTAGTGGTAGGCGACGTTCCGTTGACAGCGAGGTACCAGTGGTAACTTCGTCAATTAATCTCGAGGATTTACCGGCTTAGTCTTCGAAGATGCTCATAGGGGTAGAGGTTGCGTGCGTGTGTTCATAGGAATGAGTGTTTGTGCGTTGTGAGTGTCTGAGTTGTACTGTGTAATCGAAAAAAGTGCATGTTGTAATTCACAAAGAATGCTATTGTAAGTGCTTGCTTTATTTAGTTTGTTTCTCTTATGCGTGAAGTAAACCTTAAACACTCTGAGGATAGGATGCAAATTTGAGTTATAATCCTACTTTGTTAGGATGTTTTGGAATAAATCTTGGCCGATCAATCACAAGATGGACAACAGCAAAGATTTGTTATTGAAACTTCTCAAGTATTGCAAAACAAGTACATTTCTTTGCGGGCTTTCAGTCAGCCACAAAGTAAAGTGCTTCATGCTGAAGTACAGATCAAGAAACAAGCGTGGCAGCTTTTCCGTCACACAAGCATCACAAACCAGAAAGTCAGTAATCAGGATATTTCTCGTACTAAACATACTAATCAACACGAGTAATGGCATTTTGTATCAACAAAAATGGTTTATTTTTATGTACTACCACCAATTTGCAGCACTAATTCACTACAACAAATATGATTTTCTATGACATTTTTCTGATGACAACATACTGTTTAGTCATAAAGTTTGTTGAGTTTATGACATTTTTTAGGAAATAGGGTGTTTTATGACAAAAACCAAGATCCGTCATTAAATTTGGCCACAAAATTGTCATAAATCAAGACGCCATTATATTATGACGAACAAAAACGTCATAATTGGTAAAAATAAACGTCACAATAGTTATGACAAATATGAATGTCATTAATAAAATTTTTTATTGTACACCAAAACTTCTGACAAATATGAATCGTCATAATATGGCCCTGTTGTCAACCACCTGTCACGCGGGACCCACATGACATTTTTATTTGAAAAATAAAAGCAAAATGTAATTGATAAACGTCATAAATTACACTGGAGTCATACATGGCCCACCTATATATCATGATGCCCCACGACCAGTGTAAGTGAGACCCACATGTCATCTTTTTTATTAAGAAAATAAAAGAAAATTTTAATTAATGACAAATTTTATTGTCATTAAATACTTTTTTATATCCATGCATACATAGCCCACCTAACTCCTGCAGCCATATGTCAAGTGGGACTCACATATTAGTTTTTTTTTTAAAAATGCAAATTATGCTAGAGATTGCTTTTTTTTTTTTGAGATTACACAGTACAACTCAGACACTCACAACGCACGCACACTCACCCCTATGAACACACGTACGCAAACCCTACCCCTATGAGCATCTTCGAAGACTGAGCCGGCAAATCTAGAGATACGAAATCATCACTGGCGCCTCGCTGTCGACGGAGCGTCGCCTAGCACTGAAAGCACAAATGCCGTTAAATCCTTGAAAATTCGCTCCCACAGAGAGTCGAAGCCAGGACCTGAGAGGTGTTACTTGGATGTCTTAACCACTAGGCCAAGACCCCTTTCACTGCTAGAGATTGCTGAACCTTTGACTAGAAGCACTGCAGCCCGGATGGGCGTCGGCCCAAGTGGAGGATAAGCGGGCCGCAATGATTTAAGGCCTTCTGCATGTAGCTGGGCCGGGACCCACGTGTCATTTTTTACAAAAATAAATCAAAGGTTGAATTGGCATTGCACTAGTCTAGCATCGAACCTACGACCTCATGCAAGGAAGTTTAGAATCTTACCACCACACCAGTGTCACCTTGCTTGAAAACGGGCGGCCTCGCCCTCGGCCTCTCAAGCGGAGGATGAGCTTCCTACCGCGGCTGAAATGTGGGGCCACCTATCGACACGGCTGTTTATGCTGCTGTTCTGGTACCCAGTCCAATGTTTTCTTTTGATTCACGGTTAAAACTAAAAGAGATATTTTATAAATTAAATAAATATTAATGTATAATATAATTTATTGTTGCATTCATACTGGATTAGATTGCATTAGGGTTTTTATTGAGTGGAAAATGGATTTAAAATTTCGTTAGAAAACGTTTTAGTTCGAGATAGAAAATAGAATAGGAAAAGAGAAATAGAAAAGGAGAATATAAAGCCTCAACCAGACCTTGGGCCAAAACCTTCTTGGCCCGTTTCCTTTTTTTTCTTCCTCTCCTTTTCTTCCGAACTGGGCTCAATCTGTGTGGCCCATTTTCTTCAGACTTTTCTTTTCTCCTGGCCAACGCCCTCATCTGGCCTGCTTTCCCGCTCGGCCCAGCCCGCCAGAGCGCAGCCTCTCGCTGATATGTGGGCCCAGTGCCACGAGTCGGTGTTCTTCTCCAGTTCTTGGCCTCAGCTCTTTTTATCAATTTGATTCATTGCTGAATTTTGAAAGTTGTATATATTTCGCATACGAAGTCCAAATGACTTCGTTTTTTTTCCTCCGTGTTGATAATATTATCTACCCATTTGTAGAATATATGGAACTGATTTATATGATATAACTGTGCCGTATCCCTATAACTGATGGCCATTTTTTAATCAAAATTTTGTTATTTTTGTAAATCTCGAAAGAAAATGTTTCTCGACACGAATTTTTGTGAAGATGGACAACTAAATCACCTCTACACATGATAATTATGTTAATAATTTTTTGAAGCTTTTGTTAAGGACATTGTTCACTTATAGTTGAACTTGGGTGATAGTTTCATGAGATGTGTCTAGAGCTGTCCACTTTGAACACACTTTGGTGGATTTTTTTCAAAAAATTAACAAAAAATCCCACGGGTTTGGGTTGGCATGGAACAGCCACAAACCAAAAATCAGCTCAAAATTCGTTATATTTCGCGAGATAAAATTTCACAAAACAATTGGAAAATGCACTAATTTCTTCCTTTTTTTTATATCTCATGAATTTTGTTGCAACTTCGGGTGAAATTTGGTAAGAATGTGTATCTGGTCGATCCAAATGAACACTAATTTTGGTGGAATTTTTGGAAATTACTTTATATGTATCATTTTCAAAATACTAATTTTTGATACTTCTCGCATAACTCATTTTTAGTAAACATCGATGTTACAGTGTTTCAAAAAAAATCCCAAAACTATATGTGACGTTCATGGAAATGATATAAATACTTAATAAACTTGAGGCCATAAATAAACTTATTTTAGCTATAAAAAAAGATAAACTTAAAGCAGAAATAATTTTCTAATTAAAATTCTTCAGAGTATTGGGCTGGCTGGGCCAAGAAAACTTCAGTCCAACCGGCCTGTTGTCTTTCTTGGCCCGCTCCACACTCTCCTATGGCCGTTGGATCAAATCTGATGGCTATCTTCTCCTCTCCCTCGAATAAAAACAGCGCTCAGCCACGAACCCTAAGATGGTGTTTGGATATTGGAAAATAGGGATTGAGATTAGGAAAGGAAAATGTGATGAAAATCCTAACCCTTCATTTATCTTTTATATTAAATCTCAACCTTTCATTCCCTCAAGAATCATTTCCCAATCCCAAACTCACCCCTCATTTCCCATATGCAGGTGTCGGCATGTAATCCATAGCAGGGAGTCGGGATAAACTCAATCCATTGTTTGGATTTCGGGTTAAGAAATGGAGAGGGTTATGGATAGGGAAATATAGCCCCCATTTCCCACGGGTCCAAACCCAACGGAGGAGGTGGGTTGTGCAAGGAAATAAGCTATGGACATTGCTTGCCCCTACTGCTAGCCCGCCGCTTCGAGCTCGCCGACTGTCAGCACAGCGTTCTCCCTCCTCGGGCACGCCGGCGCCGCAGCTTTCCCTCCCTTCGGCCATGCCGGCACCTCGCTTCTCCCTGCGCCTCGGCGTACCGCGCTCCGAGTTCCCGACCTGGGACTGCAACGAGAACGTCCCGTCAAATCGGATGCACAACAGGCGTGAAGCCGGCGAATATGCGGAGCAGCACGTCATGGTTGTTCTTCCAGTGTAGGTCGCCTGCTCGCACTGCATTTTCTACTCACGATTCTTCTCAGATTTGGAGATTTCGCTGTTCATTTGCTTCTTTCTGTTTCTTTTTCCACGCTGCCTTCTGCTAGTCTTCTCGGCAGTACGCGCGCAGCGCGTTTTTGCCTGATTGCAGGTGTCGGCATGTAATCCATCCTTGCCCGACCACCGGCATCACACCAATCGAACACCAATCGTTGGAATAACTAGCAGCTAGCTAGGTTCTCTGGATTCCTCTCAGATTTGACGATTGACATTTCTTATTTTTTATTTTCCTTGCTTCCCTTTTTCTTATGATTTGACGTGATAGAGAGATAAAGCAAGAAGCAGTGATATGCTTCTTCCCAAGCCGCATCTAGCGAAATTAAGTAGCAGCCTCAATGTGCTAAGCAGAGCAAGGAGGAGAATGCGATGCGCACAGAAGAAAATAAACAGGCAAGGGTATTTTGGTCCAAAAAAAAGTTAATCCCTAACCCAAACCCATACCATCCAAACATAGGTTAGGGATACAATTTCATATCCCTATCCCTAACCCGGCAGCTAATTTCCCTTTTTATATCCCTATCCCTAACCCATCCTCCACTCCTCTCTGATTTGAGGCATATGGCTCGCGGCCATGGCGAGGCCGGCGGCGGCGCGCGCGAGGCCCTGGCGACGGCGTCCGACGATGCCGCCTCTGACCTCTGACCTCCTCGAAGTGGCAGCAAGGGCGTTGCTCAGAGCGCACGGACATGGTCGTGGAGGGGATCCACGGCTGCTAGCTTCAGCGAGATCCACGTCCGCCGCGAGCTCCGCGAGATCCAAGGCCAGCTGCACCACGTGCGCAGCCCCCACCCCAGCTGCGCCCTCGTCATCTTCTCCAACGGATGACGGTGGGGATGGGCGCCGCCCTCGGCGAGATCCACGCCGGCCGCGAGATCCGCGAGATCCAACGCCGGCTGCACGCGTGCATCTCCAACCCCAGCAGCGCCGTCAAGCTCGACCCCGACCTGGAGATAATCCCTGACCTGCAAGGTCCATGTCTTCCTCTCTTTGTTCTTCTCGATCTGATGCGTACGTGTCTTGAGAGTTGAGCTTTTCTTCACGATCTGAAAACTGGATTCGTGGTGCTGAAGCTTTTTGTTAGTTAGTTTGCGACACCTCTGATATCTCTGCTACATTTGCGTTTGCAAGTGTTAAACGAAATTAATCAATCGATATTTCAGAACTTGTAGATATTTCAGAAGAGCTTGTTCGCTGGATTAGAAATGTTAGTATCAAGTTCACCATGTAATATAGCATTATACTGCATTTCGGTGTTTTTGTCATAAGTATGTTAACCTGTTAATCCATGGTTGAATTCAGTGTGGACTGTGGCTCGTTCAAGCTGGAGTACCCCCTCGTTTCGTCGTAGGATGGTAATTACATTCCTCCACTTCGTGTGCAATTTCATCCATGTTTATTCGAGTAGTGTGACTGTGGCTTGTTACTTAAGGAATCGTTTCTGGTCCCTTCAGACTGATGAAAAGTGATAGTGACATGGTAATGGCGAATAGCTTTGATGCAATAAAATGTAAAGAACACAATGTCTGGTGGAATTCTACGGCTGTTCCCTTGTGCTAATTGCCGTGCACGTTGTTTGGACCTTGTGTGTGGTCTCTTGCTAACTTTCGGAGAACTACAAGCTGACTTTTGTTTCTGAATGTGGTCGGTATATGCACTTGTTTATTGTGAATGTTTTGCCTGACTTCTACAGAATTCATTTCATTTATTCATGCTAAAACATAGATACCTTCACTGAATGCTAAATGACTGTTCCTATCTGCCACTTCATATTGATTATGATCAGTGTTCTGTAGTTACTATCATACCATCTCCACTTATATAATTTGTTGCTGTTAATTTCCATTTACCTTCATTAGCCTTGCATGCTCTGTGTTAGCTCTGAACACATGTGCTCAACTTGCTGAAAATACAAAAAAACTGGCTTTGTTTGTTTGCACTGAGGATTCCCATTTCACCCATTGAAATATCAATGAGCCGTTTCGTATAGATTGATTTACTGCTTAAGTTTGTCATGTTGTCTGCATGTCACTATAGATGTATTACAATGCAGATCGGGTTGATGGAGCGCAGCAGCAGAGGAAGCCGGAGGAGATAGGGTTGATGGTCGAGCTACTCGTTCCTCTGTACAAACATACAAGAAAATGTGATCTGATGCTAAGTCTCTAGTGCTGGATGCATGTTTTTTGGTAGCAGTAGTAACGTGATTTGGTTCTAAGTCTTGAACTGGTTTTGTTGGCAGCAGTAGTCTGCAATTCTTATGGGGTTAGTTTCTGGTACCTCTGTACAAACATGCAATGTGTGAATATTTTGTTTCACTTCCTGTCATTTGGTGCTAATTCTCTAGTGCTTCTAATTTGCTAGGCTGTCTACTTTAGTGTTTCTGTATAGCGACATCAAAGGGGAAAGCAGGGCAGATTAGAGGTAATAGAATTTGAAAAAAAAAACCATTGCTCTGGAATTGACATGTGGACCAATAGAAAATTGACACGTGAACCAGTAGGGAAACTGACACGTGTGAAAGGATCAAGGGCACCGAGGGGGGGGGGGGGGGGTGAATCGGTGTGTCAACAATTTCTCCTAAACGTACTTTAGGCGTGAAGCTAGCAAGACTAGATATGGTGATAACAAAAGCAAGCGATGCGCGCACACAATCTAGTCTATGCAACAAGCAACACCCTAACAAGCAATTCTACAAGTCGTAAAGAGACAACCTATCATGCAATTCTACTAGCACATAAGGTAAATGCGGAAACGTAAATGCTAGTAAGTAAAGGAGATAAGGATAGGAATGCTCATGATTTTTTTCCGTGGTCTCGGAAGGATGGCGCCTTCCCCTACTCCACGTTGGGTCACTCCCGTCGGAGTCTCGACCCCGTCCCTCCGCTCGATGGCGATCCCTCCTAGAGCACACTTCACCCTCCGAGTGAAGTCGCGGGCACGTCCCGCCGGGCTCGATCCCGGGGTACTCTTCCGGAGGTAAGGCTCCGCACGTGATGCGTGCCAAAGGGCGCTCCACTAGTGATGCTTTTTCGCACGGGAAGCTCCAATACCGTGTACAAACTGTGTTAGCTTCCACAATCTCCTTGGACAGCTCAACACCGAAGCCTAACCGGTCTAGGCCTTGCCATAGACCAAGAGTAACAAACCGAAGTGACTCTCTCAAGCTCACACTAGCCTAGAGATCAAGTGGATGCAATTGCTACTCTCTCAAGCACTAGGATCACTCCAAATCCTTCACAAGTGTTGCTCCTTCTTGCTCTTGGCTTCCTCTGAGTTTCCTGCACTCCAACAATGGCCAAGAGAGACCCCTCAGGGGCGGGCAACCAACTATAAATAGGCTACCAACCCAAAACTAGCCGTTGCCCAAAAGTGCCCTGCGAAACGAGAGACCGTACAATAGGAACCGTACTGTCCGGTCCCTAGGACCGTACCATCCGGTCGATGTCCGGTCTTCATTTCTTCCACTTCCAGAAACTTCAACTTCTCTGTCTGGAAATCCTCTGATGACCGTACTGTGTGGTCTCCTTGACCGTACCATACGGTCCCATTGTCCGGTCTTCATTTTCTCAGCATCCCGAGACTTCACTTCTCTGTCTGGATCTTCAATGAAGACCGTACCATACGGTCCCTAGGACCGTACTGTCGGTCTCTACCGGATAAGCTGAAAATTTGATCCACTCTTGATCCTTGCTTCCAACTTCTTCATCTTGGTTCCTCTTCTTCTCTTCAGCCACCCTAGCCCTCGAGAGACTCACTATGCATCCATATGATCTCTAACCTAGTGTGCGCTAAGAGAACCAATTCGATCCCTCTTGATAGTCCGGTTTTTCCTATGGACTCAAGCTAACATCTACCAAGCCAACACTTGCTTGGTCATATCACGTCCTTGATCCATCTTCAACCTTGACTCCATCAAGCTCTCGATCCGAATCGTCGAGGCAACCAATCACCAAGTCGTCGATAAGATAGGGTTTGTGAGACGACGCTTCCATTGACATGACCATTTGAATATCCTACAAGGAAATGTTAGTCACATCAATATGGTCACCCAATCACCAAAACATTCATACCTTTGGGGGTTTCCGAACTCCAATGGTCATGAAGCTTACAACGTGGACCTATAGGAAATTGACAAGTGGACTAGTAGAAATAGACACGTGGACTAAGTAAGAAATGACACGTGGACGAGTACGATAATTAAGTGGGCTGAAAGATAAAAATCCTGCAAAACTAGTGGGATAAAGTAAAATGGCCTGTCAATTAAGTGGGCCGAAAGTAACTGGCATGCGAATTAATTAGGCTGAAAAGTAAAAAAGGACTGCGAATTTGGTGGGCCGAAAGTTAAAAGCCTGAAAATTAATGGGCCGAAAGTAAAAGGCCTGCGAAATTAATAGGCAGAAAGTTAAGAGGCCCGCGAAAGTTGCCAAAAACCGGCCAGACATGCCAGGTCCGGTCCAATGGGTAATGACAAAAATCACAATTGTCATGCAATTGTATGACATATTTAAGAGTCATAAACAGATTGTGACAATTCTTGAAGTGTCATAAACAGTTTATGACTTCTGCAAACAGTTATAAAATTATAACAAAAATAGCGAAAATGTCATAGAAGGTATTTAGCTACACACCTTCTATGACTAAGTGATTTTTGTCACCGTTGAGTCATGGAAGGTCAGTTGGGACAAATTTCAGACCTTCTGTGACTAAATTGCAATATCATAGAAAGTCAAAATTGTTGTAGTGATTGAATCTTTGCAGTGGAGCGTATGGAAGTGCTAGTGCTCCTTGCTTCTGTGTGCCAACCCCACCTACAGGCGGAATGGATTCATGCATAAACATTTTTTGAGTTTTTTTTTTCAGATGAAGTAGACATTTTTTTGTACAACAAATATATAATGTACTAGTTTAGTTAACCAAATTCCTCGTGGGAACATAAATATTTCTCGCGTGGGAACATCAATATTTCTAGCCGAAGGGAGTAGTTTCAGTTACCCAAATTCCCTCGTGGGAACAAATAATTCCCTCCTCAGAATGTCATACTACTTTGGAGTAGTTAGGTTAACCAAAAAACAAAAAAGACAAGAAGCTGATTGTTTTCTAGTTATCTGCAGCACAACCAGAGCATACAGAACAAGCTTCAGTAGCCTAACCTCCAACAGCACCCCATTCCTTCCTCAAGCTCATTGGGAGCCCCAAAAGTGACTCGAAACCGGCGGCCTGTATTGTTCATGACAAAGAATAGGATACGCTTTTAGCGTATCTTCA